>VXAX01003645.1:60230-143978 GCA_013399835.1 Leptocoma aspasia
TACCTGCACACAACTGAGCCCTCTCTGACACAGAAACACACCTAACACTATGAGATTCCTTTAGTTCTGCAGGGCAGGCTGTACATAAATCCTGCTCTTAAATCAAGTTTTCAGGAAGACAAAGCACAGTGTGAGCCACTCCACACACAGAGCTGACCTGCTAAACTCTGTGAGTGCAACAGCTGCTCCAGCAATGTAAGTGGGAATCAAAACNTTGGTATTTGACTCCTCAGCACGAACTTGCTATCAAGATGATGGAAGCTCCAGGGGAGGACAGAGGTTACCAGCTTCTCAAAGCTTGCACTGATTTATTGCAGGAGTTGTTCCTTCCCCAACACCTCCCAAGTAAGACAGAATAACAATAGTATGAATAATAGTAACAACAACAATAATAAAAACATTCAGATCAGTGATTTTTCCATTAAGGTTCAAATTACCTCTTGAAAGACACAGCAGAGTATTTTGGCTTGCATGGAAAAGACCCAAAACTCTGTCAGGAGTTGTCAGTCCCAGTCCTTTGCTGTTCTTGCCTTCTGCTGGGTGCAGCAGTGATGGGGATGCTCTGATTTCCCGGCAGCACAGGGTGATTACCCAGCACTGAAGGCAGTCACTGCAATTAGTGTGAATTAGGGCAGGCCCAGAGCTGTGCCTTGGCTCCTGCAGCCTGTCCCACAGGGACACCGGCTGCTTTAGGAGCCTGGTGCAGAACTGGTTCATCAAGCAAGCCAGATAGTTCAATCACATTTATTTAGCATGACTGCACCAATTTACTGCAGCTGAATAGCTGGCCCACAGCGTGCACATGTTCCTAGATGGTTAAAAGTCACTCTTCACATTTCCCCTCCTGTTAAGTGCTCCAAGGCTGCATATTTCAGTAGTGCCTCTGGAAAGTAGCTATTGTTTTTATCTTTTCAGTGGTTTAGTTGTGAAATTTATGCTTGGAGAAGGGGTGGAGGAAAGTCCCAAAACAGCCGACTGAGGTAAATAGAATTTCCTCTGTCCTAATTATTTTCTTCTGTCACTTCTGTGCATTTGCAACTCCCTGAGAATCCATCTCCATGCCTTAAACATCAGATATTTGCTGACACTCTTGTAGAGTGCTGATTAGATGAAAACAGTGTGTCAGATTTAAGGCTGGAAGTGAATCAAGGCCATTTGTCTAATCAGAGTAGAAAGCACCTTCCTCGTTAACAAAGAGTAATGGACACCAAAGCAAATTTAGAGTGGAGAGAGGAAAAGTATCTTCCCTAAGTTAGTAACCTTAGCCAATGCAACTGATTTAACTTAATTGAAGTCAGTTGTAGAACTGGGCTCTGAATCTTTTCCTCATTGCATGGCTCAGCCTAACAGGAAACCTAAGGGTTAACAGCACAGCTGCTGGTCCTCTTAGTATATGTCTGTATGACCATAAGTAATGCATATTTTGAGCAATTGCATCCAAAATGAGCATATCTGTGAGAGGAGATGGATCACTCAGAGCAGAACAGGAAGAGCCCTCAGCTGCCTTCCAAAAGCAGGGGATGGTTATTTCCTAGGTCCTATTGCCTTTCCCAGAGTATCCCGAGGCTCGAACATTTAATCAGCATGATTATCATCACACAAATGCTGCCAGAGAGTCAGATTTGCACAGTTATTTATCTGCTAAATGAATAACCCTTCCAAAACCCTGTGATGCTGGAGCCTCTGTCATAATTCTTCTGCATTTTGGATGGCTTTTCTGCCTGCTTGGGGTTTGGTGCTTGTGTAAAGAGGTGTAATAAGAAAAGTTACTCACAGGAGAGTGTAAGATAAAGCAGGCAGCTCAGCCTGATTGAACCAAGGCCTCATCCTCCTGGGGCTGAACCCTGGCCATGGTGTGAGCAGATGCAGCAGCTCCTATTGCTGTTTCAGGGGGAACTGATCTGCTTAGAACAGGGGAGGGATTTTACTCTGGGTGAGCAGATGTTTTGCTGAAGTGGTGTAAGCAGCAGGAACTGTGCTGGGTCTGTGTATTTCTTCTGTTCTTGGATCTCAGTGGGTGCATTGCTGCTGCCTTGCGACAGCTTCCTTTGTTGGCATGATCAAGGGCAAATTCTGTGTGAGTCCACCCTGCCTCAGACCCCCAGAAAGTCCCTACTGGTGTGACAACAGTCCAGGGTGAGATTTATGGGGGTATTTCAGAAGCAGCTTTCCAAAGCACCCCTTTGGGTTCAGTGGACAACTAACAACCTGTGGGTGACTTGGCTGAGCATCCTGGCCTTGGTTTCCTAGCACAGGCTCTCTTTGCTCCTCTTTGGAGGTGGAATGGAGCCCAGCTGCCCTACAGCTCCAGAACCAGGGCTGAGCCCCAGGGCACTCTGGTGCTCTTTGCTCACCGTTTATAAGAGCTCCACCTCTGCTGCTAGGGCTTCACAAGCCATGTGTAAGTGCCTGCGACTTTCCTCTGTGCCAGTTTATTCTTGAATGCCACCAGAATGTAGCACCAAGCCTTCTAAGGAGCCCAGGGCCCTCTCTCTCTCTCCCTTTACAGCCTTAGTTCTTGGCTTCTTCTCTGAGTCACAAAATGTCCCTTTCCCTGCAGCCAACTCACTGCTCTTTCTCCCGTTTCTTCTGCATTTCTCTCTCTCTTTCTCTTAAATAGTTGGCAGGAGGCCCTTTCTTTCCTAACTTCCAGTCATTTTTGCCAGGTGACCCTGTGAGTAATCTCCCCCAACAAATAAGTGAAGGCCTAGTTAAACGACCACTTCTGGCAGGAAGAATATTCCTCTTTTGAACCCCCTCATTATTCTCTCCAGTGGGTCTCTCAGGCAAACAGCACAAAATCCGGATCACCCGCATCCCCAGACCAGACACAGCTCTGTGGCACACGCACGTGGTTCTTATTTCCCCCCACAGAGAATGGCTCTGGGAAGAAGTTAACCTCTTGAGGCCAGGAAAAAGGCTGCAGAAGACTTAATAGCTTCAGTGATTCACACACAATATTCCATAAAGTGGCACGGCAATTGCCTTTATTTTCCAGTGTCACGCACAACCACTATTTTTTTTTTTGGTCAAGTTTAACCCAACAGGCATTTTAAATGTTGCAGTTTATATCCTCGATGAATTTCACTTGTGAGTGTTGTTGCTAAGACAGATCACATTGTGGCATCAATGTTTAATCAGGCTGTTCTCTCAAACTCAACAGGGAGTTCTGCCTGAGATCTGGTGGTATAAATCATGAAGTTCTGCTGTTAGCAATTTTTATTACTCACTTTATGCCTCTTTGTGAAAATGAAGGGAAGATAAAAGGAGAGGGAGAGAGTTTAACTGAAAAATCAAATATTACAACCTTTCTGATGAAATCCATCTACTCTACATCCGTGAAAGTGCAGCCCCCCTTGGAATTCAGTTTGTTTTTCCTCCCAGTGTTTAGATGCCTGAGTTTGGTACTCCTGACACTTGCTCAGCGAGGAGCTGGATGCTTGAACCCAAAGTCTGGTGCTGGGCCATGTGTGGGTTGGGTTATCACCAGATTGCTCCTTCACCATCATCTTTCTGACCATATCATGCCAGTATCTACTCCATTTTCCAGGACAAAGAACACTCCCCGGATCTCCCAGCCCCACCTAACCCTTTGTTCTGGATGTGGTTCAAGTCTGCACTGAGTGTATCAGTGCATTGTTTTTGTGGGCAGCTGGAAAACCTCAGGAATGAATGGAAACAGATGGTTACAGACCAGCTAAATTGCAATCTCTCCTCTCAGCAGGAGAGGACTCCAGTTAGAGTGCCTTTCCAAAACAAGAGTGGGATCAACACTACTGGGAACTCAGGGGGAGATAAAAAGGAGAGCAGACACAAAGAAAGATTTATTCACCAGGAGATATGTGGGCTATTATAGAGGAGTGAGGTGACATCCTGACACCTGATCTGTAATGCTGGCATCAGTGCATGGCATCAGGCTTCCTTTATGTCCCTGCTCAATACAACATCAGTCACTATCAGTGTTTTGCACTTGGATTGTGCCATTGATTTCCATAGGATTTTGCTGGGCACTGGCACTGTGGCCCCAATGATGCTGCTGCTGTCCCAGTTCTATTCAGCCCAAGAGGAACACGAGAGACAGACTGCGCTCACTGGTGAGCCCAAACTCACACAAACTGAGGTGGAGGTTGTTACAGCACAGTTTCCCTGAGCAAACCTATGTTAGATCAGGCAGAAGTAAAATCCAGTCCTAAGGGTGAGAGTATTTGAGAAGGCAAAGCCACGTATCTTGTGAGGTGAGAAATGCGCAAAAGAACATGAAGTGCCAAAGTGAATAGGGGCATCATGAGAATACTTTCACTATGAGTCCAACTTGAGATATTACAGCTGAGCAGTTCAAGCTTTGGTGTGACAACAGTCCAGGCTGAGATTTATGGGGGTATTTCAGAAGCAGTTTTCCAAAGCACCCCTTTGGGTTCAGTGGACAACTAACAACCTGTGTGTTGTAACCACAAGCAACCAGCTTGTAAACCTCATGGTGGGCTGAATGTTCACCCTGGTGTCCTTCTCTTTACCAAAGACCACTCTCATATTTGGTGGAGAAAATGAAGAACAGCATTGGCACTAAACATGCTCTGGCAGAGGTACAGAGTGGGGCAGAAGCTTTGACATCCCTTGGAATGGTACTGTTTACTCCCACCACCAACTACACCCATCTAAGACCTTCCCTGCCTTTCTCAGACTCCTGGAGAGCTGTGCACTTCTTGTGGAAGCTGTGTCAGAACCAGGGGCAGCCTGGTCCTGAAAGCCTCGTACAAAGCTCAGTCAAGACTGCAGAAGATTATTCAGTGGTCAGTGGGTTTGGTATCAGTTGTTCCTATAACTTCCTTAGCAAAAATGAGGTGTAAGAGATTGTGAATGTTCCCCCCTTACCCAAGGTTTGGCTCTGCTAATAATGAGGCAGACAAACAACTGAGGAATCTTCCAGAGGCCAGATGTGAATGCAATTGTTAAAATACTGCCTGGGTCACTGGCTGCAGCTTCAGCATTTTTGGAAATTTGTTTTTGTACCAATGTCAAAGGCACTGGAGCTCTCTGCTTGCATCAGTACAAATCTGGATTAATGCAGTTAAAGCCAGCAGAGTTCCATCCGTGCAAAAGCAATTAAAATGGGCTCAGAATCAGACTCAGAAAGTTACCCTTGTGTCACTTAGTAAGATACATTTCTTTTGGCTTCCATTTAGATTTGGTCCTTAAGGAGCCTGTCATAAGAGATATATGGTCTGGGCAAGAGGCCAGCTTACCGTCTGGAAGAAACAGCAGGGCTCCCATCGAAGTAGGGAACAGGGTAAAATGAGCTTTTGACTATTATTTTGTAATTTTGTAAATATTTGTGATTTTGAATTATTCAGTAAAGTTCCCACTATGGCGTGACACGATGGAAGGGCCTTGTCATCTATAAAGTGTGTGGGGAGAAACCTATTTACAGAGATCTTTGAAACAGCTGCCGTGAGATCTTACACTTCCTGGCATGTCACAGCTTAAAAATTTCTAGGAAATTGCAGCTGCTTTCTTAGCCAGGGAGATAAGATGCCTTTGCAGCAGTGCTTTTAAGCCATTGCTTCATCACAGCAGAAAGTTAATGCAATCCTTTCTCTGCCTCTCTCTCTCTCCAAGTTCACAGTTATATTCCCATTGCTGCCAGGGCCTGACATTGGAGTCAGTTGCTAAGAGCCCATTTGTGCAACATTACCATCACCTAACCATTCATTAGATCACTGGATACCAGTTGATTCTCCATGTCCCAGGCTTTCAGACTCCTGGCATTGATTATGGGCACCTAGGTGAAGCAGCACTGGGGAGCAGGGATGTACATGGGTTTTGCAGATGGGTGTTCTTGTTAGGAAACTCATAAACCCAAGTATTTTTGGAAATACAGTTTCAGATCTGGTTAAAAACCAAAAGAATATTGCATATAATTACAGGAGAATCTAGTGTAAGTGACAGTTTCCAAGCATTTTTTGTCCTGTAGGGGAATTTGCTAAATGTTTATACCCAAACTAAATTTCTGAGCACCCTGGGGCATTTTAAGCTGCAAAGAATTCACACTCAGATGAGGGAGGGAAAGAACTGTATTGCTTGTAAAAGAGGCCAGTTGCAGAGGGGTCAGAAAGAGCTGCAATGCTGAGTTCAGCCCTGCATCTTGCGTCTGCAGTCTGAAAGTCTGCAAACTGCTCCTCCATCCTCACTTCAGAGTAAGGCTACCTCTGCTCCATGGTGATAATTGAACCCATGTAAATTTAATTTGCCTTCACCAACATCAACTTCTACTGCAAAGTGAAGCCACTTAGATGTTGATAATATTTTGGATTAAATCAAACCAGTAGAAGTTACATTTAAATCTATTTAAGGTTAAATTTTATTTACATTGTACCAGTGTAACTGGATTGATTTCTAAATCAAATTTAACTTTACCAGGGAAATTTTCTTAGAGTAGTTTGCTCAGTGAAGGAGCTTGTCTCTGGAGACACTGTGTAACATGCTTTTGTTTGTAGTTCTCATTGACTATAATGATGTGGTTGAATTAAAAAAAAAAAAAAGGCTGGATGTCCATGCAGGATATAAATCTTTATATCCTGCCACTATAAATCTTTCAGGCCCCTGACAGTAGTTTTAAGAGAGTTAGCTGGCTTTTGCAATTTTCCGAAGTGAAGGAAAAGGTAATATTTAATTATCAGCAATTTTGAAAGTGATTCAGGTTGACAGCCTGAAGCAGAGCAATAGACGAAAGAGAAAAGATGCTGGCAGCTGGAAAGGCCCTTCTTTAGAGAAGGAGGAGGGGCTGGGATGATAGAAGGGGTTAATTCTCTAAGAAAGATAATTTGCGTTGCTGCACACTTAATTCTTTTGTTTTTGGTCGAGCTCTCTGTGCTGACTTCTTTGGGGTGTTATTGGCTCTGCTTCTTTGACAGAACAAAGAACCTTTGTTGTCCATCAAAGACCATTGCAACCCATCCAGATACCCAAGGGCCCAGGAGGGGGAGGTGGACATGAAGGAGCTGCTGGTGTTCCTTCCTCCACAAACAACAGCAATAAGATTATTGGAAGCATTTGCAGCATTACTGAAATATTTTCAAGGGAAATGTTCTTCAGCATTTATATCAGTGCAGATAGTGATGTAAATACTGACTTAGTAATTTCTAAGGCCTGGGAGCCTAAGCTGTGTTTCTGAAGGTCTGGCAAGTGAGTCTAAGCACAGATTAGCACAGATAATGGGATGAAGTTGTTCACACAGGATTTTGCACCTGATCATTACTGTCTTGTGTGTGTGGGAACTAAAGTGTCTTCCCGTACTGTGTTGTTGCTGGGTCAGAGATGTGAGAACAGGTTGAACCTTTGGTGGAATGAAGATACCATTTGAAGAAAAAAGTCTCAATTTGTTCTACTTAATTGTGAAGAATTTGGAACCTCCTGATGCTGGACCCCTGTCATAATCCATGGTGAAGGGCATCCCTCTCCCAAAATACATGTAGCTGATCTAAACTTTGCATCCTTCCTTTACTTCTGACAACTGCCTGAAGACTCTAAACTTGGCTCCAAACTTAGCAATAGCCACTGCATCCTGCAAATTGTGTATTATGAATCCAGCCATAAACATCTAGGAGCTTTCTTAAGGTTTTTTCACTATCTGGATGTTATAGGAGCAGCTCATGCATCTGTGCATGTACACACCAATCTGGATGAAGGAGGATTAACTGCAGGATTTGGGTCCTGAGGAGCAAAATCAAGCAGCAGGTAACTTTCTTTTATTTTCTTCATTGTCTTACAATTAAAAACCCACCACAAGAACACAAATACAAGAAAGAAAACTTACCTAAAATTCAGACAGATAAAACCAATTGAAAAAAGATTTAAAGAAACCCTCAAGAAAATGAATAAATATTCATGAAAATATTCAAAAGCTCAGATGTTTTCATTAGTCACCACAGGAGGGAAATATTAATTTGAAATAATAATAAAAACCTTGAAAAGGCTTTAAAATGAGCAAGGGGAGGAACAGCACACCCTCTGCTCCCACAGCTGAGGCATGGCTGAGCTGTGGCCAAGGGTTTCCCCTCTAGCTCAGCCTCCCCTTGAGATTTAAACTGTGTGGGTTTAAAATGTGCAGACCTGCTTCAAACCTAACAAAATATCCCTTCCCTCTGAGTTTTTCCTTTTATTCACACCACAGAAACACAGGAAAATAAAAAGGAGTGCTAATCTATCCTACAGTTTCCCAAGCAAGGACTCTGGGCAGGGGTTTGGGAGTGGATTTGACAGATGTACGAGCAGATGGTGAGAGACACTCCCTGAGAGAACCCGATTCCCAGGCCTCTATGTCCAAAAAAATATCTTTCCATGGATAATGTGATTTTCAGAGGGAAGAAATACAGAATTCACGTCTCACACCAGAACTTCTCAGTCATTTCTTGAATGCACAAGGGTTGTGTGGAAACGTTTCTCTTCAGAAAAGAGCTGGCTTGGGCCCATAAACCACAGGGCTCGACCTGACCCTCACAAACCCCAAATTTGCAGCCCGACAGCTCAGTCTGGCAAGTCTCTCCATGGCTGCATGGCTATAACTGGCAGCTGAATCGGGATCACCTCGTTGTTTACATTGGGTGTGACACATTAGTCCTGTTTGGCCTCTGCCAGAACGCGCTGTGCAAAATAACACATCCCAGGAATTATCCATTTAACGCACGCATCATTTCTGTCCAGCCCACACGCTGGGGCACCTCGTGCCAGAGCAGGGCTGGTGCCTCACTAAATGTCAGCGAGCGCCGGCTGAACCCCGATACTGCACCAACGGTGTGAAATGGAGCCTGGGGATTTGACACAAAAAGGTGCTTTTCTGATCAAATGGGGCAGAAGCTAGGAGAGTAAGTTTTGTGATTTATCCTACCCCTGCCAGCATGTTTTTAGCTACCAGTTAGGAGTAGCTACCTTTTCTTGTGGGGAGGATCCAAGTCGAACCCTGCTGCTGCCTTGCTGGGAGCTCTCAGCCTCTCTACACTACTTTGCCCAGGAGATTTATCCTTCCTGCATTTAATTACACCACGGTGGGACAGAACCCTTCAGCCCATGTTGTCAGAGCCCTCGGTGGTCTGCGGCAGCACAAAGCTGGGGCCCACCACAAGCCGTGCTCACGGGGTGGATGGACAAGGGGCTGCATTAATAAGAAAGAGCCCCAAAATTTCGGGTCGGGGCAAAGCGAGACAGAGGGTTTGGGGGTCCTGTGGGGGGGCTCCTGAGGCGAAACGCGGCAGGAGCTCGCCCAGGCAGAGGGGCGAGAAGAGGAACAAAAGGCGATGGCTTCCCTCAACCCAGCTCCCAGCAAAAGCCTCTGCGTCCCCCCGGGAGGCACCGGAGAAGCCAGGGAGGAAATGCCGGTGCCCTCGGGCGCCCTGAGGGGCGAAGGTGCCGCCGGAAGCGCTGCCTCCCTCGGGACGAGCCCGGGGGCTCCGCCGCCGATGCGGGGGTGCTGTCGGGCTGCTCCGGCTGCAGTGCGATTGTTAACGAGACCCCAGCCGGGAGAGACCCTCCCGCCCCTGCGCTTCCCCCGCCCCGCCGGGAGACTGAACCGCGCTAGGGGCGGCTGCAGCCCCGGGGAGGCCGCTGCCCGGGGAAGGGGGGTCGCTGCGGGCGGAGGCCGTCCCGGAGGGGCAGCGCTGCCGGGCACCACTGGAGCGGAGGACGGGGCGCAGAGTGGCAACAGCGGGGAAGCTGTACGGGCGGGGCGAGGCGGCCGCCGCCCGGGGAAGCCGCTCGAACGTCGAGCGGGAGGTAATGGAGGCAGGGCTGGGGCGGGGGGTGAGGGCCCGCCCCGGGGTGGGCTGAGGGGGCACGGCGGGAGCCCTTCCCGCCTCCCCGCAGGGCGGAGGCGGCGGCGGCGGCGGCGCCTGGGGGGACCTTGTGCTCCGGCCGGCGGAGGCTCCGGTGCCCCGGCGGGAGGAGGTTCCCCCTGTCCGGAGGGCGAATGCGGGATCGCTCCGCCGGAGCCGTGCCCGGGGCGGTGAGTGCCGAGATGCCGAGGGGCCGTGCGGGAGGGATGGCGGCAGCCCGGGGCTTTGGGGGCCGCCTGAGCCCGAGCTCCCCTCTCGGAGGCGTCGCCTCCTGGGCATGCCCAAAGTCAGCCCTAAGATTGCTTAAAAAGCGGCAGCCTCGGCGAGGGCACCAGGTAGCGGTACCGCCGCCCGGGCTCAGTCCCCCCAAGGGGCTGGATGTGCCCCGATGCCCATGGAGAGGGCACGGCGGGCAGCGTGTGCGCCCATCCACCGCCGCGGGGCTTGGGATCCTGCGGGGAAACGGGCGCTCAGTGCCTTCAGCTCACCCTGGCTGAGGAAGCGATGCAGCCACGGGGAGATGAAGTGGTTTAACGCGCTCTCCCCCGTCCCCGCTTTGTGTCCCTGTGCAGGAGCCTGGACTGCCCTGCTGATGTTTCGGAGTTGAGGTAATGGCAGCAGCCGGTCTGTGGGGCACGGCCGGAGGTCCGGAGCACGGTCCGCGGGCTGCAAAGCTCCCGTGATCTGCGCCGGGATGGGGAACAGCGGCTCGGCCGTGAAGGTCTGCACGGATCACCAAGGGGGCATCAACTGGCTGAGCCTGAGCCCCGACGGGCAGCGGCTGCTCACGGGCAGCGAGGACGGCACGGCGCGGCTCTGGAGCACCGCCGACAGCCAGTGCCACGGGCACTTCCAAGGTACGGCAGCTGCTTTTCGCCTGGGCTTTGGGTCTGAACGATGACACAGGCCACACAGCGTGTTCTGGTCTCTTTCAGTCCCTGCCGGGCAGCCAAAATCATGCTTGTTTTGTTTTGGTGTTTATTACAGCAGCGTTAAGCAGGAGCTGTTTCAACCCAAAACAGATTACCAGCACTACTGAATTCACGGATCCTTTTATCTCAGGGTTTGCGAAGTTGTTTAACTTATGTCACTTTCTGGAAGCCCTGTTTTACATTGTGAAAAAATACTGACACTTTGTTATTATTTGTTATTCTCTCTCTCTTTTTTTTTTTTTTTTTTTGGCCTTTTAATCATGTCATTTCCAGGTGGTCGTTATTTAGAACCTCTTGACCCAAAAGTCTGGAAAGGAGCCTTGCTAAATAGGTTACTTCTGTTTTCCCTCCTCATTTGATGCACAGAAGTGTTAATTGATGGGATTTTTCAATTTAAATTAATTTTGCATCTTAAAAAAAATTTATTATCCTTAGACTGGCATGTCAGTAATTGAAAAGAAAAAAAACTGTAGACAGTGGACATGCAGGAGTCTAGATGTGGGCTGAAGATGTTTGTATTCCCACTCATGTTCTTTTCATACAGAAAAAAGAGAAGCTGTTAAGTTTGGAATTTCTAATGTTTTTTTCTTCCAAAGAAGAAATCACATTGTTGTGATTTCCTTTTTGTTTGTTTGCTTGCTTGCTTGTTTTTCACTACGGAGTATTGTCTTCTTCCCCCACATCCTGCCATGGTTCTAGCTTCTGGAAAACTCGCTGCATTTGCTTTAGGCTTAGAAATCCCTTTAAACTAGAAAGAGAAAAGTATTAGATAGCATTCATTATTATGGAATGTGCCAGTGTTTGGGGTAAAGTCTGAAGAAGGTTGGGCCGGGTGGTTTGTGAACTGTCAGTTGGATCAGATAATTGTATGTATTTTATACTTATGCATGCACGCAGTTGTCGTGTCAATTTTAATTTTACAAGCTATAATTACTGATAAACCTGTATCTCTAATGCAGTTTCAAGCTCCACCACAGCACAACCAGCAGACTTGTGTGGTGGCTGCTTTTGGCCAGACCAGCACCAGACCTTTGTCTGCCACATGGGGTTTTGGCACCGTGTGTGTGGGTCGAGTATTACTGATGGTTAAAATCTGCCTGGCAGACTTTGGTGCAATAACCAAAATGCTGTTTTGATCTCAGAGCTGGATTACATGATGCTGTGAGAAAAATCCCAGTGATTGAAACCTGATCCATTCAGTCTGCTTTGCAAAAAGTTTCACAAATATGGGAGAACGAGTGTAGTTGTGCTTATAGCCCTGGTGATCTGTTTAATTTTTGGCATCTGATGAATTTGTTTTAGAGGAAACAAGCCATATGTTTTTAACGTGGATTCTGGTTTGCTTTTGAACTGCAACAAGGCTTTTGAACTTCAGGAATTGTAGTGAAATCTGGTTTATGCAGTCAGTGAAACACTGTTTTACTGGGCAGTCTGCTTTCCCTCAGTTTTTTTACCATCTCTTTATTTTACAACATTCTGTTTTTCTAATACCTTTGTCCATCTGTCTCTCTTTAATCACAACTGTCCTTCTTTGATTTTGTTTTTCCTCAAAGAATAGTATTTAAGTCACAGTAGGACCCACCAACTTTAGCCATAACTGTCACTCTTGTAATAGTGACTTAAGTGGAAACAGTTCTGCTCCTGAAAGCTTACAGTCTAAATGTTAAAACAGAAAAGTGCAAGGTAATAGTAGTCCAATGATTAGATAGGTGACAGCAATTTCACACAAGAGATCTTGGATGAAACTGGGACTTGAATTCTAAGGTGATTTTTACATGTGGTGCATTTAATGTTACAATGGAAAAAATGACACATCTTGCTAAGCAGCAACAAAAGCTTGAGGTGGTAGTATTGATTCCTCTTTTTTGGTATCGCCTTGTTTTTCAGTGTGACGTTTTTAGAGCAGTGGTTGTGTCTGTTTTTATTGTAACTGTAGAATCCCTGTGTACTCTGAATATTGTGTAAACAATTGTGCTCTAATCCTTCCTTCCTCCCTCCTTCCCTCCCTCTGTTTCTTTTCCTTAAAGGTATACTAATACTTAGGAAATTGTGGGGTTTAGTCATGTGGGGGAAAGTATTGGCTGACTATTTACCTGGTATGTTTTTTTTGTTTGCTTTTCATTCTGCCTGGACAATGAAATCAAACTTGCTGGTAAGTCTCAGGTCATTTTTTTAGAGTTTCATGCTTTGATTTATGGCTGTTTGTGTCCTGACAATTAATGGGCTGGGTTGAAATGCAGCCTTTTTCTCCCTGCTTTCAGGAGAAGGAAGCAAAAGCATTTTTGAATTAAAAAATAAGCTAGTTTTTTACTGGTTTCAAACTTCATTAGTCTGAGTTTTATTATATTGATATTAGTCTATCTCATTACATTTTTATAATACTGTTTGATTTACCTAATTGGTGGAACTGTACTGTTTTACTCTTTCACTTAATCCTGGTATGAGTGAAGTTTTCTGCTGTGACTTGAAATGGTTGTGCTTTACACAAATCTTTAAACACGAAAAGCACGGTGGTGCATTTAAAACTGGAGTTTTGGTACATTTGTTTGTATTTTTCTTTTGGTTAAGGTGAAGAGGTGGACTAGTCTGTCCTTTCTGCGTGCACAGTGACTGATTTCCTCTGTTATTCCTAGGACATGAAAGTTACATCACCTTTTGCCACCTGGAGAACGAGGCTGCCTTCACGTGCAGTGCTGACCACACCATTCGGAAGTGGGACGTGGTGACCGGGCAGTGCTTGGCCATTTACCGAGGCCACACGTCAATTGTCAACAGGTGGGGCTCTCCCCTCGTGTTCCTGACATCTGTTGTCACACACTTTGTCATTTCACTGCAGTTCCCCATCACTGCACTCATAAAAGGGGCTATGTAAACTCCGTGTTTGTGTTCTGTGCTGCAATGATTAGTTTTTCTAGCAACACCGCTGACAAAGATAGGAGAGAAATGAAAGGCACACAGCAGGGGAATGGAATCCAGGGCTAGGAATGAAATTCCAGAAGAAATTATCCAATTGATAACAGATGCTTCTGATAAATAGGTTTAAAAACATCCTGTCGGGCTTTTGTGTCAGCAAGAGCTGTAAAGTCAGGGATTTTTCTGTAATTATTATTCCTGTTTTGGCAAATGAAGTTTATTATTAAACTTACTGTGTGTGGCTGATTGGCCTTTCCATTTAAGTGCCTATTAATAGTTGGACTGCATTTAATTAATGGCAAATAGAGCAGTCAAAGATTGGTATTTTTTTAACATTTCTTTTCTGGTGGGTGTGTGGGCTTTTTAGTTCCTTTCTAAACTCAAAACACATCTGATGTGTAGTGAGATTCTGTAAATAGCTAGGAAGACTGGTTCTGTGTTTTGGCACAGGCCTGATTTTTGCTTGAATCAGCAAATGGGAAATGTGTTCCCCATTCATATGACTTTGTTGCCTTTTTGAAAGGTTCCAGAGGACCAAGCTCATCTGACAAAGAAGGCAGGTTATGGATGTTTCCTATCTCTGGTTTGGAAATATGAACTGTAGATTATTTTCTGGTTTTGTATGTTTGTGCAGCTACAACTCATTATTTTGAAGGCCCGGGAAGTTGAATTCCTGAGATGTAATCTTTGGTTGCTCTTCAGTTATGTAATAAGTGGGGTGCTCGTGCTTTACCTTTTTTGAGATCCTGAGCTAAGTGAAATTAAACAAACAACAAAACAAACTTCTAGGTATTATATATAACTTATGAAAGTTCATATTCGTTGCTGGAAGGAATTTTAGCAAAACAAAATGCACAAAGTTACAATGCTGTAGTGTAAAAATATCTGCATCAATGTACCTGAATGAGTGATCTCAATTTTAAAAGTAGAAACAGTAAAGTGTTTGATTTTTAAAAATGCCAAAGATGTTATGTTCACGCTGCTGCTTCATACTTTGGGGTACTTGGCACTGAAATTGTGACCAAAGATGGTTGTGTAAAAAGAACAATACTGTTCATATACACAAACTTTATTTTTTGCAGAATCCTGGTTGCTAAAGACTATCTCTTCAGTGGCTCCTATGACAGGACAGCCCGCTGCTGGAGCGTGGACAAGGAGAAACAAATCCAGGAATTCCGGGGCCATCGGAACTGTGTCCTGACTCTAGCTCACTATTCCTCCAGGGATGTGCTGGAAGAAGAGGAGGAGGAAGAGGAGGAGGAGGAGAAAGTGAGCAGGGACCTGCTGGTGACAGGGAGCACGGACTGTACTGTGAAGGTCTGGTGGGTGTCCAGCGGGCGCTGCTACCAGACCCTGCTGGGACACACTGGGGCCGTCTTATGCCTTATACTTGATGCACCAAACAGGGAGCTGTTCTCTGGCAGCACGGATTACACCATCAGGACCTGGAATATTGTCACTGGAGAGCAGCTGAAAGTCTTCAAAGAGCACCAAGGATCAGTAATCTGCCTAGAGGTAAGGGCAGAGACTTCCTCGAGGGCCTTTGGGTGTCTATGTCTTAATTCATGTGGGTCTCAGTTGTCTTTTCATTCATAAAGAGGCTCTTCTGAGACAGGTTGTAAATGGTGAGCTTAAATATTCATGTAATAACAAAATAATAGTGCTCTCTGGTCTTGAGACAAACCGTCTTTCTCTAAAACACTTAGTGATCTCCTCTTAGCTTCTAGTGGCTGTCCTGGTCTAACTTCTAGCTCAATATCTGTTTAAATTCCACTAGGTCATGGAACTCATGAGTAGGTGTGCTGAGAGCACTGTTCATCTGAGTGGGATTGTGTAGTCAGGCTCACCAGACCTTGAAGAAAATAACCTGAGCAAGTAACACAGGGCCAGGTAATTTGAAAAGGGGAAGGGAAAACCAGATAACTTCAAAAACCAACCCAAAGCACAACCCAAAACCTTGGCCAAAAGATAATAGGAAAGCATAAAGCTGGAAGAAATCCTACATTAAAGGTCACACAGACAAGATGCAAAAAAAGAAAGGAAGAAACAGATAGCCAAAACAAGAAAACAGGCAAGGAAAATGGGAAAGAGAAGCAGAGCATGGGGGAGAGAAATCAGGAAATGATGGAGGAGAGAGGGGTAAAAATGTAACGAGATCTGAAAAACTATACTCTGTTTTTCTGTTTGCAGTATTTTTCTGTTGAATGCTGCCAGCTTTGTTAACATTGCAGGGGAGAGTAGGAGATCAGGCAGATGAAGCAAGAGGGGAACTATGGCACAAGCACTTATCCACATGCTCATTATCCACCAGAAAATGCTAATTGTGTATTTAAAGAGAGTACATGATGGTCTGTCACTCAGTTTCAGTTTTCAGCATAAATGTTTATACATGGATGTGTCTGACTGAAGTTAATGACAGTAGTTTTTCTCTCTGCTCTCCCTGTTTGTGTTTGTTGTCTGTGTTTTTCCCTTACCGAGGCTACAGGATGTATCTTTAATAGCTGTTTAATAAAAGTTGCCTTTGTTTCTAAATAAGGTAGTCACAGCTGACACTAGCAGATTAAAAACCCAGGAATACTGAAGGAATTCTGTTTTCCTTCACTTTTAGAAAGAAAAAAAAACCCCACACAATATCATATTGCCCTGGAGTAGTGTTTGTCTTGCTTGGGTAAATTCTCAGTGTTAAATCTTGTTTTTATGATATTGTGGTAATGTACTCTGAGGATGCTGAAGTAAATCTGTTGCTGTCCTTAGTGTCACGGTATGTTTTGTTGTTTAATTGTAACCCTTCTCCAAGGCACAGATTAGCAACAACAGAGCTTGCCTTAATTTAATTGGGTTCTTGCTAAAATTATTACACAAAGCTGGCTTGACCCTCTCCCAGAAGCCTGGGAAATTCAATTACGCCCTTTGAATGCTCAGGAATGAGCAATGCCCGTGAGCACAGAGTTAAGCAATGGCTTTAAACAAACAGAACTTCTTGTAGGGGACAAGAAAAGCAAAACCAATACATCTATTTGGAAAACCTGAACAATTCAGAGTACACAAGACTACTGCTGCTGCCAAGACTGTGTTGGCAGCAGTCCTGGCCAAATCTTCTTGAGTGACTGGTAGCCCCTCTATTCTCTCATCACCAGTTAATGTTTGGGGCTGGGGGGGGTCCAGCTGAGGTACAAACAGCCCCTACAGAGAGCATTTAGTGTCCAGGCCTCTCAAACTTATCCCAGCTTAAGCAGTCACTGCTGTTGAATAGCTTTAGGCTGTCGATCTTTCCTAATTCCTCCCTCTGCCTTTCTGGGTTCAACACTATCCCTTCTGTTCCACTTGGCTGCCACTCAGCACAGCCCACATGGTATTTTCATTCTTTTAGAAAGGGGTCAATCACCAGAATCCATACAAAGATGTTTCAACAGAAAGGAAACTTCCTGAATAGAGGTGGGTTTTTTATTATTATTATTTTTGTTTTGCTCTCAAAAAGCTTTTGGGGACTTTTCTGCCTCAGGCTTCCTAGTGACAGTATTGGAATCTATGGCAGTGAGTTGGGATAGTATTTTTCAAACCCCGGGTCAGGAAGGCCTGGGAGGTAGTTGTGAGTTGCCCACAGTAACCAGAAGTTTTAATTGTTGACAGTAATTCATTTTCTTCAGTGCAGCAGTGAGCTGCTAATTACATCAGATTTTCACTCTGCTGTCCTGGAGGCTCAGTTCATACCAGCAATTGAAGGCAGTTACCTGTTCTGTGGGTGATACAATGTTTGGGTGGGGAGGAAAAAAGGGAAAGAAAAATAAAAAGACTTATTTTCATTTTATTTATTAAAATAAAGATCCTTAAGGGAGGATGACCTTTCAAAAAGTTTGAGAAATGCTCAGTGTGATTTCTCATCCTGGACACAGATCAGGAAAAATTTGGATATTGAGACCATATTTTCCCCAACTTTAAAAAGCTGTTATTGACGGGAATGCCCCGGGACGTTCTGAACTGCTGCAAATGAGTTCTGGCCTGTTCCAGTCATCTCCCATTACTTTACAGTAAACACCAATAGTGTTGCTGTAGCAGTGGATGGAAATTCCTGGAGCTTCTTGAAGGAGTTTTCTGGGTAGATAGCCATAAAGCACACCCATGTTTTCCATCCTGCTTCCTGCAGTGCTGGTGTGTGGAAAGCAGAGGGGTGATGCCACAGACAGGTTCAGAGTTTGAGCATTCCCCAGTTGCCCAGTGGTCCTTTAAGGTGTTGTTGCCAGGTCGTGTAAGTAGAGGAGCCTGGAAACAACTCTCATGGTAGAACAGAAAGCTTTGGTGAGCTTTGGGCTTTCCCTTGTCCCCTGTCCTTGGTGGTTCTGGACAGGGGAGTGATGAGGTTGAGCTGTCCGTACTCCCCAGGCTCATCCTGCTGTCGGGGGGTCAGTCTGGTGAAGGTGACCAGCTGAACCCACTACATGTGCTTTGCTGCCAAAGGAGTTCTGCAGCTTGTCATAATGCCACTTTTCTCCTCCTTCCACCATTTAAACTGAGCTGAGAAAGGTTTTGCTGGGAGACTTTCTATCTGCTGTGGGAATTGTGTCCATGTTAGGTTCTTTGGCAGGATTGATTACTTGACTTTCACAGTCAGGCAAGGTAACTCGCAGTGGAGCAGCCAGAACTCTTCACTGTCCTCCTCCTGCAGTGTGTTGATAGCTTGGCAGACAAAGTACAGCAGCTGTTTTGGGAGCTCCCTCTTCATATAAGAGCCAGTAATGAGATTTTATAGGAAATGATGGGAAAAAGCAAGGGTGGGCTGAGTGTAATCACATAGCTCATTCTCATTCTTCCACTTAAAATTTCAGGCCTGGCTAAAGACCAGTATTTGCAATTAATAATCAAATAGGCATTCTCATTAATGTGTCTGCCTGCAATAGGCTAAATAACCCTGATTTAAATATTTACTTGTGTGTGTTTTTCTAAATGTCTCTCCTAAGTAGCTTTGCAAACTGTTCACAAGGATTGCTTTGTCCTTTGCTCATTGTTCTGCCTCTGAGTATTTATCAAAATTGTGCTGCCAAAAGCTGGCAGAGAGAAATGATCCAGCTTGGAATTTAGCTTGGATCCTGCAGCAAACATTCTTGCAAGAAAATCCCTTTTGTAGAACACGAATATGAGTGGGCAAGGACTTCTTCTGGTTTTCCTGCAAAAGTTTCTTTGTTTGGACCATTCCCTTCAGTTGCCTTTGAAGCTGACTAGGAGAAAAGAATGCTTTGAACAAAGCTGCTGCCTGAACTCTGTTTATGTGCTGAATTGTCATGATCAGGGGGACAGAAATGTTTTCTTGCCACACCAGTTAAATTAAGTGCACATATTTTTTGTAATTTGTGTTTGTTGCATCAGAGGATGAAGATGTGAATGAGCGGGATGTGAAGGTGTACAACACCTGTAAGAATGAAACATGGGGCCATCACTTTGCACTGCAGTAAAAAAGTTGAAAAACATTCTCTTAACAGCCAGCCCAGAGAGCTCATTCTTGATGGATTCTCAGGAAAAAAAAAACAAACAAAAAACAATTTCTTGCCCACGGGGAGTTTGTTAGCTCATTAAAATTGATGTGGTTTGAATGGGATCCTGAAAGTCCCAACTTACATAGTTGTAACTCGAGATTGGTCCAGCTTGGTGATTTTTGACTTAGAAGTGGCTGTGAGCAGAAGACCCAAATTCTAGATTGTAGGAACACTGACTCCCAGGAGAAGAATAAGCTGGTGATGGGGTATGTGGTCGCTCATGTGAACTCATCCTGAAGTTCATGAGGGCCAGTCTGAGTGAGTGACACTCAGCAAAAGGATGTGTCCAAATATCTTCGGAGAATCAATTGCCTCTCCTTGGCTCTCCAAAAATTGTTTCTCATAGCAAAGGTTAATTGGGAAGGCAAAGTCCATTCCTATAAGGTTGAAATATCTGCTAAACAGCTCTTTTGCAGTTATTTTTGGGCACTTTTACAGATAGAAATTGTCTTAAGCTGCTGTATTTATGCAGTTCAGCCAAGCTTGTGAAGCAATAGGGTTGTGATTGTCTTGAGAGACCAACCCTGGATGTGATAATTTGTTCTTTATTAAAATTCTGGTGTGTTTGTGGGCTACAACCAAGGTTTTTTCTTATTAATGAGACCTGTAACTACTAAAGCGTTTACAACTAGTCTTTTGCTACTGCTATTACTCTGCAACTCACAAGAAGTTTGACTGAACTTGTTCAAGGAGTAGTTACATATCCAGTACTGTGGCTTGAGGATTAAGACAAATTTGCTCCATTCACATGTCATTGTTTCATCTGGTTCAAAGCAAAATTTCTCATGAGAAAAATTAACAATCTAGAATTGCAAATATCAATGCAGTGGGGTTTTTTTCTGCTGTCTGGCTGAGGCTTTAGAACTGGGCATCAAACTGTTGTCAGGTTTTTAATCAAACTGTTAGGTTTTTTCAGGTGTCTGAAGCTACATGTGTTTGAAATGTCCACTCAGCCCACTGGTATCTGAGCCGCAAATCTTTTCTCTGTCATCCACTCTGCTACAGGTGTCCTTGCCTGGCCATGGTTTTCTGTGGTGAGGAGCTTTGTTGGGCTGTTGGCCAAAGTGAACCAAGTGCTCAAAAGCCAGCCAAGGAAAATACAGCTTTAGAAATATCACCTCTTCTCTGGGCAGACACAGATTGGAATATGTAACTGTGTCTGCTAAACATTTTGAAACCACAGAGTGTAGGGCCAGCTTGTAAGGTGCTTTTGCTAGGGGAACAGTAAGTGATGATAATTATTATTTTAAATACAAATTCAATGCAGATATCTGAAGTGTTGCAGCTTAGGCTGAAGTTGTAAGATAGACCTATCTTTTAGTCAAGTGAAGGAGTGATCTCACCTAAGTTGTTCTGGCCACAGCTGAGAAGGTTGTCCTTGTTGGGTATGAGAAATAGTGAGTTTTAAGGCATGATCTGTTTCAGATGTGCCTCAGGATGAGAGAAATTGTGCCCTAGACCACAGTGACTGTAAGGGAGCTAAGCTTAGCTGTGGAGATGTGAACCAATTTAGATGAGATTATGCCTGTCATATCACTAAAGGCAGATCTGATTTGCAACTTCAGCCTAAGCTGAGAGCTCTTGAAGGCTTTCTTCACTTACAGCCATTTCATGCTGTTTTATAAAAATGCCATGGGAAGAGGTGCTGTGTGACAGTCAGAGCCTGCCCTGGGTTTTGCTCTGCTGCAGGCTCACTCTGTGGCATCTGGTAGATTGTTTAACCTGTTAATATTTCCTTTCTCATGCAAGACTGAGAATCCTGTGCTACTGTGCTCACCTGCTTAAATTGGTGAGGGGAAGGAAGGTGAATGGAAGTGTTTCATGGGGCAGCACAGGGGCTTTGAATTTAATTGAGATGGTTGGTGTGCCAACCACCTCACCAGATCTCAGACATTGGAACCAACCATAGCCAACCCTATCCAGGGCTGCAGCAAAACCAGTGCAGGCAGTAGGTCAAGGGAGATGATTCTTCTTCTCTGTTCTTCTCTTGTGAGACCCCACCTGCAGTGCTGCATCCAACTCTAGAGTCTGCAGTACAGGAAAGACATGGATTTGCTGGAGCATGTCCAGAGGAGGATATGAAGATGATGAAGAGGGATGGAGCACCTCTGCTATAGACACAAGCACAGAGGGTTGGGGTTGTTCAGCCTGGAAAAGAGAAGGCTCCAGGGAGACCTTAGAGCCCCTTCTAGTGCCTAAAGGAGCTCCAAGACAGCTGGAGAGGGACTTTGGACAAGGGTGTGGAGTGATGGCACAAGGGGAAATGATTTTAAACTAAAAGAGGGTAGATTTAGATTAGGAAAAAAATGGTTTGCTGTGGGGGTGCTGAGGCACTGGCACAGGTTGCCCAGAGGAGCTTTGACTGCCCCATCCCTAGAAGTGTTCAAGGCCAGGTTGGAAGGGGCTTGGACCAACCTGGGATAGTGGAAGGTGTCCCTGCCCATGGCAGGGGTTTTGAACAAGATCATCTTTAAGGTTCCTTCCAACCCAAACCATTCTATGATTCTAAGGCTCTTAAAATCCTGATGCTATAAATTACCTGAGTAAATCTAATAACTTGAAACATTTTTGTATCTAACAAATTAGCAAATCTAGGCAAGCTGCAGGTCTCCTGTTCATTGATACACCCACTTAAATGTAGAAATGAAGCAGTATAACCTAATGTACCATTAATGCAGAGTGGCATTTACCTGCAGGAAGTTATAATTTAGTGTTTTTCCTTGCTCAGTGGGCGAGTTGATGCTGCTAGCAAGACATCTAAAAAAGAAATGCAACAACTTGGCCACAAACCACGCAGCAGGATTGCAACTCAAAGCATCCTTTTCCATTTAGCAGGTGCACATGACAATGCTCTTCATGCTTATTCAGGGAGAGACTGAAATTTAAAAGTCCTTCCTCAGGCTAACTTGTGGTTCTTGGTTTTGTTAGTGCTGCTGGCCATTCATTCTCTCTCCTCATGGTGATGTAGCATTAATGCTGTTGCTAAAACAGCTTAAAAGTAATAGGAAGTGACATTTCAAAGTACTGCTGGCTTTTTACAGTGGTTTGTGCTTTACAGGCTCCTGGTGTTCAGCTATGAAATCTCTCCCACGGGCCAGGTTCTGCTGGGAGGATGTGTAGCATGTCCTGCTCCAGCTGAGCTGGTGAGAGCTGTGGCCAGGGAGCCTCTTGGTCTGCCTGCACACATTCCTTGTGTGGGTTATCACAGTCCCATCACTGTAGTGCTTTGTATCTTAAAATACCTTTTGCTTCATGTTGTAACACAGCACGATGTTGTTTTGTACAAAGCTCACTTCTGATGCCTTTTGGGAATGGGGTTATTTCTTTTTGGATTGGAGCAGAGAAAATGTGACTTGGAATGGATCCCTTCAGTGCATGAACATGAAGAGTTTGAACAACATTCCAACCTTACAGATACAGAGTGTGCGAAGAGTGGGGACCAAATCTAAGGTGGCAGGAAAACCAACCCTTAAAAGTGCTCTACTTTTAGCAAGACCACAAGAAGTTGATTTGTGATTTGCTGGTTTCCCAGAGATACTGGAGAAGCATCAGGGGTTTGTGCACTGCTGGTCATTCAAACTTTCTGATATGTGTGTCTGGTGGACAGACAAGGTAGCATGCATTACTCCTTGGGGAAATTCCACTTCTTGGTGGGGGTTCAGGGTCCTCCCTCCTGTCTCTCCATCTCTCTGATACAGAGGTTGCTGCAAGTCCATAAAACTTACCTCAAGCTGGATGTTGGTGTCACTGGCTGCTTTCAGCAGGAGTTGGGCTCTACATAACAATGATGAAAATCTTCAGTTTGGTGTCTTTACACAGACAGAGAATGCCAGATTTTTCTATGCACTATGGAATTTTTCCTTGCTGAGCTTCCAGGCTTTGTGTAGTTTGTTTACTGGGAACTGGTTGGTTTTTTAGCCTTGCACAGGTCAGTTATTTTCTCTCTGTCTCTGTTCCCCAGCTGCAGTCCTTCCTTTCGTCATTCTCTGTCCTGTCTATGGGGAACAAACCCCATCCTCCCCACCAGTGAGTTCACACAGTGTGCAGGATGACTGCTGCAATGAGGGGTAACACATAGCAGAAGACAATCTGCTTGGAGATGTTTAAAAACCTGTGTCAGGATAGTTCATTATTTAACCATTTAATAACAGTCTAAAAATACTTGTGGAAATGCAGATACAGAACAGTTTCAAGGAAAAGTTAGTGTTTCTGAATACTGACCTTGTGCAGAGTGATCATACTAAACATAAACCCTGGTTTATGGTGTGTAGGATTTTAGCTTTACTTCACCTTTTTAAAAATTTTTGTTACTCAGAATTGTTCTGAATTTTTTTTGTAATTAAAACGTAACAAACAAGAGTTCTTGTAAAATGTGCTTTGCAGAAACAACACTGCTGGGGTTTTTTTTTTGAGGCTTCAGTAATATAACTGATTATGAATGTAAGGTTAGCATTGTTAAGCTCCCTGGAATCCTGCCTGCTGGTACAGGCAGATGGGCTAAGCTTTTATGTTCTGAAAGCTGGGGGCTATTTTTGAGACCCAGAAGTCAATGGGAGATGCGACTATGAAGAACTCAAGGTTGGTTTGCTCACCACTCCTCTTTTTCAAGGTGCAGCTTGTTGCTGTCTGAGTTGGAAAATGTGACTTGGGATGGATCCCTTCAGTGCAGTTCTTTCACAAAGGTGCCTGAGAGGCCATTGCTGATGTGTTTTTCTCTCCCCTCAGCTGGTGAATCGCCACCTGTACTCGGGGAGTGCGGACAGGACAGTGAAGTGCTGGTTTGTAGACACTGGGGAGCGGATCCAGACCTACAAAGCTCACAAACACAGCGTTAGCACTTTGAAATACCATGCTGGTATCTGTAAGTTGCCTTTCCTATGTTCTCCAGCCCATTCCAGTCTTCTTTTCAATGTTTGTGTTTGATTGAAGGTTGTTAATGGAGAATAATTTTGAACACTTGTGAAGTTGTCACTTTCTTTCAACTCCAGCATGTTTATGTTCAGTACCAAACTGCTGCACCACTCCATGTGGGAAGCTGAGGTCTTCTCTCCATTATCCACCTCCCTCTTTTCACAAATGAAGAGGCAGTTGTTTTGTTTCTGTTACCAAGGGAAGTGGCTTAAATCCTGAGCTGTCTGGGGGTTGTTTGTGTAGCTGTGGTTTAACCTCAGCTAGTCTGGTGTCTGTCACCTGCTTCTGCTGTGTGCTGGGGATAGCAAGTGCTGCTGCTGGACACACAGCCCTGTGCCTCTCTCCGCTGCCTTGTAGGCTCTGTGTAACACCCTGTCCTAAACCAGAATCACACCTCAGATGCTCGCTGCTCCTTTCTAACTGTTAGGCTTCCTGTTCAGGCTCTGACCATCTCCTAGACTTATTTTCCACAAGTTCTTTACCTGTCACCTGTCATCATTCATGGATTTGTTCCCCAAATCACTTTCCTCTAGTAGCCAAGCAGTGCTTGCCTTACAAATGCTCAGGACTCACTTCTCCTACTTTGAGTCCTCCTGTTTACAGTGGTTTCTGTACATCAGTGTCTATTGCTGACCTAGCAGTATATTCTGACCATCAATTCTCCCTCTTTAAATCCCTCTCTGTGCTGGCTTTCCTTCTGCATGTCTGGGTTTGGGTTGCCAGACAGCACCTCTGTTTTTATCAGTTAACCTCTCTCTGTGTCATCCTGGTCTTATCCTGCCTCTGGTGTTTGACTTGATGTATCTTCACTTGCCTCCCTAAAAAGAACTTCTCTCCTCTCCTACCCTGAAGGAGATGGCTGTGGCTGTCTTAAGCTAACCCAGACATTCACAGAGCTTTCCTGATTCTGATTTCTGCACTTCAGCTTTGAAGTGAGCACATCACACTAAATGAGTGGTTGCTATCTGGGCCTTGATCTCTCTTTTGGCAGCTCCTCAGTGTGATGGTGATAAATGGCTGACAGATGCAAGATGGTGCACGTTAGCAGAATTGTACCTGCACAGTTTAGTGGCAGTTGTCTGGCACCATGCTTGCTTGACTACATTTATAACCCAGTAACTGAACTGATTTCTTAATTATGTTTGGAAACTTAGCATGTAACCAGGCCCAGAGGTAGAATTTTAGTCAGGAAACCTTGTTTTGGTCTTCCTTTCAGCATGAGTCCCACATCACTGCCTTTCTCTAGTAAAATATTTATTTATAATTTATGGTTATTTCAGCTCTCCTTACCTACGTGGCAGAATTACCCCATTCTTCCCTACCTGCAGGTTGTTTTTTTTTTTTTGATTTTTGAAATTTCTGCTGATTTCAGCTTCTGCAGTTGGCTAGAAGGCTGAAATGGAAGGGGAAAGGGTCTGAACCTACACTGCACCTTCAAGTTATTATTGCTCCAAGATGCAGGCATGTAGAGCAAGAGAAATGAACCAGAAATAGTAATCTGGGATGATCACTGGTAGACAAAGTACTGATGATTTTGTGTGTGTGTTTTCCCCCTTTTAATTATAAAGACACCAACCAAAACATTGATTTTGTCAAGTCTAGCCAAAGGCGAGCATCTGTGCTAAGCCGATGTTTGCCTGATCCTGTGACGAACATGCATGTCTGGGTGGGAGACAGAGATTGTCTCCTTTATTCATGAGACCTCCAGAGCTGCAGTTTTTCAGTATTGATCCTACTCTTCATGCAGCCTGTAGAGACTTGACCAAACTGTAAAGAAAAGAAAGTTTTAGCTCAAACAAAAGTTTCATTATCTGATGCCACCCCCATCAGCTCTGCAGCTTTCTCTCTCCTCCCCCTCATTCTACCACCCTGTCCCTGCCACACACACACATTATTTTTCCACAACACTCTTTTTTTGAATTCAAATGCAGACAATATTGCTGCATTTAGTCAGACCTGCAAAGAACATCCTGATAGTGTGATAGAAGAGTTCACAGAGTTATTTAAGATTTTGTTTTAAATTAAATGCACAAATACCAGAAGTGTCAAACAGGGAGTATCAAATTGTTCCACTTGAAGGGTAGAAAAAAAGTTCTGAAAAAAATATTAGGAACTTGTTTGAATGCATTATATGCACTTTAATTAATGAAAGAGGAAATTTCCCCCTAATAATTAATTTATATACTAAGATTGCTTGCATTATTGTGATGCATTCATCACTTACTTCCACAGTATCTAATAATTTTGTTAGGATTATAAAGACATGTTAACTGGATACCAGTGTTGGAACTAGTGTAGCTTAAAATTCTATCTGTTTATCTGGGACAGATCAGAACTGTCTCTCAAAAATGTGGAAAAAATTACTTAAATTAGGTTTGTTATGGTTTATGTCAGACTTGCACCAGTGCAAGAACATGAAAAAACATCTCAGCCAAGAAGTGGTAATTTTCTGTTAGAAAATCGTAATTCTGCTGCTTTCTCTCTGATCAGAGCCCAAAGGCTCATTGCCCCAAAGAGTTTGTGGTCTGAATAAGAAAATAGAGTAGAAGGAAGAGAGGAAAAATACATGTCTGTTTCCAAAATCACTTTACAGTATAGGGGGAGTCCAGAAAGATGTGAAAACTAAGCATTAAATAATCAGAATGTGTTTCCAGGGGCTTTCGTCAGTCTGCTTGTGTAATTAATAGCATGGGGAACATTACAGTTGGTTCTCAATCTAATTTATTTAATGATATGTTGATTATTTTTCACTTGAAGTATGTGCACAGCCATTTAAAATTTAATGTGGTTTATATTTTTTTCATGTTGCAAAAGCTCCAGGGGAACGTTTCAAAACTGTTCTCCCAAGGGTCTATGAAAATTAAGTAAAAAATGAAAAGTAATTTTATTTTGTTGTTGTTTATTTCACAGGTGGCATATATAAGTGTCTATTTAAATGCTAAATCTGGGTTAGATCAACAGCTCTTCTTTGAAATTCGGAGTTGGAGAGAGACTTCCTAAATCCAGAATGACAGTTCAAAAGAGATAAAGGATGTCTGTCAAAAGTGAAGTTCTGATAGCAACAGCTGAAGTAAACTGGCAGCTGCATAGTGAAAACAGCTCTTAATTGGTTCCTACTCTCTGCATGTCTGTAACAGAATTAAGTGATTTCCATTCACTGGGAAAAAATCAGTACCTGTTCCTTGCTTTACTTTGTTGCTACTCATTTGCAGAGTGAGACATGATGCTTTTTCAGGACTCTGCTGGAAATTGAATTATAGTGGCCCATATAAAGTGACATTGATTTTCCACATCCAGATGTTTCTTGGAGGTGCACCCAGGAGGTGCCCAGATCCCTGCTGTTTCGTTTGAATTTAAAAAGCTCATGGCAGTACAAGTCAGTTCTCTCATCTGTTATTGTAGTCCTGAATTTATAACCATGATCATTTTTTCACCTCTCTTTAGAGATTCAGTTCCTGACTTCTCCCAAAAGATAAGGAATCTGTTGGCTTCAGGCACTCCAGTTTTGCAAAAATCTTTCTGTGCCAGTGGCTTTTACAAAGACATGAAATGCAGGGAGCAGTGAATGTATTGCTTTTTGCAGCTCTGAAATATTTATCTCTAGATAAACTTGAGAAGTTTGGGTTAACTGAAGGGAAGTGTTTATCAACACAGTTTGTAACCTTTCAAGCACATGAATGGGCTCCTTTTTGGGCATATTGCTAAATACAAAATCTATATATTAACACTGCCTTACAGTTCCTGGATGCATCAGTCTGGGGATCTGATGTGAAGATCCTGAAGTGCTGAGAAATTGTTCTTTGAACATGTAAGGTACTCTAAGGAAACCTGATGAATAGCCAAAATTCCTGGTCATGCTCAATTTAATTACCCCAGCCCTGCCCCTCTTGCAGCAGCAGAAGTGGTGGAAACACTGGAGTACTGAATGGAAAGCTGTAAATAACTCTGTTAAAACAAATGAAAGGTTGAGTGGAAATCCTTAAAACCAGACTTGAGAAAAATGGCCTGCTTAGAATTATTGAGGCACATTCAGGCAGGGAAATAGCTGTGGAAGAGAAGAGCAGAAATAGATACTTGAAACACGTGTAGAGTGAAATGCTGGTGTGTGTAGGAACTTGAAGTTTAAATCAGTTCAGTGTTTCAAAAAATACAACTCAAAACAATTGTGCTGGGGTGAGCAAAATGAAAATGATCTGGTTTGTCTGAGGAGAGAAAATGGTATGTCATGCCCCCCTGGGAGCTGGTTTTAGGTGCATTTTTGAACCTGTATGAACTGTGCTCACATGGCTGCTCACATCTGGCTGAGCTGTGTGGTTGTGTGTCAGTGTTCACAGGAAGTGGTGATGCCTGTGCAAGAGCTTTCAATTCCAGGAGTGGAGTCCTGCAGAAGATCTTCCGAGGACACAAGTTCATCATCAACTGTATCCAGGTCAGGAAGGGGTTTCTTCCTTTTGATTGCTCCCTCATTTGTTTTGTGGGAACTGGTGTGGCTGACTGTTCTGTGTGTCTTGGATTGGATGTTTTTCTAGCATAAGACTTGAATATTCTGTATGTAATTTTAGAAAAGCTTGTTAATAAGGATAAAGTCAAACCACAGAATGAGTCCCCAGGGACAGCCCCATGTCTGGGATCGGGGTTTTTTCAGGTCAGGTTGGATAAGCAGCCACGAGAACTGAGACAGATGAACTGATGCTGTGTGGGGCACAGAATGGACTCCAGCCTCATGAGACCCCTTCCATTACAAGACACTAATGATAAGTGTTTGCAGTGCTCTAAGGGGAAAAGTTCCTGCCTTATGCAGGCAGAATTATAGTGTTGTCCCCCAAACCACCCAGGGGCATGGCATCCCTGAACAGTCTGAAGCAGCTCAGTAGTGATATCTGACCCACATCCTGCCAGGCAAATGGAGGAGTTTCTGCCACTGGCTTAAAACTGAAAGTTAATGTTGTATAGGGGCTCAAGTGAGACTGGCATTTAATAGTAACAACAGGAGGAATGAGTAATCCTTGGTGGCCATGCAAAGACCATGGAATCATAGAGGGGTTTGCATTGGGAGGGACCTCATTCCAGCCTCCCCTGGCCTTGAACATTTCCACGGATTGGGCAGCCACTCTAAGAATCTGCATCTCCCTGCATTGGGATCTCAGTGTAAGCTGTGTGTAGGATGAAGATTTTCATTAACAATGTGAGACATTGTTGGTAATTCTGGCAGGCTGACAGTCCAAAGAAAAAGAGAGGAGATGGAATTCCTTCTGGAGTTGATCCGAAGCACATAAAGTTGTAAATATGGTTTTCTCTTTTATATTCTTCTGAATTAGCAAGTGGCTGGATGATCTTAAACTGCAAACTTCTGGTACTGGGCAGTTGTTGTGTAGCAGGTGGGCACCTGGATGTGTTTGGGGAGTATCTGATAGAACCACCCTGGGCAGCCCCGAGTATTTACAAGACCAAAGTTTGACTTTGTATTCTTCTTTGTAACTTAATTTCCAACCGTACAGGGGCAAAAAAACCTGGGAAGAGAGAGGACTGAGAAGTGGCAACCTTAAGATGATCTTAAGTATAATAATGAGGGCTGGATGAGGGGTGTGGTGCTTGTGTGGTACTTCATGTAAGCCAGGGAGATGCTCACTGTCACAGCACAGACAAGCAGCCACAGGGCACCCACAGGGTGGACAGACTGATACAGGAACAGGAGGATCACCAAGACTGACGTCTGGCTTCCAGGGCAGGACAAGGACAATTGGAAATATTACCAATAGCAGTAAATAGTTCATAAAGGAAAGGAAACCACAGCAGTGAATTTAACTGCAGGTTAAATTACTGCAGGTTTTGGAGAACAATGGAGTTTGAAGGAGGAATTGTACTTGTAACTTAGTGCAAAGGAAGAAGTGAGAAAGGAAGCATTCCTGAACCCCCCGCTGCCCACTGATGATGATTTTGGTGCCTCCTCAAGTTCCACATCAAAACCAGCAGTCTGAAAACAGTGCAGAAATTCCCAGCCACAGCCTGCTCTGACACAGGGTTTAGTTCTCCACTGCTCTTCTACAGGGTCTGTGTTATTAATAACTCTTGCTGTTTATGGCTCTGTGAAGTGGCTGAGAAATGAGTCCTGACTTGGTAATCTCATCCCACTTCAGCAGCTTTTGTGATAATTTATACTCCGGCTCTTGCAAGGAGCTCAGGCCTTAAGTGTTGGGATCAAGCTGTGTTTGCTCTGATTTTTGACAGTTTGATTGTGCTGATTCCGAGCTGTATTAAGTGTGACCCTGTTGTTCCAGATCCACAACGAGCTGCTGTACACAGCTTCCCACGATGGCACACTACGGATTTGGGACATCCGGGGGATATGCAAGAGAAATAAGCGGCGCTTGAAGAAGGAGAGGTCTGTGCAGGGCAGGAGCTCCCAGAAGGGGAGCCTGTCCCGTCTCTTCAACAATAAAGTTGGCTGTATGATACAGCAGGAGCATGGGGAACACGAGGCTGTTGAACTGATGTGACTGTCCAGAGCAGGCTTTATGTCAGTGACCAAAGCTGAACCTTTTATTTTCTGCACCAATGTGTCCATGTAAACCAGAACTTGGAAAGAGATGGGAAGTGGCTTTGCCTGAACCTCTGTGCGAGGAGCCAGGATTCTCTGTGGCTGCCAGATGGACTCAGGTCAGATCCTGTGGCTGTGATGACTCAGCTGGGCACCTCTGGGGTGGGAGGGGAGGCAGTGTGGTTAAGGTGAGGTACCACTGTGTGTGTGCAATTAAGAACTTTCCTTATGACTGCTGGTGTCAGTTCCCTGAGGCACAGAGGTGTTTAACCTCTGGCTGCCCAGTGTCTAATGAGATGTTTTCCCATTCCTGTTGCCCACTCCCATGACCCCTGTTCAGCCCAGCGTGGCAGTGAAAGCTGGCCTTGAACTCCATCTTCACAACTGACCTTCAGGTCAGCTGTTGGCTGACGAGGCCAACGCAGGACGGTTTGGCTCTGCAGCAGGAGTTTAAAGCAGACTGGACATCTCTCTAGGAAGCTGGGAGCAGTAGGACAGAAATTAATTTAATTGTTTTTTTAAACAAAACGTAAGCCACAGAGCAAGCTAAACCTCAGCCCTTCTGTGCCAAGGTCAGCTGTGTGCTGACCTCGTGTTGTCTTGCCTCCTCCCAAAGCTGTGTCCTGCTAGTTGCCAGTAGTGTTGGATAAGCAGTCAAACTCAAGAGTTTTCCCAGTCTTTTTCCAGGTTCATCGTTCCCTGATAACCACTGAGCCATGAATTAACAAGGGTTCTTATATTTTTCTATTTGCAGATATAACTCTTTGTAGAACCAGTACAAAAATATCTAACCACATGTTTTTATTTTTATGGCTTTATTTATTCAGTACTACAGCAAGATAAAAATGCTGTAATCCTTTCTTTAGAATGGATTAATAAACATGTGGCATCTCCAGACAACTGATTGTCTAGTTTTTATTTTTGTCTCATATATGGGAAGGGTGGGTGTGGCCTGGCTGCAGAAGCACAGAAGTTAAGAATGGATGGAAAGGGGAAAACTCCCACATACACTTTTGGAAACATTTACTGCCTTTCCCTCAATGCTAGGGTTGGAGTTGGGTGTGTGTGGAGCTTTTCTGCCTCCCACCAGGTACCAAAGTGCCAAAGCTCAGTTCCCCTATCGGGGGAAGGAGGGACCAGACACAAAAACACAGACTTAAGGGAAAGCAGGGATGACAAAGAGCTACAAGCCCTGACTCAGCACTGCTCTGGTGGCACCAAAGCCTCCTGTTCTGACACCTTAACACTGTGTCAGTGGGTCAGACCCATCATAGACCCTGCTCTCCTTTCCTGCTGAGTAGCTTTGGTAGTTCCTGGCAGGTTTCCACATCTAGTAGGAAATAGCATTTAAATTATGTGAAATGCCTAAAAGAGACTAATTTGGGAGGTCGTCTGTATCATGCAGATTTAATTCCAATGTAAACCTCTCAGGCTGGTCATTGTGCCTCAATGGCACATGTCTATGAGGTGCTGCTGGCTTGGCATGCAGCTGACTGTTTGTATTTTGCTTCTGAGGACAACACTAAGTAGGAGGCCTTTAGGAGCTGGACAGAGTTCCCCAGACCACGTGGGCTGTATTTTGTGTTTAAAACTTCACACGCAGTACGTGAGACACAAGAGCCTGTCTGGGCACACAGCAGCTGCACATGCAGTCAGCAGAGAGAGATCTCAAAAAGTGGAATTAATGAGTCATTACCACTTCTGCCTGTTGCTAAACATATCACAGTGCCTCCAACTGCATGGTCAAAATTAACTTACAGCTTTCAGCCAATGCCTCCTGCCTTACAACTGCGCTGGCAGAGTTACATCATTGATGAATGGCTGCTCTGACAAGCACTGCATGTTATGATGCTAATTTTAAATTCCCCAAGGACAAACCTTCCCTTCTGAAGTTGTCGCTGCCAGTTTGCTGTGCAAGCCACTTCAAAGAGGAGAACTGCTGCATGAGCAGCTCACTGCTGCCTTCAGTGCATGCACAGGAGCTGGCAGCCAGTGCCAGGAGGTTTGGGAAGGAAGGAGTAAATTCGTGTTTCCACCTCCTCCTTGTTAAAACTACATCCATGACTTACATGTTTTCAATTCTAAATCCTTTTCTCTATTCTGTTTTTGCTCTGCATTTTGTCCAGGGTTTCCTCAGTGCTGGCCTGTAAAGAAACAGGATATAATGGGTGCTGGGGCTGGCTTTCCCTCAGAAGCTCATACTGCTAGCTTTGGAAATCCTTCAGCTTTTAGGGCAGAGATACAAAGCCATTCGATTTTTATAGCACTTGCCTTGATAGAGAAGAACGAAATACAAATAATTCCTTAACAGTGTAATCACTGCCTGCTTTTTGCCGTTTGGCTGAGGGAATCTGTGTGAAACCCAGTCCTGTGCTGCAGCCCGTTCATCCCGCGCTGGAGCTGAGCAGTCATTCCGCAGGCCAAGGCCCTGCTCCCTGCAGCGCACAGCAGTTCACGCCCTCATTTCCCGGCCGCTAAGTGCCGGCTGAGGAGGCGCTGTCACCACACGGAGGGTTGATGTTCTGGCTGGAAGTGGAGAGCGGCGGCCGCTTCTCAGCTCCCACCGGCTCCAGACGGGGCCTGGGCTCCCTCTACCGAGAGCGTGGAGTCATGGAAAACGAATAAACCACGTCCAAGCAAAGCTGCCAGGCAGAGGAATGTCTGTTCCCGGCGCAGAGGAGTGCTTACACGGCAGGAAAGGGGATGTTAGAAAACCACAGAAACCCCCAAATGCTTCTTCAGAACATTGGAGGTGGACACAACTATTGAGACAGCACCTGAACCAAGCTCTGTTCAACAGCTGATTGCAGAATATCCTGTAATCCCTTAGAAATCCATCAGCCTTAAGGCACAACCTGCAGAGGTTAAACAGAGCTGCTTAGGGAAAGTGGCTATTTAGTTATAAAAGGAAATTCCAGTACATCACTCCCCTAGTCCCAGGACAGGGCCCTGCCAGGTAGTTCCCCCTTTTTAACAAAGCACAGAGGTCTCTCACCGAAAGCAGAAGCAGCAGAGTTACCTTTATTGCCTGTGTAACACCTGTAGGAAGGGACAAGCAGAACACTGTATAAACCCATGCACAACAGATACATTAATATCTCTTAGAAATCTTTCAGAAGAAAATCTGGAAAGCTGATATACCTCTACAGCCTCATGAGCTAAGGTTTTCTCATTTACAAACTCATGTTTTTCTTTTAAAGGTGGTATTTTAAAATGGTATAGAAATGCTTCTTTACTAAGTGAGTTAACTTATTTCACAATAAAAATATAGTTTAGTTCTATTAAATTTTCTTCTGAAAATAAATGTTTCTATTTTTCTATGACAATAAATTACAATGTATCACAAATGTAGGCTTTAAGCAGAGTTACAAACAAGCAGGAATTAAGTATTCCAACTATAGTTTAACGAAATTCAAGGCCCTTAGAGATAAGCTGAAGGTGCGTTTATAATCCAAACTCAATTTGACAAGGTAAATACACATAACTGAAGTAGATTTAATGGGATTTAGTGCTGTGGTACTTGTATATAGGATAAGTATTCATGAATTATCTGTTCTTCTTCCTCGAGTGTTAAATCCAGATAATCCTCTTCATGTTCAGGAATATCTTCTAGGATTTCATTGACTGCATCAGTCTCCATGTCTTCATCTGTTGGTGAACTAGAGGAACCTTCCAACAAAAAGCAGCAGGAGTGAATTCAACACTGAAAGAAGCTGGTGCTCTCCCTGTTTCACCAGCATGGCTGCTCTGCCAGCCCCTTCCTGCACAACCACCTCTTAAAATTACTCTGCAAAGAACAGGGCAGGATGGCCATTTTTCCTTATTATTTAAACATGGTGTAGGAAAGCCTTTAATTATACAGCAGGGATCACTACAGCTCTGACAAATAATGAGAGAAAAAATATGTGTAAGTTTCTTCTTTGTTAAGTGGAAAGTTAGGTCAATTATAGCTCTATCCTGTAAGGGACATGGTGAAGGAGTATGGAGGCAGGTCAGCCACCTGCAGAGCACAGATCTGGAATAAACTCCTTAGCCCTGCTTAGGACACCCTGAGTGTCACCTTTTCTCCTGGGCTGCATCTGCCTGCAGCTGGTACCTGTCTCCTCTGGTCCCTCTGTGGCTGTCACTGCAGGGAGCAACAGCTGCCTTCCTGTAACTGTGTTCCCAGTTAAAACAGCCTGGGGCATTACTGCAGCCCTGTGGCACTATTTCAGCAGAAATTGCTTAACTATTTCCTACAAAAGCCAGAACAGCCTTGCCTTCCCTTCCTGCCCTGCTGGATGCAACATTCTCACCTGCAGATTCTGTGAGCAGGTCCTTGGAAGAAGTGGATTCCTCTGATGGACTGGACCCTTCTGAGGACACCAGCAGTGAAGGGGGAAGAACTCCCCCATAATGAACAAGGGTTTGGGAAGCCACGTGGATGTTTCCTTTAAAGACCTTTAAGGCTTGCTCTGCTGACTCACGGCTGAAACCCATGTACATCAGCTGCAGGAGGGGGAAAAAGAAAAAATACAGAAAATCTGGGGAAATCCAAGCTCATCTGACACCAGGATCTAACAGGAATCTGACTCTGCATCTGACAGTCATCCTCTCACACAGAAAAAAGCACTGCATGCCAGGAATTCCAGGACACTGACTCTGGTTTACTGGAAGTTAACAGCAGGGCAGTGACCTATTAAAGGCATGGGAATGTTGAGCAAGATCAAGAACCTCTTGTCTAGTACCAGACCAATTCTTTTCCTGTTTTCAAAAGGAAACTTCAAAGCACTCCAGTGTATCAGGGGGGTGCATGTGCTGTTTACTTTTCCTAGGCAATAGAGTTTTCTTGCCTGACATCAATTACACAGCCACTCTAACTACTGACAAGCTTGTCAGACAGCCTATCATGAGAAATACACATTCCAACTCTTTCCCTTGCGCACTGCAGAGTTTAGAGACTTGAATAAATTTCTCATTTGCTGTCTTTTTTGGGATAGAGCATTACAGTGCACACACTTGCCCTCCACATCCATGCATGGCAGCTTGGTGCAATGGGCAGGAAGTACACACAAATTCCATGTTAGCCCGAGTCACTTGACCATGAAGAGTGGATGCCAGACCCTGGAGTGTGACGGCCTGAGTGACATGGGTCAAAGAATATTTGTACAGCTTTGCTTAAGGAAAATCTGCTGTCTTTGCAAGCACAACTCAGAAACAAGACAACCAACTCACAAGAAAGAAAGTGGTCTAGCTTACTTGCTCAATACTTTCTTGGGAAACCTGAAACTGGTCCATGGCCACGGAATCATCATCATCATCTTCCAAGAGTAACTCGGGATTGTCAAGAATAAACTGCAAGAAAACAGAGATCAGAATAGAGCAACAGAGCTACAACAGTCCTCAACACGGTTGTGTATGCAGCCCAGTGGTTGATTTAACCAAACCTCAGCCAACTTAAGTGATATCTGATTTATTGGGTCAGGAAATGCAAGTTCAGTCATTACATTCAGAAAAGGTAGCTATAACTAAAAAATGTAGACTACAGAAAATAGGAACTTGCTAAACAATAAAAAAAACCCCAATGAAATTTCTTTTGTACAACACTACTTCTACTGAAAAATCACTTACCTTAAAGGCTTGGTCCAGGTTTCCTTGAGTCCTTTGAAGAGCTACCTGAGCAGCTCTCTCTGAGTAGCCCATGCTTTTCAGGGTATTGATGTCTTCCAGTCGCCGCCGCCTTTTAGCTCTCTCCTCCCTCCTGATTTGCGCCTTTTCCTGCAACGGCACAGACACTGCAAAGCTCACTGTGCATGGGAATGCTTTCACATGCCTGTGCATGTAGGGTTTCTTGGATGCTTTTGCTTCAAGTTTGAATCTCTGGAGGAAAAGGCTTATTTTTTTTTTTTTTTGTAAATACAGACTGTGCTGCCAGACACTCGTTCCTAAATAAAGCTGCATTTCCATGAGCCAGCCCTGTCACCACACTTCCGCTCTGCAGATCGGATCTGGTGCCATCACAGCTATTCCAGGCCCTGTGTGGTAAGTGACAAACCCGTTTGGCAGATGGGCCTACAGACAAGATTTGCCAAGGACAGACAGTCAGAACCAGGCAAGGAGCCAGGGAGTTCTGTTCCATCTTCCCTCAGCTAGTTGGCTTTTCTGTCCACACTTCATTGTCTGAAGTCTGTAAGTGCCTCCTCAGCTTACCAAACATTACTTCAGATCTGGACAGCACTGTCTTCATTCACTCTAGCACAAAAAAATCCTTTTTACCTCCTGGATCTTCCAAGTACAAAGCCACAATAAGGGGCAGCCAAGCCTGGGACTGACAGCTTGGTCCTAGTGGTTTATTCAGCAGTATCTCTGCTGAGTAGCAAACACTGGTGCAAAGCCTTCCCATGTGCCTCTGCAGTACAACCACAGGTCTTTGGCTCTCTCATCCCATCTGTTTTGAGACAGAGCTTCCCCTGCTAGTGCATTAAGTTTTGGTTTCAAACTTGTGCCAACACGTCCAACTGTCAGCTACACCAACAGTGCCAGAGTGGGATAATCCAAGTCCTTAACTCCGCACCACACTGCCCTGGCCACACAACACACACCTCATGGACAGCCCAACTCAGGCAATCCATGATTTAATGCTTTCACTGCCCTTACCTCTCTCCTGTTGGTGATTAGATTGGCAGCATGCTCCACATTCCCATGGCATGCTCGCAGGGCAAGGCGAGCTTCCTGTTCTGAGAATCCCAGGAGTGACAGGCGATCCACTTTATCAGGATCTATGGACAGCTCTCCGTACAAAGAAGACGCCTGGATATAGGAAGAACGAAATTACACCACTTATACTGTTACAATACAAACAAAAATACCTCCCCGTTTCTCTGAGTAAGCAAAGAACAGGTTCAAGATGGAACCCACACTGAGGGGCTGGAGTGAAGGACTCCAGAGTTTTACCTAAAGGTGTCTTACCTTCTGAATGTACTCTGCAGCCTCCTTCTCTCTACCACTGTGGTAGTGCCCAATCCCTTGAAGGAGGTAAAGCCGTAGAAATAAAACCTTCTCACGACCATAGCTGCCCTAAGGAATTGTTTAAAGAAGGAGAGGGGACCATGTAGATAGAAGCATGTGGTAGAACACCAGTTCATTATCAACAGAACACTCTACACATTTAGAGAAGACATAGTCAGGGCTTTGTAATACTCAGGGTGCAGAAAAAGCACCACACCTAAACCCCTGATGATGTCTGTGCATATAAATACAGGTTTGCCATGAAATTTTTGCCAGGCCCAATGTTTTCCCTGTGCTGACAATTACAGAACCAGGTAACAGGCTAATCACAGAATGTCTAGGTTAGAAGAGACCTTCAAGATCATCGAGTCCAACCCATGCCCTAACACCTCAACTAGATCATGGCACTGAGTGCCACATCCAATCTTTTTTTAAACACATCCAGGGATGGTGACTCCACCACCTCCCCAGGCAGATACACAGGCAAACTTTAAGCTTCTAAAAGCCAGTCTTGCAACACTTGAACAGTAACTGAATACATGTAGGAAAAAATCCCACCCTAATTAAGTCAAACCCAGCATACTTTGATGTCAATAAGCCTTTCGTGGTTCTCCCCATAGCACCTCTGGAAGCATCTCTGTGCTGTGGACAGTTTTTTCTCTGCATCATCCAGGCAGTCCAGCTGCTCCAGACGGAAGTAGCACCACACTATATCCAGCTGCAGCACTGCGTAATTATCAACCGTGTTCAGCAGCTCCGTGCTACACTCACTGCAAAATAAACCAATTTTTTATTTCTGGGAGAGGGTTGTTTATTTCCCCTCCCCCCCCCCACTTTTTAACATTCATAAAACAACATAAGAAGTGTGCACACTCATGTTGGAGAAAGCACACTCTTTGGATCTGAGGCAGCAAACTGATGCCAGGGGAACGGGAATCAAATGCTGATCCCCCATTGCATTCACTGACACACAGGACTGATGCCAATGCTACATCTTAAAGCACTACAGTAACAAAATGAGGTGTGGCTACTGTTTAATGTGGCATCTCTAAAAGCATAATGGAATTAAACCCTGTGTCATCTTTGGGAGGACTGAGAAACTGCCTCAGTGCACACAAACATGCTGAGAACTGTGCCAGTCTCCTTGCACACCCACACAGATGAGGAACAAGCAGGGACAGTATTACTTTTGGGATCTCAAAAGAGCAATTTAGGGCTCTGACAGCTGATAGGAAACTAATTTACTTGCAGAAGCCCTGGTATGGTTACTGACCTCAGCTATCTGCTCCACCTTTTACAAGAAATTATTACTTCACAGGAGCAACTGCAAATGAATATCCATAACTGTCTCTCAAGCTAATGCAATTTATAACCTGGTACATGAATATTGACAGTTTCTGTTTATGCTGTTATGAAAGATTAACTTGCCCAGTGGCAGTATCTGTTTCAGCTGTTCTACATGAAGCCACCTGTCACTGCAAGTCAGAGCTTTATCTGCTGTTTCCCATCTGCAAGAGGGGGTGTGGAGCAACCCCAGGCAAAACTGGCCCTGACTTATATGCACAGGTAGAGGTTGTGCTGTTCCTTTATGGGCTGACAGTAAAGACAGACACAAGGACTCAAAATGTTCTTACCAGAAGTGTTTATCAGCATCCAACAAATATGGCAGTGCTATTTCATATTCTTTCTTCTTCATTAATGCTCTGCCCTTCTCATGGTAACCCATAGCCAGCACAAGCGCCTAGAAAAACAGATTGAGACTTTTGACTGCACCTCCCCAAATCAAAGAGCTAAAAGGAAATATCCAGGTAATCCACCAGAGCCCTTGTTCTTCCTAGAAAAATACCACTGTATCAGTTCTGTAAGACCAGAGCTATTTCACACTGCTTCACAGTTTTCTCACATCTGATACTGTCTAGTTAAAAGCAATGGATGTTACTGGCATATGAAATGCTGCACCAAGCTTACTTTAAGTATGCAACCCCAGAGAGATTCTCAATGGTGAGTGATACAAAGCTCAGCATTTTTCTGGGTGCTGCACTTCCTAACAGCATCACACTTGTTCCACTTTGCTATCACAATTATCTTGGAAAGCCTAAGAATTCACTTCCTGAAAAACCTCAGAACTGAAAATTAAATTTTGAATGTGTCAGGAAAACACTCCTGCAGTATAACAAATGAAAATGTAATAATAATTCTGGATAGAAACAACTTGCAATATTTCCTCTGATCCTCGATCAATACTGATGAAATCTCATTTACTTGAATACTGGACGCTTTAAGTCTCCAGGTGAATTATTACATTCAGCACTTCATCAGAACAGCATGCAGACTCATCAAGTTTATAAATGGAAGGAAGGCCTAAGAAACAAGTTACTTTCATGCCTTTCTAGGACACCCAATATTTATAATAGGCACTAAGATCAACAAAATTAAAGCTTGTCTTAAACCCCAAAGTTATGGACCACACAGGGGTCAGTGCAAGATTAGACCTGCAATGAGATCAGGAATCAGAGGTTGTCTCTAGATGACTGAAATATTCCCCACTACAGAGTTCTACTTCCATTGTATCTCAAAAGTATTTGTATTAAACAAACATCTAGTGGGCCCAGGGTTATGTGCCCAGAAAGTCTGGCTGTATTTCAATCCTGTATTTTAAATGTTTCACAGCTTTAAAGAGCCATCTTAGTGGCATTGTAAGATGCTTTCACCTACTTTTTTAGCTTGAGGAGGAATCGGAATTGACCTTCCAGTTTGATTAGCTATATCTAGGTATGGGACAGAGTCTGGATCCAAGTACTCCTCTGAAAGACATAAAAAAGTTTGGAATTAAACACCACCTTCAACAGAGCAACTCTGCTGCCATAAGATTATTTTTGTAATGTTGTTAAACAAAACAGCAAACAACAACAAAAAAATCAGAATTACATATAAAGGCTGCATGTGTGTTTTTCTGGACATACCAACCAATAGTGGCTCTGGCCAGGTAAACATGAGGAACTTCTAGAAAGGTGGAACTTCTGTCATGTGGAAAAGGCCTTGTGCATGCAGAAATTTAGACACAATATCAAAAGTTACATGTTACATGAATTATAAAAAAGTTTCTTTCTGCAGAAAACAAAACACCTACATTTTACACAACATAGCATTTGAAATGATTTATCAACTAAAACACAGAATATTTAAAAAATACAACTGAGCAGAATTGATAAAGCTGGAAAAAAATACAGCTCAGTATTTTCCTTCCCCACATCTTTACTGCTTGTTGTCAAATTATCAATTTTGTTTTCACTTCCATTTAGTTTACACTGAAAAAATTATTTCCTTGTAGACAAAAGACAGTTAAGGAAGAGTTTGTGGAGACTAAAAGCTTCTGCCCTGTTGTTTCTCTCAGGTAAAACAAAACTCTTCTCACTACACTTCTCACAGAACCTTCAGCCTGGGAGCCCATTACAGACCCTGCTCTTTACTCTAGCACTGGCTGTAACTGACAGTGGCAAAAACCATAAAGAGACCCAACTCAGGATTCAAAATTTGGGGTCTAAACTGCCCCTTAAGTCCAAAAAAAGCAAACACTTCTGTCATGTGTTCAAAATCTGATATTGTGGTGAGAAACCAGAAGTTGCCAGCTTTGAAGCTTTGTTTGGGTGTTTCTGCATTTGGCAGGAAGTCATTACCTGCTCAGCTTCACAGTTCCTTGCTTGTGGATTTGTGAAACAATGGAATAGAGAAGTGATTTAAATTCACCATCAAGCACTGCAGTTCACAAACACAACCTCATTTTGAGGAATTATTACTGTTAAATTAACTATATCCCTTTAACTTAATCCATAGTTGCCAGGAATCAACATCCCAAGGGAATGAGAACACCACAGCCGTGTTGTAGATGACAGTGACAAATGAGCTGCTCTGCACAATGAAACCATGGTTACACACAACCATACAAAAAAAAAGTGTTTAATGACTTAAAACACATTATGCACTGTGCTTTTGTCTACAATAAATCTAAAGCTTCTCACAAGTCATCAGTCCCTTAACTGCCAAGTGCTAATTAAACAATTGATTCACATTATATCCTTCTCAAAGTGCCAAGTTTTTTGTAGCATTCTAGTGATGCCTCAGGTTTTAGCTTTTATATTCTCCAGATCCTGTACTGCTTTATTGTGTACTTCTGAGCTTCATATTAGGGGATGGTGAGCTCTCTTCACAGAGTAGGTAGACAAAACAATTCCTTCTCTAGCTGGGGACCAAGGACAAATGATCCAAATCTCAGGCCCAAGAGCACAAACAATGGTGGACTGAAGAGAGAAAACCAAGAAGGATGGCACTTCATAACCTAAAGCTGTAATTGGACAATTAACTCTAATATGAAAATGGACCAAAACTTATAAAAGTGAGAGACCCCGTGACCAGGTGTCCATTTTGTGACCATTTTGGTTCATCTTGGGTGTAGCCCAGGCTGGGCTCTTTGCTGCCCAAGGTGGATCCATTGAGGCCTCCTAATAAATCCCCACTCTATTCTTTAACTTTGTCTAGTCTCTGTTCTAGGTCAGCCTTCACAAAGCATCACTAGTTGTGTAAAAACAGTGGGAAAAAAAGTTTTAACCAACTTAAAATCCAGTTTTCAAGTAGGTAGAACCCTAAAAAAGTGTGAACTGAAGTTCAGCCATGGTATAGGCACTCTTCCATGTTGAAAAGGCTCTGAGAATGTAATTTTTGATGCGCAAAAATTAATGAACACTCACCTCCCCCCCAATCCAACAAGCCCACTTACCTCTCTCTGCTAGAATTTCCAAACCCTTCTTAGTTCTCTGCATCTTGTCATTTATTTCTTTTTCTTTCTTACACTGAAGCTCTTCCTCCTGAACTTTTCTTTTGGTTTCCTCATCACTCTGTTCCAGTTGAAGTACCATCACTTTTGCATTGTGTGTAACACCCTGGTCTTCAAGGGTTTTACCTACAAAATAGAACGTGATTAATACAATTCAACTACTGGAACTATTGAAATTGCAAGACTTAAACTCAGTCAAAGCCCCTAAAACTCAGTCAAAGCCCCTAAAAATTACTGACAAAGTCAGCAAAATTTAGAATCAGCCTTCCATCTTAAAAGTGCTTTTGAAGTGACTGGTATGTTTCTTTCCTTGTTTTTTTCAAAACAATCAAAAAATACTATTTTTTCTATTTCAGTTTATTGATCTTCAGGCAAAAACTGCACTAAGAACATGTCCAGGATCATACACCACAAGAGTAGAGGACAGAGGAACTGGAAACTGAATCCAAGTTCCTTCTGTCAGTTCCGTGGTTCTAATTCTGATACATTCCAGGGCCATCAGCAAAGAAAAATCAGTATCATCACTTCTCACATGTCTGACAGGTTGAGCATGGGCAAAGCATTACAAAAAGTCTTTGAAAGTGCTATTATACAAAAAGGTTTTTGAAGAAATTTAGAGCTTCTCTTAAATGTGCATTTTCAGTGTTTCAACACTAGAAAAGGGGATTTTCTACATTCATTACAGCATTCCTCTAACTGACCTAATTATATTTAAGAATTTGGATTATTAGAATTTAATATATTTCCTGTAAAGCACAACCTGACAAATATATCAGCTGTTTTTTTGAAATTTCTGAAATTAATAGAGCTGCAAGGCAATTTTTCTTCTGAGAAGCAGAAAACTAGAAAATATCATAAAAATATCTTTAATTAGAGATACATACCCAGATCAAGCTGCTTCTTATTTATTATTATTTTGACAGCATTTTCTTGTAATGCATATTCCTGTGCTATCCTGTGAAATAAATAATTTCATCCATGAACAAAATTTTTAAGGTTATACAACATTGTTGTTACAATAGCAATAAAACCTAAAAACTAGTGTTTATAAATGGCTTAACATTTTTGCTACAAAAGGCTGCTAGAAGTAAAATAACATCATCAGAGAGCTTTATGTATTATATAGAGAAAACCTGGGACAAAAAAAGGAAAAAGCAAAACAGACAGAAAAGAATCTGATTTTTTAGGCTTAAAAACACAAAAGAAAGAGAAGATAATGTTCACTGTTCAGAGGATCTGCCTGGCTGCAAACTTGGAACACTGGTACTTGCTGAGGATTTACACAGCACTATCTTTTTCCTGTTTTCCATCCGTTAAACCACAGCTGTTCCCATGAAGAACTGCCCTACAGGGACACTGGACATCCTGTTCAGAGAATACATGCTAAGAAAAAGCTTACATCAAACAAAAAGTGGGTTTGATTTTTTTAAAAATGCGCTGTGACAGGGTGGTGTCTCATGAGAGAAGCACAAAGGGTGATTGCACTTACTGGGATCTGAGCTCTTTGCCTGTGATGAACAGACTGGTCTCCAGTGGGATTTTCCTGCTCTGTAGTAATTATATTGGGTGTGGAAAAGAAGGAGGGAAGGAAAAGCATGATATCAAGACACTTAGGACATCTTCTTAATTAACTGTTCTACAATACCATTTCCAAATAACATTTAGAGGGTTATGGCTGGACATACATGGTAGTAATTTCCAGTTCTGTACTTGCTATAATGCTAAAAATAAGCATTATAACAGCAGAATATTCAGAATTAAATAAATCTAAATTCAGAACCAAACAATTTAAATTATTTTAATTATGCACCTCTAATCTTAACTGTGCTTTGCAATTATGCCACTCACCTGTGACTGGCTAAGTTATGATTAATTCCTATTAGTGTCTCTGGTCCCAGATTAGATAAACTGAAATTTTAAATTAATTCGTTCCCCTATTTGCCCAGCAGCATTATAAAGTAGAATTATGAAACTATTTGGTTGTTTTAACTGCATGGCAATCACTTAAAACTCTCTACCCTTTAGCCCAGGTAATTATTTTTCACTACAGGAGTATTTTATGCGTGAAAATAGAAGTTGAAACCTGACTCTAAAAGGGCAAAACTTAATTCAGTTTTCTGTTGGAGAAGCTTTTAGGAGCCTGCTCTAGAAAGCTGAGCTTTGGAATGGGCTGCCCAGGGAGGTGGTGGAATCTCCATCCCTGGAAGGGTTCAAGAAACAACTGGAAGAGGCACTGAGTGCCAGGGTTCAGTTGACAAGGTGGTGGTTGGTAGAGATTGGACTCGATGGTCTTGGAGGTCTCTTCCAACCTTAATGACTCTGTGACTCTGTAATTCTATGAATCTATGAAGGGAACAGGTGAATGCCATCACAACAGAAATCCTGCTTCTCATTTCCAAGTCCAAGTGACATTAATATGCTGAATCAACTTTAGGTATTCTACAGCTGAAAAAATACATCTGTTCTTTATTGCTAATACAAGCAGTTACATCAGAAGGAATCAAATTGAAATAGACACTTAAATCTAATTTACTTTTCTTAATTGAAAGATTATTTGCCATTAAATCCTAAAGGGAAAAATTACTCATCTCCTCAATGTTATATTCCTTTGCCATGATATTCCCAAATACCCGGGAAACTAAATTTTGTAGTTTCCCCCTCCCCATTTTTCATATACCTGACACAGATCACCCATACTAAACACCTGAAAAAGTTGTAATGAAAATATCTGCATAGACACACATCTAGATCTCAAACCTCAAAGTAAAGCTACTTATGCAGACTTTTCTGCAGTGTTACTCACTTTTCTACGAGGCAGATATATATCAAGTCTTGCAATCCCAGTCACTTTGAAATTCTCATTTCCTGTCCCACGCTCAATTGCTTTACACCGTATTTCTTCAAGCATATTCTCTGTATCATTCTCATTGATATTCAGCTTGGATGAATATTTTTGCACAAGCTCCTGAGAAAATGAGAAGAAAAACTGGGAAAATGCACCAGCAGTATGACATGGAAGATGTATGACATCAACTCAGAGAAAATATTTACCTTCATCTCTTCACCAGCTTCCTTTTTTTCATTTGTATATGGTGGTTTCCATAGCTGAATTTTGTCCTCTCTTAAGCAGCTTGTCAGTTTTGCTATCAAATACTTCTTTTGCGCCATTCTTTTAAAATAAAAGTACAGTTGGAAAGGAAAAGAGAGAAAAATGAACAATCCTTTAATATAGCTTTCCTGTAGTAAGATATTCTGCTTTTCAGGAAGTCTAAGTGACATTTTGGAATTCTGCAATAAACGAGTATTAAATGCATTCCATGCATTTTGGTGGGGAGGGGAAACTGAGGCCAAATTATGAGAAAAAATGGGAGAAAAAATTATTGAAAAGAGGGTGAAATTTGGATTGGAGTAGGGATAACTTATAAGGACCCTGCCATTTCAAGACAAATTAAACCTCTTCCTATCCCCTCACGTGAACTGGGATTGCAGTCAATACATCAAAACTGACAATTCAGTTGTTCTGCCCTGCTCTGGGTGCAGCTGCTCAATCCACCACTTCTGATTCAGCTTGGACAAAGCAGGAAACTCTGAGTTAATCAGCATGACCCTGGGAAAAAAACCAAACACCCCAAAAAGCAGGGAAGGCACAGAGAGGGCAAGGAAAGGTGAGTGCAGAGATCTCAACAGAAAAAAACCAAACTCTAGGTGCATGATAAAGCATGGGAGAGTTGTGGCTCTTGGACACTGGGAATCATATGGAAAATGTTCTTTAAATTATACAGAAAGCATTTAGAATGTTGGCATACATGCACTAAGGTGGCCATGAAATTCAAATAATCAGTTTCACTTTTCTTTCAGAATGGTTTCCATCTTTCATTCTTGTTTATTGGCACACAGCTCTCAGGAGAAAAGGGAGGAGTTCCCCCAGTTTCAAAAACTGCTCCTGGCTCAGAAAGACACTGTTTGAGGGGGAAAAAAAAAGTAGGCAAATATTACATATGTGGTAAGTTTACCAGTCAGCCTTATCTCAAGCTCAGCTTTATTGAGCTACAAAGAATTCCCTGGAAGCTGCACTGACAACAGTCTCCTCTAAACAGGAGTCAGAGGGATGAACTGCACAAGTGGATGGTTTAACAACCCTTCCAGTTGGATTGCTGTAATTTGCACAGTGCCTGTCAAAACTAGCAGAGACAAACACAAATTCTTTTTCCTGCTGGGATGCTGCTGCTATTATTTTAGAGCCAAGGCAAACAATGGCATTTACAAAGCTAAAAGTGACAAAACTACTCAATTTTCAAAACATTGCACTGTAGCTATGATTGTAGCTTTACCCCTTTCCCAAAACACACCAGGGATGTCTTATGAACCGCCTGTAACCATCATTTTCCCACTTTTAAGTTACGCTGAAGACCCATTTTATAGCCATAATTCATTCTGCTTAACATTAAAAAAAAATTACTCCTGGTTTTGGGTCACCCAGATAAAATTTAAAATTGCAATCTATGCTTAAGTCTAAGAATTGCAAGTACAGGTGACATTTATAAACTGGTTATTCATCTGTTTATCAATACTATAGCTTGATAAGTTTGAGATTTCTAATTAATCTACCAAAACACAAAACATCACTGCAGTCTCCAATTAAACTTATTCTTGCAAACCCTCTATTTAAAAAATTAACTTTTGCTTTCACAAACACAAAACCTATGATTTTATATGTAACATTTCTAAGATATACAATAAATTCCATCACACCATCACTAAATTGCATTAGAATCCATAGCAAAAACATTCCCGACTTACTCTTCCATCAGCCAGGAAACGCCACGAAGAGCTCCTGACGCAATTTCACTTTCGGTATGAGTTTAAAGGGACTTTCTCAAAACTCATGTGACTAAACAACGGGGGTATTTCCTCAGAAATGCTCTGAATGCAAGACTCAGCTTTTGTAAGGAAAATGTCACCCTCTAAGGCCAGTTGGCCTTTTACGTGAAATAAAACAAGTGGAGAAGTAAGACGCGTGACATAAGATGCAGCAACCAGGTTCAAAAGGCAAATTGTTGATGGAAGGAACAGGGGGTTGTCAGAATGGTTGGACAGAAAAGCAGGACACATCAATTTTCCCTAAAAAGGAGGCAAGCACAGCTCTGACCCATCTCTCCGCGGCTGACGGAGGGGAAGCACTGAAGCAGCGTCATGAGCAAACCCACAGGGACGGCAGCTCCATCCCTGCGGGCCCGGGCACCCTCATCCCTCCCCAGGAGCACATCCAGCGCCTCCCGTGCCAGGGCAGCGCCGGTACCGCCAGTCCCCCCCTGTCCCCGCGGCGCTGTCAGCACGGCCCCGGGCACCCACCTGCGCCCCGCGGGCTCGGCACAGCCGCCGCCGGGGGAAGCTCGGGGGCCGAGGCTGCTGCTCCCTGAGCTGCTTCCCGGGAGGGAGAGAGGCGAGGGCCGCTGTCCCTGAGGGAGAGGATCGGCAGCGGCTCCTACGGCAGCCCGGAAGGCCCAGGGAGACGGGCGTGACGTGGCTGAAGCCGCGCCCTGCCCGCCATGTCCGCGCCCTGCCCTCACTGTGAGGCGCCGAGGCGTGCCCGCTGCCAGGAGCGCTGGGTGGCGGAATTCCCTTCGGTCCCCGCGTTCTGCGGTGTTTGGCCTCTGCGTGCTGAAGTGAAAAAGAAAGGAATCACAGAATCACAGCGCCAGTTAGGCTGGAAAAGAGCTGTGAGGTCATCGAGTGTGACATATGACGGAACACCAGCATGCCAAGCAGACCATGGCGCTGGGTGCTGTGTCCCGTCTTTACTTAAACATCTCCAGGGACTGTGACTCCACCGCCTCCCTGGGCTGCCAGTTCCAGTGTCTAATTTTCCTTTCCATGAAGAAATTCCTCCAAATATCCAACTGAAGCTCCCCTGGCACAGCTTAAGGCCATGTCCTCTCGTCCTGCCCCCGAGGGGATTTACCCCGTCAATGTGTGTAAGTGCCTAAAGAGGAGTTCCAAGAGCATGGACCAGGCTCTGCTTGGTGGTGCCCAGCAACAGGACAGGAGCCAACGGGCAGAGACTGATGCCCGGGAAATTCCATGTAAACACGAGGAAAAACTTCTTCCCTGGGCAGTGACTGAGCACTGAACAGTTGCCCAGAGAGGCTGAGGAGTTTCCCTCGCTGGAGATATTCCAGAACCATCTGGACACAATCCTGTGCCATGTGCTCTAGGATGGCCCTGCTGGAGCAGGAAGGTGGGACCAGATGACCACTGTGGCCCCTTCCAACCTGACCCATTCTGTGGTTCTCTGAGACATAACCCTTGAAACAGCAACTTACAAGTTCCAAATGATGTCCAGATGTTAGAAAAATAAATTACTTGTTGGTAGAATTGCCATGTTAAGATTTAGGGCTCGACATGTTTCAATGATCTCAGACCTTGGGGAAGGTTAACAGAGCTTGGGAAGAAGGAGCTTCTACTGATAGTGGACACAAAGAATGCAGAATTTACAGACCACAAGGACATTTGGCAGAACTCCCAAGACAAGGAAGAAACAAATAAAACCAACTCAGTAACTGTACTGAAATCAGCTCCAACTGGGTAAAAGGTAATTCTGGCAGGGACACATCACAACTACTGACCCAAGAAACCCACAGACTCAAAGGATGAGAAAGTGCTTATTAGCATAAGAAGTGAGAGAATAATTAACCAGTAGAAGATAGAATACTAATTAAGAAAAGAACTATCCAACTTGTAGCAGATGAACAATAATGGCTTTCTTTGCTAAAGTGTATAAATAGTAAAAAGTTTTGATAGTGGATGTGCCTGATTTGTGGAAGACCACCAGAACCTAGGCTTGTACAACTCTGAAATAAATAAAGTCTCTTTCAAGTGTGTAATTATTGGCTTGTTGCACACCAGTTAATGAATCCAGTTCTGTGACAACAGCAGGACCTTCTGGCTCCACAGTATCTGATGGCTCATCCCTGGAATGTTTTTGGTGCCTGTAAAAGACAAACTTTTCTTTTAATGGGTAACACCAGTTATAAGTAACTCATGTGGGCTAATTCTTTCATGTGACCAGCAGCATGCTGTCCCAGCAGCAAAGGGATTTCATTCTATTTTACTCTATTTTGTTTATATGTGACTGAAATAATTGCTCAGCAGTGTGATTTATTCTAGAATGAATGGACCTGCAGGACTGTCCTAAGATTTTTCGTAGAAAGTCAGGCAAACTACCATGAGGGTCCCATTTCCAGCTTTGGAAATGGGAACCTCAGAGGGATCATGGGCTTGTGAACAAGACACTGAACTAGAATTTCAGGATTCCGTGTTCCATCATGTGCATAAATCAGTCAGGCTTGCCTACTGGTAAACTCAGAGTAAATATGCTTTATGGCAGTCTTGAGTTCAGTGCTTGAAACTTGGCTACATCTGTGGTAAGTGATGAAAGCTCCTGCCCGTGACGGCCAAACATGAAGAATTAACAGGAAAGGTTTTGCAGATCAGGTGCCCTTCAGAAGTGGGACTTTCTAGTATTTGAAGTTTTAGGCTTTTTTCTTATTTTTCTGTTTCATTTTCACTACAGCTGCTTTAGGAAAAAACCCCATAATTTTCTCATTAGACAATTGTGTGTGTGTAATATTCCAGTCTCTTGAAATGTTAGTATAGCAACTTTTCTCATAACTGAAACTATTCCACTAATAAATGAAAACTTACTGAAAATGCTCTTTCATAATGTCCTTGGAAGTTAAATGGAAAGATTCTGCAAAGGCAAAATGCCTTTTCTAAATTAGTTCCAGTCAGTACAAAGCACAATAATATGCTAGAAAGCCTGAGGAAAGGATGAAGTGTTTGTATGAAAGAGTTTGCAAAGGAGTTAGTTACTTAGTCCATGCATAAACCTGCACTGACTTTAAAACCAAGGTTTTCAAGGCCCATGTTTAAGTAAGATATCTAAATCAATCAAAGGACAGTGAAGATTTTGAAGTATTTTCTTCCAGGTAATTTCTTGTTTCATGTGGAGGAATTGTTATCTAGTATTTTCCCCTGTTACATCTATTAGGTGTGTCTATGCTTTATCTTTTTTTTTTTCTTCCTAATCATTCTTTACATACTTTAACTACTGTGAAGAAAAAAACACAGTTACTATGATGTCCCATGGCTATGCATTATGAAATGGGGAGACATTTCCCATCTCCAATTTTTGTGAAGACTACATTTGAAAAAGAGACCTGTTTGAACCCTTGCAGCCAGAAGTGGGTGATACATAGATCCTGTTTGTGTTATTGAAAAGCACCTGCAAGAGAAGGTCTCCTCCCTCTAAAGATCTTGCAGCAGGAAGACCTCATTAGTTTTCTAATGAAACACTGGGGATAGATGGGAACCAAAAATTTGTTATGATAAAATTTATGTATCAGAAAGGAATTATATTTACTAAGTCTCATTACAACAATAGAAATGAGCGGAGATTTTATTAATTGATTTTAAAAATACATCAGAAATTATCTTGAATGCCTTGAAAGTGAATGATGAAATCGTATGTTAAAAATTATAAAGATATTAGAGATTATATAGTCAGAATCTTCAGTGGCTAATAAAAGTAGTAAACCCTCAGCAGGTTGGTCTATGTAACTAGAAGGACTGCTTTGCTATTTAAGTTTTAGTCAAGGTTTTGACTAAGTTTTAGCTATTACTGAATGTACTCATTGTGAGACATATAACCCAAGCCTCCTTGCTGCTTCAGAAATTCTGGGCCCTTTCCTATTTGGGAAAGGGTAAAAGTTCAGTTTGTTGCAGGCTGGCGTGGATTTCGTAGCAGCAATCTGCTGGTGTGCCCAAAGTGCTGCAGTGGCTGATTTCAGAGGAGGCTTTTGGCAGGAGTTTGAAATGCTGCAGCCGTTCTCTTTGCTGAGACTGTTCAACACACTTGAGCTTCCCAGTTGCCTGAGCTCAGACAGTTCACTTGCTCCTGCTGATTCCTTGGTCTGCACTGTGCCATTTCCATTTGAAATCAGTCTCTGGTTGTCAAAACTCCATGGTGTGCTGCTGCGGTGGGAAAGATCCCAGGAATCTCCTTGTCCCAGGGCCTGCCCCAGGCGGTGACTGCCCAGGTGGATGCGCCATAGCGAGTCATCTTCTGAGTCGCCACCGCTGATTGTCTCCAGTGTGACCTTTCTGACAGGGAGGTCTCCTCTACATGACTTTGATCTTTTAACTTTCTTATTAATTAGAACAGGGTTGACCATTGATTCTGGCAGAACAGATTCATGTCCACCTGCAGGAGAAATGCATTTGTGCGCGTTACTATGGTGGCAAAAATCAAGGGTATGATTTCTGCAGCATAAACTCTTCTGAAAAGCTTTTACATGAGTTTTATCTATGCTCTTTCTTTCAGTGGCTGAGAGTAGTGCAAGTTCTTTTGATGCCAGGTTAAGAAGTAGAGCTACTTCATGCTTGCTTTTGCAGTTTTGAGGGCATAAATGGTATCCTAGTTTTAGTCAAATGAAAATGGAATTTTATCAAGACAATATTGATCTGACTGGTTCTCTAAGACTCATTAACAGCACAGATTGAGAATTGACTTTCAGTAATTAATTGCTTGTAAGCAAAACTTCTTAAGGTGAGTAGGGATTTGCTCAGTGTGTTGGCAAGAGCTGTAATTTGAAAGACAAAAATGTTCTGTTTGATACTGTTTGAAGTTTGTATTCACAGCTTAATAATATTGTGACTATTTCCAGATGAAACAAGTTGTGCATGTCTTCTTTTTCTTAATGAGGGATCATTAACATTATAGGCTTGTATTTGAATATTTTACTGCAATTTTACTATTCCAGTCAGTATGAATTGTGTAAATAGCTTATCACACTAGTGTTGCCTGAATGATAACTTAGAGGAATCTGCTTCCTCTGTGAATGGTATAGAGTAGCTGTAACAGTTGGAGAGATTCTGGTCTCCTTTTTTTTTATTCTTCTACCCCTATAGCTTAATTTCTAAAGCACTATGAAAGTTACTGTTAAAAACGTTTAAGATATTAGGGAGAGAAATGTTGATGCTCCTTTAATTATATGTAGCAGTCATCAAATTCCTGGACATGACTGGTTTTCTATATCTTGAAAATGAACAGAAACGGATCTATTGCACTAAAGATAATTTGTTGACATGAATTAAATATACTTCGGTTCGTATAAATATAGTTTAAAGTAGGGGTTGTGCAGAATGCTGGCCTTATTTACAGGGTTGACTTATAGTGACTGTGTCTGTTGCAGTATAAGTTCTAAAACACATTAAAGGGAGAAAAGTAGACATAGAAGAGTGCTGATTAAATTTTGAGTGTCTCTGAACAACTGTTTTAAAAGGATTGTAACCCTGAATTTGAAGTGAAGCTAGTTTGAGTAGGATGCTGCCTGCACAAAAACCCAACAGCACGACCTCTGCTTTATAGCTGCCTTTTGTGTCATCTTTATGAATAAGGATTAGGAGATGTCAGACCCAGCTGGTTTACTGGCAGTAAATGAGCCTGTACAACAGGGATTTTGCTAAGCAAGGGCTTTCACTGCTGCCTTTGTCTCCCACTGCCGAAACAACAACCCCAGCCTAATATCACAGAACTTTTTCTGCTCCTTGGCCATGAAGGGTTGATCTGATAAGAGCTGTTTTGCAGCATGGCTTGGGGGGAGGGCCATGTCAGGCCACACTGGCTCTCATGCCACATTACTGGGAGGAAGAGGGCTGAGGCACGTGCAGAGCTTTGAGACACAGGTGTGTTTGTCCATCTGTACAGTGAGGTATGTTAGCAGAATTTCTTAGGGTGACACCACTCAGAGACATAAGAACACACAGTTCTCTACCGTGCAACAGTGAGAATCAAAGTTATAACTGGACCTCATCCAAGAAATAAAGCTGAGCTTTGCTGGCTACAAAAAAGGTCCACGTGCAAATCAGAGTGTTCTGCAGTGTTCTGCAGAACAGCACAGTGTAGCACCAAGCTGTGAAAACCAAGGCTTGTTCTCTGTATATGAGAGAAAAACCAAGAGAGAATGGAGCTGAGAGACTGAGGTGAAGCACCTTTGCATGTTTTTGTGGTGTTAACTGTGCTCTTGGCTGGACTGACATTGATAGGCAACATCAGGACATCTAGAACCTTATGAACGGGTTGTTAGAATAATTACGATCTGTCTTGAGCAGATCAGAAAGTTCAGAGTGACAAATCTACTCCAATTTTAATAGTGTGCACTGGTTTTGAGTTCAAGGTTGATTTGATTCCTTGCTTGGCTACGGGTGCAGCACACAAAATTGAGCAATGACCTTGGATAGAAATGCGATAGTCCTGAACCACTGGGTGTTGAACCACACCTCCAGCACTGTCCAAACTTCTCAAGAAAGCTGCAATTATACAGACCTTTCTTTCTGCTTTTCTGTCTCTTTTTTCTCCATGTAAATTGTGTATTATAGCCTTGTTGCACAGTTGTTTACTATCTGGCCATATGCTGTCATCATTAATAGATACTTTTAAGGCTCTGGAGTGGCAAAAGTTAATCTTATCTCAAGTTAGCTTGGGAAATACTTGGAAGAGATTTCTGCAGTCAGAGCCCCAGTATTTATTCTGTTGTGACTGCATGTGCTGAATACTCCCACTTAATTCCTAAAGTAAATACTGTTTTTCAGCTTCTTAGCCAATAAATAATGAATACACTGCTGTATTATCCCCTAACCGGTGCCTTTCAAATCTTGTCATGGTCTTTGTTCTTAAATAATCAGGAGTGGGCAGCAGCATGAATGTGGCTGTGTGTATTGGGGAAGAAGAAGAGCAAAGTTGTTTTCAGGTGACTTCTTGGTTACTAACCCCTCCATCAAAAAAATAGAGAAGTTAGAGGGTCTTAAGTTCTGTTTAAAGGTCCACAATTTCACGACTCCTGCAGACAGGAAGTGACATACAAAGCTAAAAGTCCTCCAGAAAACTTGGAATTACGTTTCCAACTGTGGTGCAACAAACATACAGTGCTCAAAATCCCTGTGGTTACACAGAAGGACAGCTGCTCTGCCAGACAGGAGCAAAGCAGGGTTTTACTGGTAAGAACAAAGACCTTTGGCAGGGACTTTTAAGACCACAAGGGACTGAAGGTGCTCTCCTTCTATGAGGGTTTGTGTGTCTGGCCTTTGAGGTTTGTGTGTATGTGTGGGTTTGTGGTGGTGCTGTTGTTGTCACCCCTTTCCCAGCACAGCCATAATTTTACCCTCTAGGTAGGGAAACAATTTGCTGTCAGTACAAGTCACTGGTACATACATGGACTGCCTTTTGGGACTACCTGGAATTTCGGGATAGTGTAGGGCAGTCCTGATATGGCAATGTTTATTTCTGCTCCACATATTCCTGAAAACTGGTGCATGTAACAGGTGCAAAGAGCTGAGCCACGTAAAAGATTTTCCCAGCTTCCAAAGGAATGTGTAAGATAAACTTTTAGGACCTTGACAACTCAGCATAACAAAACATGCCCAAATTCTGACTGCTTCTAACAGTGACATGAATTGTTTCCACACAGGTTGTTTGAATATAGAAGTTCAGTGTGGTTTTGTGAATGTTTTGGGGAATGTGCACGTGTATAAAAATATTTATGTGTGGATTTTTAGCCCTACTACATTTTAAACTCCCCAGAAACTGTGCAGTTCTACTTTCTTGCATATTTTAATCTCCAAATGGCCTCGCAAAAAATCTCCTCTAATTACATTTATTATATCTGAAACTTCATTTGAATTAATCTGAATAAAGACTTCTGCTCCATTTCCTTAACTAACATATTTTTGCTATAACTGATTAGAGGGACTGTTTTGTCTTCAAGTTAGCTGCTTTTTGATATGTGATAAAATAAGCTTGTATATATTTTTTTTTTCTTCCTCACAGAGATTTTAATTATTTTAACATGAGAATTTCAAAACATTTGTATGAAAGAATATTGAAGAAGCGAATCTGTTGTGTGGTTCATAATTACATGTTTTTTTCTGATTGTTTTGATCATGAAATCTGACACAGTCAAATGCTAGAACTGCTGAAAAAATGTAGAGGAAAATGTAAAGAAGGAAATAACCTAAGTTCTACACTTGTTGAGCTTAATACTAGTATAAGAGGTGAATGAAGCATGGGTTTTATATTAAAATTAAATTCAGAAGACAACTTCATTAGTTGTTTTAGTATTCTCAATATCACTTTAACTTGGAAAGCTAATGTATCAGTGTAGTATTGTCATCAGTAGTCTAAAAACTGAACTAAAAGCTTTAAAATAATTGCAAGTTTCTTATATAAAATCTGTTTGACATGGCAGGTAGATGAGTGATACATATTTGTAATTGCTTTTCTATTTATGCACTTTCCAAGCAATATGCACTGAAAATACTTTCAAAACAGGACCTTTTGTTCAAAGCTTGTATCTTAGTTACCCACTATGACTTTTAATTAAAGTTATATTTTAACAAAACCCCAGCTTGTGCTTGTAACTTGATATTTGCCATTACTTCCTGTAGTCTTTCTTTACACAGATACAGAAGGGAAAAAGACACAGTTGACCCAGGATTGCTGGTTCTGATGGAAGCATTCAAGAGAGCAGAAATATTACAGAATACATTGCACAAATACACTTATCATAGACATGAAGAACATGGTTACTGTAAGGGTTACTATTTATGTTTAGAACTTTATTTACTGATATAAAACTTGTAAAACCTTACCTCAAATATGTTCATCTGTTTCAAATACATAATAATATTTCACTGACATAAAGCTTATTGATATAAATATAAAACCACCTTTCAGCAAAACGAATAAAACCCCAAAATGACAGAAAAGGAATTTACTTCTACATCTCTAGAGCCAAACACAAAAAGAACAAACTAGGTGTTATTAAATATTTAAAGAAATAATCTTTACATTACATATGCATTTTTTTTTCTACGAATAGAAGCGTACCTGTTTTATATACAATAATGTGTGGTTGCAGTTTCTGCTTCTGCTTTATATGGTCATACTGCTCCTCAAGTATGCTTACATCCATCTTGGTGAGCTTCTTATCACCATCTGAAACCTGTGGCTCTGAGCTATGAGTCACTGAAAAAATACCAGTCACGTATTTGTAAGCCTTCACCATCTGTTCCAACAAGGAAGAAAAACTCAAGCAGAAGCAGGACATTTCCTTCATTGTGCTGGCAAAAAAAGGCAAATCAAGTGCAAAGCATCTGAAATCTTCTTAAATGAGGGAGTAGCTTTCTTCCAAGCACGGTGACTTGTGTCAGGAGTTGCCTGGTCTGCACTGGAGCTGTGGATGTCGCTCAGGTTGTTTTCATGCCGAGTGCCCGGAGCTCCTGCATACAAGAGTTCAGGATCAGGACTGCATAGCTGGATTTAATGTTTACTTAAGGTTGTGAGCATATGAGCCTTTGCCAAAAAAAACAGTACAAACCCTTATTGAACACAGTCAAGTGCAGAAAAGGCTGGGTAATACTGGCTTATGTAGCAATGCTAATTCTTAAAGGCATGCTGTTGTGGAGGCATCCCCAGGCCAGGAATTCCACCTGGGAAATCTTTTTGTTTCCTATGTATTTTGTGTCTTTCCCCCCACCACACTCTCCCTTCCTTAACTTTCAGTTACATTCTTGCTGATGCTTCTTGGGGCAGTGGGGTGGGAGGGGAAGATTTATCAAGCTTTCATACTTTTGTGCTTATTGTTGCCTTTCAAATAATATGTTAAAAGTATTCAGGCGTGGGTGCAGACTCAGAAAAATATGGGCCAACAACACTTGGAATTGGGAGGCTGGAGACAGGAACGCCTTACTCGGACTCATTTCAGGACTTCTACTGTTCTAGAAAATGAAATAAACTACAGAAAGAATAATTTTGTTAATGAGAGCTGAGCAAACTCTTAAAATGCATTGTAAGCTAAATTTTAAAACTTAAAGTTAACAGTATTATCTCACAATGAGGCAAAAATTTGAAAAACATGTGACTTTTGATCACATGAGGTAAAGTATAAAGCTTTGCCTGGGCTGTGTACTGCAAGTTTTTGTCCCTGAGATAGGTCCATCAAGGGCCCAAAACAGTAGTATGTGAAAAAAATATGCAGTTAAATGGTAGTTTTAATACAATTGTGCATCTGCTTGTTTTCATGCAGTGACACATTTTTGGTAACAGTTTAAAAGGACTGTCTCAAAACTAATTCGAGTAAACAGTCAGGTATTTCCTAAGAGCCACTTTGAATGCAAGACTGAGGTTTTGTAACTAAAATGTCATCCTCTACAGACAATTTACCTTTTGTGTGGCATAGACCAAGTAGAGAAATAAGGGTTGAAAGCCAGACTGTTGATGGAAGGGGCAGAGAATTGTCGGAATGGTTGACCAATAAATGCAGGCTAATAAAGCAGTGTTGTGTGAACATAGTATAAGTTTCCCTGCATGCAGGCCTGCAGAAAAACTCTTCCCATGGGAAAGTGTCTTTTACTCTGTGTAAGATATTATAAACAAATCTCTGAGTTGTGTTTCAAGGACAGAGGTTTTCTCTGCCTGTCTCCTGATAATAGGAGATGGGGGGTTTTCTCTCTTTCAGCCTGAGGTGAAAAGTTGTTATCTCTGACTGTGTAAGCTATTCTAGCATTCCTTGTACGGAGCTGGAAGCAGCAGCTTCGATGCTGTGGACTGGGCAGATAATAGCCCAGTTCTTTGAATTATAAAATCATGTTAATAAATCATATTTAGCCTTCTGATATTATTGCCAAGAGTCCTTTGTCACTGCACGGATCACAGCAATAAAGCAGCATTAATTTTTCGTAAAGACAAGGAGGAAAGTCACTGGGCACAGTTCTGATACATCCCTTGTGGCTGTGCTCACACAGCCAGAGAGAAATTTTAGAGATAACAAGTAAGTCTCCAAAGAAAAGTATGTAAACAATAGCTATGTTTTGAGACAGTGTCCTTGAGTTACGTAATGCTAAAATTACCAATTGGAGTCAGATAAATTACCATAAGACCAATCAGCTTTACGCAGCGATGTATGATATAAAAACCGTGTGTTTTAAATAAAATTATTCATATTGCCGCATCTGAGTCGGATGGCTTTCTGTCTCCCCCTCTAGCTCGACTGCGACAATCCCTCCTGGCTGGGGGAGCGGAGGCACCAAAGCAGCATCCTGTGCATCCCCCTGAGCTGGGACCACCCCACAGCAGCCCCGGGCACCCACCTGCACCCCATGGGATTGGCACAGCCTCCGAGGGATGCTCGGGGACCCAGCCGGCTGCTCCCTGAGCTCCTTCCCGGGAGCAAGGCGAGAGCTGCTGGCCTTGAGGTGAAGGGTCCAGAGCAGCCGGGGCGGGGGCTGAGGGCACAGCAGCAGCAGGTTCCGATGGAACCCGGGGCGTGGGGACACGGGAGCCAGGCGGGCGCTTGTCACAATGGACAATGTGATGTATGGCCAGAGGAAATAGCAGTGGGTTCCACGATGGTTTTTTCCCGGTTTTGTGGGCTTCAAGTCCTTACTTCGATACACTTAGAATTGTGAATCTCCTGTGCTGAAGCGTAGGCTCAGATGGGTCTGTGCAAACATCTCCGGATGTGGTATCCTCCATCAAGCACAACAGAAGTCACAGAGTCACAGAATATCCTGAGTTGTGAGGAACCCACAGGGTCATCAAGTCTGAAGTGAATGGTCCATACAGGGATCAGATCCACAACCTTGGTGTTATTAACACTTACCCACTGAGTTAAAGTCAGTGGAATTGTAGGGAAGATTAATGGTTTGAAGTTGCCTTGAGTGAAAGAAAACGTTACTTTGTCTTAGAAATGGATAACACTCCTGTTGCTTTGACAATAGGCTTTTATTTATTCTTTGGTCTCTTTTCAAGATACCTTGTGAGGGGATGATTTTATTTTTCTGGCTGAGAAGAGTTTGTGTCTAAAAGGACATAAACCACAGCTGTTAGACTGGTGATAAGCACTCACTTATGAAAACTTGTGGTGCTGTTGTGGCACAAGAGAATTTCATAGAATCATGGAATGTTAAGGGTTGAAAGGGACCTTAAAGACCATCTTGTCCCAACTCCCCCTGCCATGGGCTGGGACACTTCCCACTAGATCAGGTTGCTTAAGGAATTGTCCAACCTGGCCTTTAACACTGCCAGGGTTGGGGAATCCACAGCCTCCCTGGGCAACCTGTTCCAATATCTCACCACCCTCACAGTAAAGAATTTCTTCCTAATATCCAGCCTAAACTTCCCCTCTATCAATTTGTACCATTACTCCTTGTCCTGTCTCTACAAATCCTGATGAAGGGTCCCTCTCCAGCTTCCCTGTAAGCTCCCTTCACATACTGGAAGGTTGCAATGAGGTCTCCACACAACTTTCTCTTCACCAGGCAAGATGTTAAGTCCTCTCTATAAAAATCAGCTGTGCTACTACAGTTACATCTGTGTAGTTGAAATGGTTACATTCTATTTGTGCACACATGGTAAGAACAGAAAGATGTGTTACACTCTGGTAAGGAAGGTGTGTTGTTACATGGTATCAGGAAACTGAGTAATAAATTCCAAGTTTTGTTGCCTAACAAAATACTGGGGGTAGTTGGGAAGCAACAATATGTTATTATAAAATTCATATATAAGAAAAAGATGCCATTTACTAAACCCCATTAAACAACAACAGAAATGAGCAGAGGTTGTATTCATTGATTTTAAAAGTTATAAAGATATTAAAGATTATATAGCCATGATCTTCTGTAGCTAATAAAAGTAGCAAACCCTCAGCAGGTTTATCTGTGTAACTAGAAGGACTACTTTGCTATTTTAAGTTTTAGTCAAGTTTTTGACTAAGTTTTAGCTATTACTGAATGTACTCATTGTGAGACATATAACCCAAGCCTCCTTGCTGCTTCAGAAATTCTGGGCCCTTTCCTATTTGGGAAAGGGTAAAAGTTCAGTTTGTTGCAGGCTGGTGTGGATTTTGTAGCAGCAATCTGCTGGTGTGCCCAAAGTGCTGCAGTGGCTGATTTCAGAGGAGGCTTTTGGCAGGAGTTTGAAATGCTGCAGCCGTTCTCTTTGCTGAGACTGTTCAACACACTTGAGCTTCCCAGACAGTTCACTTGCTCCTTCATGTTTCTTGGGTTGCACATAAATGATTGACTGAATCAGGCTGAAATCCTACAGATCTTGGGAATCCCCTTGGAAGTTCTGTGTCTGCAGGTGACAAGACTCCAGATACGCAGTGCAGAGAGTTCTGGGAAGGCTCAGCAGGCTCACATGTGTAAGTCTGCTGTAGCTGACTTGTTAATAATTACTCCTGCCTTCCCAATATGCTTGTGTGTGACAGTTGTGTTGCCTACCTCAGCTGCAGTCCTTTCCTGCCTTAGCCAGGGACAGAACAGTAAACACAATACTCTGTCAGACACTGTGGATACTCTTGAAGTTGGCTTCTCTCTACCTCAGAAAAAGCACACGTCACGTTAGAATTGTGCTGGTGTATCATGGCTTTGTTAGATCTACTCTGATACTCTGCCTTCAGCAGCGACAAAGAGCTGGTGCTCTCTAGCAAGCACTGCCTCTGTTGCCTTGTTTGTCCAGTGTTCTGAGTTGTTGTCACATGGAGTCTGCCCCTGGACCTTCAGGCAGTTGGCTTATACATTTGGACAGGAGATTTAATTAGCCTCATTACAGTTTGAGCTGGCATTCAATACAAACATTATTAATGCTCATAAAAGTTACCCAACCCTTTTAAAATTCCAGTCACACTATTTGACTCTCTGACCTCCTGTGGAAGTGACTTGTGCAGCCTGCCTGTGTGTGGCAGGAGGAATTACTGGGATAGCATCCTTAAACCTGAAACATAGGCTCTGTATTCAGAGATGTGAGCTTCACTTCTCATTAGAAGAGCATTTAACATGTAATGAACTTCTATCTGATCAGAAATTAGTATTAATTTTTTGTGCTGTGCCATTCCCTCAGGATCATGGAAAAGCCATCACACGTAGTCACTTGAATGGTTTATACAAGTCAGTCCCCTCCCAAACAGGTGCGTGGGTAAGCAGCAGAACCACAAACAGGTAAAGGAGCCAGATGGCCAAGGAAATGAAGGGAATGAGTCCAGGTGGTACAGCAGAGAGGAGGAACTGCGAACAGGATCAGCTCAGCCAATCCCATATACATTGCAGTTTGTTTGCTTTCCAGGGAAAACTTGTAAACAGAGTTTTTATAGAATTGCTAAGGCTGGAAGAAACCTTTAAGATCAGCAAGTCAGCCCAGCACCACTGTGTTCACCATTAAACCATGTTATCAGGTGCCATTCCCCAAGTGTTTTTGAATATTTCTGGGGATAGTGACTCCACCACTTCCCTGGGCAGCCTGTTTCAATGCTTTATAACCCTTTCCATGAAAAAATTTTCCTAAAATTCAATCTGAACCTCTCCTGGTGCAATGTGAGGCCATTTCCTCTCATCCTGCCATTTGTTACTCAGGAGAAGAGACTGACCCCAACCTTCCTATGATCTCCTGTCAGGAGTTGTAGAGAGTGAGAAGCTCCTCTCTGAGCCTCTTTTTCTCCAGACTGAGCCCCCACAGCTCCATCAGCTGCTCCTCATCTGTCTTGTGCTTCCGGCCCATTCCCAGCTCAGTTGCTTTTCTCTGGACACACTCCAGCAATGTCTTTCTTGTCGTGACAGGCCCAGAACTGCACACAGGATTTGAGATGTGATTGAATCAGTCTCTGGAGGTGTGTATGGGTTTGTGTGAATGTGTGTTTGTGCAGGTACACTTTGCCATGTCTCTGTGTCTGTATATATATACACACACACATATATACGTGTGTCTGTGTTTTTTGTGAATAATTTGCAACCAGGATATGATTAATAAAATGAATTGCAGCTCTAATCCGCATGACATCAGAAAGTACATGAGGTTAATTGTGACTTTGGTGTGTAGTGAGCTGAGGTGGCTAATCCTTGTTATGCCACTGGGATAAACTTGAAAACAGATTACCCACGGGTTCTGTTGTTACATCATAGTGGAACAACTTCCTTTTAGGTATTGCCTGTTCAGGTATTACTAATAAATAAAAATAAATTCCTATTGTCATACATGCACACCATGTGATTTCCTTTTAAATCAGTTGATCAATCTTTAAATTGAGTTACCTGGAGCTCCAGAGCCCTGTACGCTTTCTCAGTGTGCAGCAGGTGGCACTGTTGGAGTGGCATGGCTGTGTTTGCCTGAGACTGAAACGTTAGAGAGCTCCGTTTGGGTTGCTCTAGGTTGCTGAGGAGTATAAGCAGCCAAGCCATTTTCTAACCCTGGCACATGTATCTCTGAACAGCACTACAGGTTCTGAAAATTTATTGCCATGATTAGGTTTGTGTCAAAACTTGTTCTTTTTTAATTGAACAAATTCCTGGTCAAAGCATCATCTGAGTTGTTTTCACTTGATTATCCACTGAAATCTGAAGTGCCCTATTTCCCTTAAGTCTTTTCTTCCACCACAATGGAACCAATTCTTCATTTCCTTAAGGCAAAAAATAAAAAGAGAATACTTCATAGTCCAAAAGCTGTGGCTTTTAGAACCTGAAGTAGATGTTTACTGCCCTTGACCTTGGTTGCAAAATCTAATTTAAAAAGATGCACTTAATTTTATCTCACACTAATTAATTTGTGTGTAGTAAATTAGTTTTTTATTAAAAATTGTTTGGAGGACCTTTTAGGAATAATTGTTGATTTAAAGATAATTAAAAATGCTCATAGTGCTTAACTGACTGAATGCACTTCCTGTAACACTGGGTTTTACTGCACACCTGAGATTAGAGGTATATTATTCATGATATTCGTGTGCTGAATTATAGACATGTTCAGCACTGTTCATGGAGGTTAAAAAGACATAATACAAATGTCTGTAGGTTTTAGCTGGCACTGAGACGGAAAATCAAAGTTACTGTGATAATCCCCTTTCTCTAGCTTTCTATAGTGCTTTTTAAATTTTTATTGAAGTGCAGTCTTGAAGTGTAAGAAAGTGACTATTTTATTGTTAGAAAATGTAATAGCACAAAGAAAGATAGAAACAAGGTGGCTGCTATTATTCGGATTCCAGACAGTACTAGTAGAATCAATAGTAATTGTTTACCTTTTTAGCGAGATTTTTGATAAGAGCACACACATTTCTATTGTTTGAAAGCACAACCTTAAAGCATACCCCAGCTACGACATGTTGTGAGTAGAGCACAGGACTTTCTGATGGTGCAAGATTATTTCTGGTGCTCTCTGTGTGTCCTTGCTAATGGGGTGAAGGATTCAATGATGGAAATTTTCAAAATGGTCTTGAGATGTTTCCTCTGATCTAATCTTTCCTGTGCTTTCAGACCTAAAGGGTTCAAGTTTGTCAAAGGAAGGTACCAGCTGTTCTGCAGGTCCCTCTGAAGATTTGGTGAGCTTGGATTGCATGTAGTCCATTGTCACATTTCCTTGATAGGATTCTAAATACCTGTTTTATTCCTTGTGTCTTTAGGTAAATATAATTAGTGTGTGTAGGTAGGCATATACCAAATATCTCTGGTCCTGCACTCTGTCTGGGTGTCTCTAGAGGCTTAAATCAAGCACACTAAGTTAGCACTGGGGGTTTCATGCCAAATATCTTGTGCTTTACATGCTTTTGCCAAGAAAGGTTGGGCCAGCTGATCCTTGAGGTCCCTTCCAACTTGGTATCCTGTGATTCTATGATTTAGGACTCACTTATCTGGCTTTGCAGGTGTCGGGAGCTTGGTGCTATCCAGTCTCCTTTGCAGAACCACATTCTTTGGTTTTTTTTTTCTTTTTGTGAATGGTAAATGGGGTCAAACAGAAGTTACTGTATTCCTGCATGTCAAATTCAGTTGTGCTGCTCGTGGGGAGTTAAATGCAGCAGATATTCTGTAGTGTTATGTATGACATAAGCAGCATTTAAAAACCTCTGTTCTTCTGTCTTGACTTGCTAAGGATTAAGTCATATTCCTTTGGAGTGCTAGTTGCTACAAAAAGTAAACTAAAATGCTGAAATTGGCTTTGTTAGAAGGCTGCTCCCTTTGTTGGTTGTCTCATTGATAGGACTGGAAGCTCTCCTGGGCAAACAACCAGCCTCCAAAACCGAGGGTCAGGAATTGTTCATTTTACAGCTCTGCTGTCCCACCAAGAACTTCTGAAATTCCCTTTTAGAAGTGACAATGTGCAGAGGCAAGTCTGAGAAGAAACTGAACATATTCACCAGTTAGAGATTTTAAACAAGTGAACTTTTGACATCTTTCCTCACAGTTACCCTGGCCTCCTTCTCTTCCATACCAGCTACTTTTCTGACTGTTTCCTATCCATGGAGTTATGAAGGTTACAGTTCTGGGAGGTGACAACAGCCTGTGGTTGTTTGTTCTCCCAGGAGACATAATAGGCATATAGGAATTCTGTGAGAATTTCAAGCAGCATCTAAAACAAATTGTATAAGCTATATAGCTTTTCCGCCTAAAAACTACAGAATTTGACTCACTCTTGATTGCAGGAAGATTTTTGGTCTTTGCAGGATGGTGCTGAAAAGAGCAAGGTTTGTCCCTTATTTTTTACAATTCAGTTTACAATTCAGGCATTGTTTGAGTAGGAATGAGTTTATCTTTGATTGCTTTTAATCAATAAGGTACTTATCTGTAAGTGAAGTTTGATAAGAATTACGTACAGCATAAAAGAACTGGTTAATGTGTTGTTAATGAAAAGTTTTATCTGAATGACACCATCTTGCTTCTGAGATATTTGCTTTTGAGCACTAGAACACAAACTGCTTTGGTATTCATCTTCATGAAACTCTGCTGGGTGCATAAGTTAACTTTAATAAGCCTTGCAAATGGCTGTAGTTAGGATAGTCCTCCAAAGAGGATGGTTAAGTACTGTTACTATTGTGACAATGAACAGGGACTTGAAGTCTGTGCAGAGGAGGAAAGTATCCTAAAAATAATTTGTTATTCAGAAGCATCCTTTACTTTGCTTCCATGCAGAAATCTCATGAGGACTTTGTACTGCACTTCATAATCACTGGTAGCCTAATTGAGTCAAGGAAATTACATCTGTAAAACTAGAGTATATAAAACCAGATACAATTCCACAGTGCCTGATTCAGTACCCACTGAAGTCAAAACATCTTCAGCTGAATTCAATAGAAGTGAAATTGGAGGATATTATGTACATGATCAAATAGAAGCTGCAAATTGACCAATACCCGTGAAACTGATGGTATTGTTGAGATTGTGTAGTTGAGCCATCATTTAAATTCTTTTCTTGTACCCATTATTTGTGTGCTCGTATGTGCTTTTATGTGGAATCCTGCACCAATTCCTCATGAGTTCTCTGTAAGGGGCCTTAACTTGTTAATGCAGTACCACACCTGGCATATTGAATATGCACATGTCAAAAAATTAAATCAGCCAGTAAGTTTGTGGAGTAATTACTATACTTAAATAATCTACATTTTTAGTCTGTATGTGCTCTGGGCTTCCTCTTGTGGAACTCATTTGCAGGGATTTTGCTGGATCTTTGTACATGCCTTCATAGAATCAGAGTGGATCAGGTTGGAAGGGACCACAGTGGGTCATCTGGGCCAACATCCCTCGTCAAGGGTTGCCCTAAGGCACATTGCATAGAATTGTGTTCAGATGGTCCTGGAATGTCTCCAGTGAGGGAGACTCCACAACTCCACAACCACTCTGGGCAGTCTGCACAGCAACAATTCACAGGTGTTCACAGTACAGTCAGTAAAAAACCAGCCAGCTCAATCCATTGCTTTTAAACAGCAAGTTCTTATTCTTACAGAGTGAATAATGAGACTTTCCACTGCATTTGGAGGTATGGACAAACATAATGGTTACCACAAGATCATGTGCAAAAATAACTTCAACAGATAAGCACATATTTAGGGAAAGAAAAACACTTTTGGTGTTATAATGCCATCTCAATAAAAAGAACAGAAACTTTATCTTTTAATTTATGGTACTGTGGTATTTTATATTTTCAGTACTTGGTTAAACATTGCTGGAGATTTTGTGATAAGAGTACTTGCAATGCCATGCAGAAAGGGAATGACCTCTAGAGCATTGCCATTGTTCAGATATTGTTCTAGCAGGTAGGTCTAGTGCTCAGGCTGAGATTATTTCTTTTTTTTAACGTGATGTGTTAATGTGTTACTGTTGTGTTACTTGGAGTTTAACATTGTAAACATCTCCCACCTCATTAGCAGCAGTGCACATGACTCAGGTTACTGGCAAAAAAGGTTGGCTTGTATCTGACCCAGCTTACTGTGTTTGATGTTTCTGAGGCTAATTAAAGAGCCACCAGATTTCTTATTGGGTAAAGGATAATTGTGCCGGCAGACTTAACAATGCTTGTTCTAACACGGGCTGCTGTGGTTTATTGCACGTTCGTAACTTCAGTCTCTATTTGCAGTGACTCTTACCTGTCCCATGACTTCCCCTGGGCCCACCTATGCTGCTCCACAAGTGTGGAATACCTGCTTGGGCCTTAGAAACACTTGGCTGCCCTGCTACTTAAAATAACTAGTTAGGTGTCCAAAATCTACTTCTGGAAGCAGGAGGATTGTTAGCTTTGTAGTTGCCCATGGGCTTCCTGTGAAGGTGTGAGTCCTTCCACATCCCATTAAATTATGTAGCCAGTATAAATCAGGTTAGCTGGACTGCTGTCAATACACTCACCCTAATTTATAGCAAAGGTCTGGTCTATCTGCTCTCTAGCTTGGCGTGTCTCAGATGATGTGATGATAATGAAGCCTGGGATTTAGGCTATCACTGTTTTCGAAGGAGTTCCCCTTCAGGAGAGGGCGGTTAAATCTAAGTTCATATCAGGGTGCAGCTGAGATCAGAGGCAGGTTTTGATACTGGAAGTCAGAATAAAAAGTGAGAAATCTCAGTATGTAGGAATGTGGAATACAGCTAATTTATGGTTTGCAATGAATTGATATAAATGTGCAGTTGCAGTTAACTGACAGTGGGGTAAGAAAAAATAGCTTTAATTGGCATCCTAGTTGTAACTTATCTAAACAGCCAGGGGCCTAGGAAAGCATGGAAGTATTGCTTCTCCATCAGGTCAGAAACTAGTTAATAAGTAAAGGGGAATAAACTTGCTTTTCCCTTTACTCTGCTCCACGAGTCTTGAGTGATTAATCTGTGCTTTGCCTCAAGCTGTTAATCTGCAGTGGTGACATTTCAATTATAAACGGCATTTTGTCCATCCCCTCTGGAAATTCTGGATTTGTCAGTGCTAAAACATCACTAGTACACGAATGCAACTTCACTGACAAATGCACAGCAAAACCTTCTTTGCTTTCAGGAAACATTTTTGGAGGCCATGGCAGTGTCTGTAAGCATGAATTTGAGTCCAGAAAGAACAGCAGCAATGCACATTTTCCATACTCAAACAATAAATTTGAGACAATGCTGCCTTGATGAAAAGATGGGCAACAGAGTGACTGAGTGAGGCATTGATTCTACAAACTTCCTTACTTTCTTTAGAGAAACATGAACAGTGGAAGTAGCAACAATAACATTCCCACTTTTTCCTTCAGTGGATTCTCCTCCTGACTTGTGTTGGAGCCCTTATTCCTAATTAAGGAGATTGATAATACAAGGGAGGTTATCCCAGTCCCAGCTTTTCTGTGCTGTTTAAGTCAAGTGATTTCTTGTTTTTTGAGAGTATCCTGACCTGGTTGCTGAAGAATATAACTGATTCTTACATCCTCACCAGATGTGGTTTTTTAATAAATAACCTCTGGTTCTCTTTCAACTAGCCAATACCTCCTTTAAAAAAATTAAAATCCACTAATTTCTCTTTTTCAGAAGCCATTCATTGTTCTTACATTCAGACTTACAGACTTCAGTTTCTTTTCATTTTTTCAAATCTTTTGAAAATTGCAGCGCTTCAAGCCTCAGCCTTTGAATCTGTGATTGTTTACAGGGACTATGCAGCCAATGAAAGGGCTGAGCAAACCTCTCCTCTCTGGCTCACCAGCCACATTCTGCATTAATAAAAAACCCAGCCTCTGTGTGTTATTTGATCCTTTGTTTTCTGGTATAAATTTCACCGAGGAAACAGCTCTTGGTAACATTTCAAGAACATTGTTTCCTTCACAGCCTCTGGTTAAGTGAGACCTTTATTCAGGACAGGTTCATCCAGGACGAGCTCTTCAGGGACGAGCAAATTCCACCACTACCTGGTGGCCATTGTTCTGAAGGTTGTTCTTTGCAACAGTAACTAGAAATATTGGAAGTATAAACCTATGGGTGTTAGGGCTTTGAGAAATCACTGGATAAATTTTTAAATGCTCAGTCTATGACAAAATTTCATAATATTATATAATTAGAATCACAGAATGTTCTGAGTTGGAAGAGGCCCACATGGATCAAGTCCAACTATTAAGTGAATTGCCCATATAAGGATCAAAGCTACAACCTTGGCATTATTTGCATCATGCTCTGACCAACTGAGCTATCTCAAATTAAGTGTTTGTATTGTAAAAATTGTTTAAGTTCCTGGGCATGCAAAAGGTATTTGACTTCATTAAGGCTCTGTTGAGATACTGCCTCGATTGTGGAATTGAAGTGTATTTTAGATGAGTCTTCTTTTGATTAAGGAATGACACTTTGCTTGTCACAGGCAGATAATGCAAAACCCTAAAACCTCCCCAACCCTCCCAAGTGAGAAAAGGCAAACTAGAAAACAATACTTCACCCAAAGTAACAAGAGAGTGTTTTTTAGTGGAATGCTGAGTGTGTTTGTGCTGATTAGAGCGTGATACCACACCAGGGCTGTGGGATATTAATCACAGTAACGGGATATTAAAATTTAATTAATTCCTTGGGACTGTGGCTTGAGCTTGCTCATTTTGATTTGGTTCTGGTTCCTGGATGGTTTCTGCATGGCAGCTCTGGTGTTCTCTCACTGGACTGGGCGCTGCTGCTGGGGATCTCCGTGTGTGGGTGTTGGTTATCCGTGCTCAGCTGCCCCGTGCACCACCCTGGCACAGTGTGACCCACCATCACATCCTCCCACTGCTCCATCATCCTGATCCCAAGCCCCTCAAGATTTGAACAAGGGTCTGTGTTGAACTTTGCAGGTGGTTTTCTTTAGTTGCTAACCAGTAGCTGTAGCTGGACGGTTAGCATTAAGCAACTGCATTGTGAATTCCATATGCTTGGCTAATCTGTTGTTTTAAGGAAAAGGGAAGACAGTCCCAATATGAATGGGCTGCTCAAGAGCCACCAAGAGTGAATTCAGCAGAACTGAGCAGTAACTGGGGGAAAAGTGATTACAGCAGTGAGTAATCGCGACCATCAACTAATGGACCTCCTGCTCAAAACGGACTCAAATGCAGGGAAAAGTCACGTAATTTGCTACCAATGAAAGCTGACACCTTTGTTAAAATGTATAAACAATGTAAAGTTTTGATGACCTGCGCGCTAGCCTTTTGTGGGTTACCACCCAGCTCCCTGCTTTGCGCAAACTGGAATGAAGGGACAGCATCACCTCGCCCGGGAGTGTGAACTGGGGCTGCGCAGCGAGGAACGGGCCCGTGTTCGGGACAATCCCACCGCAGCATCACCCCGCCATGGCCTCGATCCACCACCGCATCACCTCCCGAGCTCCCCCCGTCCCCTCCGTGCTCTGGGAGCCCTCGTCCCGCTCCTCGCTCCCTGAGCACTCATTAACCGCGGTGCTGCCGCTGCGCTGGGCCGGGCCGGCGGCTCCTGCCCGGGGGGGCCGGGCCAGCAGAGCCACCCCCTTCCCGGTCCCTGCCCCGGCTCCCGGGTGAGGGCGAGGGCCGAGCCGTGCCATGGCCGCTCCCTGCTACCTGGGCTGGGATTTCAGCACGCAGCAGGTACCGCACCGCCTCCCCCGCCCCTCCCCTGCTCTCCCCCCCCTCGGCCGGGCGGCGGGGCCGGGGCCGCCCTGGCTGCTGCGGGTCCTGCCTGGGACCTGCGGGGCTGCGCTGCCCGGGACGGCTCCGAACGCTCCGGCGTGCGGGGAACGGGAGCTGCCCCGGCGGGATGCGGGGGATGAGCTCGGCGCTCCTCACCGCCACCGAGCGAGATCGGGGCCAGGCCTTCCTTCTCTCGCCGCTTCCGTCCCCTCCCCGCGCCTTCCGTCCCCGCTCTCCTCCTTCCCGCGGCGGGTTTGCCGTGCGGGGATGCTCGCGGTACCCGGGCCCGGCCGGGGATGCGGGGACCTGGGCGGTGCTCCCTGCCCGGGGCTCGCACCCGCTGCAGCCCGACACGGCTGATGCCAAATTATTCATGGAATCACACGATCCTTAGGGCTGGATTGCCCAGAGAGGTTTTGGAGTCTCCGTCACTGGAGATAGTCAATAGTTGTCTACACAGAATCATGTGCCCTCTGCTTAGGGACAAACCTCCTAGAGCAGGGAGGTTGGACCGGATGATTCACTATGGTCTCTCCAACCTGACCGACTCTGTGAGTTTGTGGAAGGGACCTGGAGATCACCCAGTTCAAACCTCCTGCCAAGGCAGGGTCACCTAGAGCAGGTGACACAGGAATATGTCCAGGTGGATTTGGAATGTCTCCAGACAGGGAGACTCCATGTCCTCCCTGGGCACCCTGTTCCAGTGCTCTGCCACAGTCAATGTAACAAAGTTCTTCCTCATTTTGTAGTGGAACTTCCTGTGTTTTAGCTTACGGCTGTAATAATTCAGAGTGATTTGTGTGTTTTAAGATGTCCATGGCCTCCACACAGTGCTTGTACCTGGTTGTTCTCATATCCCCTTCACCTTCATCCCTTTCTGTTTGCCCCATCTGAAGCAGTGGGTTCTATGTCCGAATGTGCCCTGCTTCCCCATCCTGCTAGGGATGGGTCAAATCCTGGAGGAGTGCAGTGGCCCTTCCCCATGTGCAGGCTGCATAAAGACCCCTCTGCCTGCTGCTATAGGAGCTGGGATTTGCACCCAAACCTGGCTTCCCAGTGTCCTTGTGTGAATCAAGACTGTGATCCTGGATGGATGTTCAGGTTTCTGCTTGAAATTCTGATTTGTCGGCACAGCCAGGTATTGCTGCACTGTGAACAGAAACTGCCCAAGTTGTGCAGAGGCTTGAATATGTTAAAAATAGGTGTTCGAGCATAAATCACCATTATGGTTGTGCTGAAGTTTGGGAGCTCGAAAAGACACATCCAGGTTAGGTTGATCAAGTGTTTTTACAGGGACATGCTGCAAGCAGAGAGCCAATTAAGCTGCAGTGGGTCAGAGCCATTTTTAAGCTAGTGCAGTCTGGTAATGAGTTGTGCCAGGGCATAGATAATGGCTCTACACCACTATGGTAAAAATGGGGATGGCCTTGTTATTTGAATGCAGCTCCTTGAGATGACAGTCTTTGTAGGATTTTTTTAATCAGTTCCTTTAGCAGCAGTTTGCACTCTCCCCCTGGTTGAAATAGGCACAGAATGTGAGCTTCCTTCTTGCTTTTCTTCTCAGCTCTTACTGTCTTTCTTTAGAACAAGGTGAACTTAAGTGAAGATAGATGAGGAAAGATTGTGGTACCCTTCTAATTTGTGCTTACAAGAAGGCTCAGCTTTATGGAGTTGGGGATGTTGCTTTCTGCTGCAGGAGCTCAAAATACACTTATGTAATGCCCTCTGAGCTTTGCCTAATGGGCAGAGTTTGATTTTCTCACCATCTGGGGAGCAGGAAGGGTGTTCAAGGTACCCTAAAGGATCTGTGAGGTTCCTTGGTAAGATGAGGCAAAAAAAGGAGGTCACAAAAAAAGAAGGTGTGTGACATCTTTAATCTAGGATACTGTATTCTTTGGAGGAATTGGAAAAACTGGCTACTGTGGTGCGAGCTATGAACTGGTAATATGTTTGCTGTTCTTTAGCACATGCCTGTAGCCTGATCTTGTCCATTACAGGAGAAAGAAAATACAAACACACAAACAAACAGACCCACAGGTTGCTGAATAGGTACATGCTGGGAATTCATATAATAACTTGTTTAATGTAAAATTATGCCCTACTTTCAGTGAGTTGTATGGATTGATTTTTTTTTTCATTTTGTGTATGGAAATTAAATTATTATAAATGAGTCATCAGTGCTATTCAATTATCACTAGATTTTGTTAACTTCCTGTTTTATATCTTCTAGTTGAAAGTCATTGCCATTGATGAACAGCTAAGGGTCATTTATGAGGATAATGTTCATTTTGATAAGGACCTTCCGGAATTTAAGTAAGGCTTTTTATATTTTATGTTTTACTTGGATAATGTAATTTAAAGTTTTGGAGATCGGGATGAGGGGACTGTTGCCCTGTTTGGTCTCACTGATATGTATGGAGGCATAGAAAAAGTCATGCCATGTTCATGTTTCCCACTCTGCAAGGGTAGGATATGCTCTTGCCTTCCTCGAATGTAAATATAACAAGAGCTCCCAACAGGAAATAAATTAAGAAAATATACCCCAAAATATTACGTATAAATAAACCGGTCTTTTTCTTTTGGAACTTCAGATTTGTGGACATGACTGGGTGGGATGCTCTCAGAAAAGCATGTAAATTGCATGAGGGGAACATCTAAAAGGCATTTGGAGATAAATTCAGTTGTTAAGATGTAAGATGACAGTATTTGCTTACTTAAACAATAGACTAGAATTGACAAATGTCATCCTCCAGTCACAAGTTTCAATAAAACACATTTATTTACTTGATGGTTTAACAGCAAAAATTGAACTTCATCTTTGAGGTTCAAGTCACTAATTGTGACAGAAATATGAATTACATGGAGCCAATGAGCAATATCAGCAATGGATTCTATCACAGATCTTACCTTAGGATCAGGGCCTTTCCTTGAAAACCACTTACTTTGCAATTGGGTCAAACATGTCACCTTCTAAGAGCTGGCTTTTACTTTTTCATGTTTCAAACACCAATCCTTTGCTCTTAACATAAAAGCATTGCAAATTCTCTTTGGTCAATAATAAAATTGAAGAACTCTGCTTGGCAGGGAAAAAAATTGCTGAATTTACCAAGAAATTACCCTGTTTTTCTGTAGGACTCAAGGTGGAGTCTATATTCACAGTGACAGACTGACAGTCACTTCACCAGTGCTTATGTGGGTCAAGGTATGAACAAACTTTATATGGATCAACTTTTTCCTTGCTGTTACAGGAATGAAAGTTTATTGGGAGCAATAGTGGAACCCATCACTCAAATCAATGCAGACCTTTTGCTTACATTCTTTTTCTTTGAAGTGTTGTTCTGTGTCTTTGGTATGCAAATAGTAATGCTATCAACAAACATAGTGGAAATTGCTAACATTTTGATGGGTTTTTTTGTTTGTTTCTTCACTCTCTACTATTACAGCATTGTATGTGTGAGAAATTCTTTCCTGACTTTCCTTCATTTGAAAAAAAGACTGGTTTTTTCCCCTCATACATAAATGGGGCAGCTGTCACTTTGCCTTGCTTAGGTCTGTGTTTTTTGTAGCACCCAAGTCACTTAAATTATTTTGTTTAGAATAAGCTTTGCTTACCAACTGATGTTGCAACTGGTAAATGGTAAAAGGGCAATTTATTCACTGGTTCCCAGTAACTTTGACTGATGTTTATTCTGAAGTACAGCATTTTTTTTTCTATTTTAAAATAAGGCCTTCCTTACTTCTGTGCAGATTCTACAACACTTACATGGTACTATGCAAATTTGTCTTACTAGAGGGATTTCAATAGTTAAAATATTTGAAAGGTCACAGAACTCCCAGTTGGTGATCTGTAGCAGATGACAAAGGTTTGGTAAATTTGTTTGCAGTTGGTTTTTTGAACCATAATGAAGAAGAACTGTCGTACTTATTAAATTAATAATATGATGATATAGGTATATATGATGTTTCTTTGGAAGTCTTGCAGTGGTCCATTTTTCAAGACAAGCTGAGAAATGCTGATCTAAATTAAACTACATAAAGATAGATTGATTTTTGGTTTTAAACTTCAGGAAAATGTGTCAAGAACAAAATTCACCTAGGTGCTTGAAGTGCTAAAATAATTTGAATTATCCTTCTGTTAAAGAATCTGGGGGCACTGGTATTTTTGACACTGGGGGCACTGGTATTGAGCTTACCTAATGTCTGATAGGGTGGGGTGCAGGGTGTACCCTATTAAGATTCCATAGATTTTCAAAAGTAAGAACAGAAAAAGGTAATCTGGCTTTGTGTCTAGCACTCTTAAAGTGCTTTTTAATGAATTGGAGTTCTTTAATTTTTGCCTCTTAGCTAGGATTCAAAGAACGGATTTTTGTGATTCAGCTTCTTTAAAGATCTTATTTTTCCCCTGTGTGACTCAACTTTTCTTTTATGGACTCTCAATAAATTAATTTATGCAGATTTTTGAGAAGTCCATAGTCATTAGCTAATTTTTCATTTTCTGCCAATGAACTCTTATCAGTGATGACATGAATTTACTGTTTAATTCCAGATTGTGAGTATGCATAATTTGATAGCTCATTACTGTCATTCTTGATTCTGTTTGTTGTTGTAGGCTCTGGATATGATCTTGGAAAAAATGAAGTCTTCAGGCTTTAACTTCTCTCAAATCAGAGCTTTATCTGGTGCTGGCCAGGTTAGTTTATACAGAAAAGTTCAATTTTACTGTATTTCTTTGGTAGAGTAAAAAGTAGAGTGATAAATTTAAACAATTGTATAGCAGAAGACTGTAATGGCATAAAATAAGATCTAAACTTCTACATGAGCATCTTCAGACATTCCTCAGGGGAGCTGAGGGAACACCTGGAGCACAGAGAGCAATCACGAGAAGATAGTGGGAGTGGAGGATGAGGTTTGCAGTGCAATTGTTTAGATCAGCGTAGTGCAGAACTGCTTGGCTTCACATTGTTTTAATTCTTTGTTCATTTTTGATTTCAGCAGGTCCAGGTGCTTGTGGAAAATGGGGTAGGAAAAACAGTGAGGAGCACAGTTTGCTAAGAGCACAGTAACTTCCCACTGAGCAGTTTTTTGTTGGCTAGGACAGAGATCTGCCCAGAAAAAACAAAACCCAAATGATGCAGAAATGACAGAAATGCTGCCGTGATTTAGCCTGTAGTGCATAATGCCTTTTTTTTAAAGTTTATAAAACCCATCCTGACATTTAGTCTGTTAACCAGTCTCCTCCTAGTACTCCAATGAATCAACAGAGGCTTTTATAACTTTCACAGATGATATTCAGGGTGAGGACAGCACCAAAGCAATAGCTAATTCTGACATGCGAGGTTGAGATTATTCATCTTGATGTATCTGGGACTAATTAATCAAAACCCTTGCTTTTATCTCCATGTTTCATTGATTGCAGTTGAAAGTCTGAGCAAAGTGTCTGAAAATCAGAGCTGGTACCAAGGCTCTGTTATGAATTCTTCAGTGGAGCACAAATTGGGGACTGGCAAGTAACCCCACCTCACTCAAGTGAAAAAAGGGAGTGCATTTCCAGACTGCTCATATTCCCTTTATTTTGCCCCCCTCCAGCAACTGAAGGATCAGGGGGCTGTGCTGAAATAACACAGAACTAAACCTTCACTGTGGAGCCCTGGCTACAGCTCAAAGAGCCCTCAAATAAGTATCTAATGCCATTAGCAATACAATAATTGTTCCCACTAGAAAATTCTGTAGTTCAAAATAATGTTCTGGTTTAGTGTCTGCTTTGCTCAGTCCTAAATAACAGATTTTTATGAGGCCTTTGATTTGAAATGGGCCATTTTTCTGGTCCTAGTTTGGAGAGAGTTCTTTTGTTCCTTAGAGTGTAAGATCAGGATATGAACTTTTAAGCTGGGGAAGGCATCTCCAGCTCCTGTTTCTGTATTTCCTACAGCAACATGGGAGTGTGTACTGGAAAAAAGGAAGCGTCCAGATTTTAAAGAATGCATCATCTGAACTGCCTTTACATCAGTCACTAAAGGTAAGGTGCACAAAAGCTCTGAAAGGAGGGCTACACTGTCCTTTTTCTGATCCTTACACATTGCTTTTCTTCTTCCTCTTGTTTGGCTGGGCTGCAAGCCCCTGCAGCATAAATGAAATGTAGTAGTTATTCCTTCAGTTGCAGGGCATTTGACATTTCATCTTCTCCTGAATGACAGTATGTCCCGCTTTAAAAACTTACAGGTGCCAGTGGGTGTCCCAGAATCTTTTTGTGTCATTGTAACAGCTTCTTTGTTCTTCTAGAAAATGTTATATTTTTGTAAACAATCTGTAAATATTTTACATTTTTAATATATTTATATTAACAAAAATTTTGTGGTGAAAAGGACTGCTGTACCTGAGTTTCTTCGCAGGATGTGCAAGTGATTTCATAAGAAAATATATCTTTTTAAAAAAGATCAGTTTACACTTGCCTCTGAAAAGATATAAGTGTAATGTTGTGTGGACTTAAAACCTGACAAAGTACCTTGCTGAACTTCAACATTTTGTATGTGTGTGATTGGTGAACTTTGAACACAGACTCGGCAAGTGTTTATTTAAAAAGCTTGCCAAAAAGAAAATTTATTTATTTAAAAAATATTTTAAAAGAAAAATTGGGAGGACTCAGCTTTCCTCTGGAAGACCCTTCTTCCCTTCCTTCGGGGTCTGAAAGGACAGATATATGTTGAAAGGGAGACTTTTTTTGTTAAATGTGCTAAATCATTAGTTTTGTAACTGTCCCATTTGTGCAAAACTCATGGAAATGGCATTAAAATGCTGGAATAAATGGCATATTAAGCCTCAGTTGTATTTCCAGGTGGTTATGCCATTCATTAAAGAGAAATGTGTTAGTAAACCTGTGGGAAGAGAATCTGATGGTTTGCAGAGGAGTTCTAAAAGAGGTTGGGGTTTTGGCTCCCAGAGGATGTACTGAGACACTGGGCTGCAGGGCCTGTGAAGTGACAGCAGAAAAAGAATGTTGCTTCCCTCTGATGCAAAATTTGGGTTGAACCTTTCCTCACTGGCCAACATTCTACCCAATATCTGCTTTCTGTGGTTGCTGAGAGGAGGGCAGAAGGCACTCAGAGAACTGAGCTGTGGGCTAATACCTATGGCTGCTGTATTTTTATTACTCTAGCAGGGACTTCTCAGAGATCAGACTTGCTAATAAAGGGTGTTGTTCATTACAGGGCTGTTTTTCAGTCAGTAACAGTCCCATCTGGATGGATTCCAGCACAGCCTCCCAGTGCAGAGCGCTGGAGAAAGCCGTGGGGGGAGCCCAGCACCTGGCCAGTGTCACTGGCTCCCGGGCCTATGAGGTAAGGGATGGATGGGCACAAAGTTCCCAGCAGAATCCTGTGCTAGAAACAATTCTGTCATCCCAGGGAACTGCAGCAGGTGACCATCAGCCATTAACTATGAAAGACAGAGCTTTTGAAGAAAGTCTGACCGTACTGTGCTTTGCATTAGTCTCACAAAGGAAGATAATGGAAATTTTACAGTGAAATGAACCAAACACTGGAAATTTTGCTGCAGGAGGCAGTTGGAGCATTTGGCCAGTGGTTCCCAAATACAGTGTTGGATGGCCATGCTTAAAGTCTCAGGGCCTGGCTGTCCCCTGGGGGCATTTGTGTAGCCACATTTCTATTGGGATGGAAACCCAGTTTGTGTTACACGTTTGTTTAGGGTAAATCCATCCACCTATTTGTGAATCATGCTCTAGGCTACTTATGCAATTAAAAGATTGGCCTTTTAATATTCTCTGGAGGCTAACAAGCAGCTGTTGGCCTAAGAGAAGTGTTTCAGAGGCTTGGGACACTGTCGGAGGTAGGCTGTCACTTGTCTCCTTTTCCTGACTCTTCCCTCCTTGAAATTGTGACAATGAGTTATGGAGTTATGAGTTAGGGCTCAGCACCTGGCTACTCATACTCTTGGCTCAACAGAAAAAGGCTTTAACCTCCCAAACTGACGTTTCTGTTTCTGAATCATCATGCAAGGTTTATGGCCGATGTTGAAATCAGACTTTGCATACCGCTAAGAGTTTATTTTTTACTTGTTAAATGTTAAGGTTGCAGTATTAGAAGGTTTTTTGGTTATCTGACATAATACATGGATGAAAAATAAATATTCTTACAGCTGTTTTTAGCCTGTGCTGGAGTTTCTGCTTTGAGTATTAAACTTCCTGCTTTAATCTCAATTCACCTGCCTCACAGGCACGTACATAGATTGTGTAGCTTAAATCTTTTCGAGGATTTGAAGGCAGCATTTGAATTGTGCTGGCTCCTGTGCACAGAATAAGTGTGATTCATTCAATTGAACTGTCATTTCTGAAATGTAAATTATGGATAGTAATGCTTTTCTACATGCCTTTTTTTCAAAAGGTGAACAAAATTCTCATAATGAGACTATGTGTTATACCCTGTTTAGTGCAGATTGCCTGCTGTGCACTGACTTTCATCATGCATCAGGCAAATTAAATATCCAAAGTGCAATGTTCTGAACTCATTACACAGAGTTAATGATTATTGACTCCATTTTGGGTTTGTGTTTCTAAGCATTTGCATTTCTTTCTCAGCGTTTTACAGGAAACCAGATAGCAAAGATTTACAGCCAGAATCCTGAGGTCTACAAGCAAACTGAGGTTGGCTTAACTTCAATTCCCTTATTGAAAAACATGGTTGAAAATATTTTAAAATTAATTTTGTGCAGATGTTTTTACAGACCTTTTTGCTAAAGATTATTCTGTGTTTGAATTTAAGATGAAAATTAAAATTTTTTAATTTTTTGATTTTGTTAAATTATTAGCAGTTAGGCAGATAAAAATCTGACATCAGTTCTACTTTGGGTGTTATATTTCTCAAGCTGGTGAATAGAGCTTTAAACTGAGACTGTTGGGAGAGGAGAACTTCAATCCATCCCACTCCTATCAGGTTGGTGCCAGTGCCAGAAGGGGATAGGCTTCCAGAGCCTGGAGAAGGATGGCAGGTCAGCAGGAGAGCACCTGAAGGACAGTAGCAGCCAGTAAAGTCACCTTCATTGGCAGTCCAGATTAAATGTCTGGGCAAACACACATGGCACGGGGAATAAACAGGAGTTAGGGCGTTATGATCCTTTTGGCATCATGGAGACATGGTGGGATGCCTCCTGGAGTGTTGGAATGGGAGGATACAGGCTCTACTAAGCTGGTTCATATTCAAGGATCACCTCCTCCAAGCTCTGAAGTGATGCATCCCAACTAAGATTAAGTCAGTCAAAAACATCAGGAGGCCTGTGTGGATGAACAAATTGCTCCTGGACAAACTCAAACATGAAAAGGAAGCCTACAGAAAGTGGAAATAAAGGCAGTAGCCTGGCAGGAATACAGAGAGGCTCTCTGAGCACTTAGGGATCAGGTTAGGGAAGCTAAAATCCAGACAAAACTAAATCTGGCCAGGGACATCAAGGGCAACAAGAAAAGCGTTTATAGGTATGTTGGTGATAAAAGGAAGACTCTGAAAAATGTAGGCCCTCTCCGAAGGAAATGGGAGACCTGGTTACCCAGGCTGTGAAGGCCAGGTACTCTAGGACTTTTTTGCCTTGACCTTCACTGGCAAGTGTTCCAGCCACATCACCTGAGTCACAACAGGCAAAGGCAGGGACTGGGACAATGCAGAACCACCCAGTGTAGGAGAAGATCAAGTTCAAGACCATCTAAGGAACCTGAAGCTGCACAAGTCCATGGGACCTGCTGAGATACTTCTATGGGAAGGAGGAAATTGGTGGATGAAATGGCTAAGCCACTATCCATCATATTTGAGAAGCTGTGACAGTCTGGCGAAGTTCCTACTGATTGAAAAATGAGAAACTTAGACCCCATTTTTACCAAGGGGAGTAAGGAAGACCTGATTTTCCATTACTTCAGTTCTTGATCGCATTAATTTTTTTGTGGGTTTTTTTTTTTTTTTTTTAATCTCACTCCTGTATGAAGCAGTTCATTTCATGAGAAAGTGAGGTGCAAAGTTGACTCTGTATTTTGTTGGAGAATGCTTAATTTTCAGGTTTTTTCCTTATTTTCTTTTACATTCTCATTGTAACTAGTGTGGTATGAGATGAAACAGAACACTAGTATGGTCTGATCATAAGCTTAAGACTAAATTTAGAGAAAGATATGTTACTGGGGGGGAAGTGGGTCCGTGGAACTGAGAGCTGGTCAGACCAATTTCAGACTTTGAGGGCTGTTTGAACTTTTAGCAATAAAGCTTATGCAAGATATGTTCAAGCACAAAATATCTCTCTGCCAGAGCTACTCTTGGGGACCCTCAAGGAGCACTTAACAGCTTGGCAGTCTCAATGACATGTGGAAGGTGGATGTTTTTGCTTCTGTAGGTCAGCTTGCTAAACTGGCTGGCTGATTCACAGTTTAACTTCATCCTTTTTTCCTTCCATTTCAGGCAGCTAGTGCCCACTGGGGCACCACAGAAGGTAGGCTTTTGTTATCTGAGCACAATGTGATATATTCTTGGGGAGAGATGCATGAAGAGCAAGTGCATCATTAAATTTCCTGGCCATTCCAACCACCTCTTAGATCTCTGGCTACAGGCTGCCCTTGAATGCTGTGAAGCTGTGGTTTTGTGATCATGAATAAAAACCTGTCATTTCTGGCTCACTCCACCAGTAGAGGTTTGATTCTGTTTAGTTATTGGGTGACAACCATATTTCTTCTGAGTGAGTCACAGCACAGAATGAGGAATTTGTCTGCTTTTGTGCCAGCTTCTTGGGAACAGACAACACCTGATCATGCAGAAAGCCTGGTGGTGGCTGGATACCTTGGTAGTTCACACAGCAGATGTGAAGAGGAAGCAGGTTCATGGTGGATCAGTGTCTTGTGTCATGTGGGGCATTTTTTGGCCAGCCCTACAGCTGGATTTCATGCAGTTGGAGCATGCCCTGAGGCAGAGCCGCAGGCAGTGGCTCAGTTCAAAGCTGATTATTCCCAGCTCCTGGGAGTAACTCCAGGGAGGTCTGGGGTCTCAGCTGCAAGGAAGGCAAGGGGTCATGCAGAGGTGCTAAAGGTGCTCACAGAGCTTTGCCAGAGCTTCTAAAAGCTTACAGACCTGTGTTGTGGGTGGGGCAGAGCATGTTTCTGAGCACTTTCCCTGTTATCAACACAAAGGTGGTTTTGTGGTGGTTTTTTTGGTTGTTTTTTTTTTTTTTTTGGTGTGTGTGGTTTTTTTCCTTAGGAAGTGTTTTTCTTTGAAAATGAGATTCTGTGATAGACTGAAGTTGTGGATCTGTGCTAACACAGTATGATAACATACTAGGCGTGTTTTGCATGTTTCAGAAGGCAGAGCTATTAACAGCTTTTTTCATGGGGTTACTTTTAGATTGATATGTGCTGTATTACTGCGATGGTCAGAACTGAATAATCCTTTCTAGGTGCATTTTTGTGTGCTTTCTGGGCCTAACCTTAGGCACTTATTAACATTTGCTGCTTCCAATTATTTTTTTTTTTTTGCTTTCCCCTTACTTTCTTTGAAGTGAATACTGATGTGACTCACTATTTCTCACTTCTTTTTTTCTTTTTTCAGAGAATCTCTTTGGTCAGTAGCTTTGCAGCTTCCCTTTTCCTAGGAACTTATGCACCCATTGATTACAGTGATGGTAAGTGTGGGCTTTTTTCATAGTAACAGTTTAACAAGGAAATTTTCCTTCCCATCCCTACATTACATAGATAGGGGACAAGGTCTCTGCTATTTGTTTTCAATCTTTAAATTTTAATGACAAGTATATTAGATTTTAAGCTAAGTTACTCCTTACTCCTTTCACTTTGTTGTTTGCTATGCTTATCTATCCCCATCATACTGATTCCCACTTCTATCAGATGGATCCACAGAAAAGATCCTTACATGTAATTATAGCTTTTTTCATTATTTTGTGATGTATAAAGGAGTGGTGAAAGATCTTTTAGAGGCATCACAAAGTTGTGGAATCTTAAACTAAACTTCAGGGTTCTGATATTTGTTCTTTGGTTTTGCTGGTTTAGCTCAGAGGTGCACAGGATGTGAACATGATGTATATTGTGATGATTTTTTCCCCACCTAACTGGAGTATGGCTCTACAACAGAAGTATATTTTCAAAATGAACCAGGAAAAAAAGCATAAATAAAGGAAAATATATTAAACCCAGTTAAAAAAAAGAAATCTTCCATATCTCTCCATTCATCATAACAAAGACAAAAAAGTGACAAGACTACTGTCTCTCTTTTCTGCTGTGAGTTATCTCAGTTATCCAGCTTTTAAATGGCAATTTTAAATGGCAATTACAAAAGAAAGCATTTTCCTGGGAGCTCTGCTGTTATTTCTAAAAAGCATTTCTGATTTCTGCTCTGAAACTAGGAGAAGATATATTTCAGAGCTGAAAGGTTAGATAACAAGGCTCTCTACGGAAATTTTGCATTATAGAGATGTGGTTGACACCCATATGTTAAAGACCAATTCATTTTTTCTCCTTTGTTATTCCATCAAATCTTACAGACACCTCAATTTTAGCTAATGGATAACTTACTTGCTATCAGAGCTTCCAGTTATACTTGAGACCTCAGAAATGGCAAGGCAATCCACGCTTATTTCATAACACTTGTGAGATTATTATATCTGTTTTCTGGTCCTGTCCTTTTAGCCAAGTGTTTCACAGCTGAATTTTACTTTTTTTTTTTTTTTGTGTATTATTGGCAACAATAACTCTTTGGAGATTTGCACTTTGCTCCTCAGCAGGTCCAAATACTGAGCACTTGAACTGCTCAGCCATCTTCTGTATTTCAAAGAGAGATAGTGAGATCTTTAAGTGCTTTTTTTGATAAAGAAACATATTGATTTTTTATTTTTCAATGAGAGTGAAGTGTTACTTTTGATTCAAATGTTTAAAATTACAAGCATTAAAAATATCTTTTGTTTGAGTTTGTTTTTTATTTTTTGATAATGTTACTTTACCTCTTCTGCTTGGAAGCAAGTGGAGGAAAGCCATGCTTCTATAATTTCAGAACATGAAAAATTGTTGGAAAACAAAATATTTTAAAGTAAAGAAAATTGAAATTTCCTTAATTGGAAAATTTTCTTAGAAAATGAGTCACATTTTTCAAACAGCTCCAGTAGAGCCTGTTCTGTTACATCTATGGGTATTTACAGAACCTGAATAAATGTTATGTGCTGTTCAGAGAATGTAAGACAATTAAATCTTTGTGTGAAAAAAGATAAGAGAACTAAGCAGGATGTTACAGTTCTCTTTACAAGACAAAAGATTTTTTGGCATTGTAAGCTATATTTTGCCTCATTCATTCCTTTCTTCTGTTAATATAATG
>VXAX01003645.1:144289-155962 GCA_013399835.1 Leptocoma aspasia
AAAATAATAAAATATATAAATAAATATATATATAGTGGATGCAGCAGTTATTTGGATGCAGCTGAAAAAATTGTTTTCTTGTCATTTACAATTTCTTGCAATTCACTTGATCTTTTACTTAGCACCTGTGTATTGTAGTTTAAAATGCATGTCTCAAAATAATATTCAGATAATAGACCTATTCTTCATCTCTGTAGGTTTAACTTCAGGTCATATCATCTTTAAAAGACCCTGTCAAATTGTTTAGCTCTACACAATAACTTATCTCTCTAAATTTGCAGGTTATTGTGGGAAATGTGCTATTCAGTTTCAGGATTTTTTCCTTCTTGAAGGTCCAATCATTTAAGGTTCAAATCACCTGTGAATGGCTGAGCACCCTGAGTGATTGATTTAACAAAAATGAAATTACCTTCTAGTGGAATGAAGATTGATTTTTATTTATATTGTGCAGATGTTAAAAGTAAGATACATCTGGGACCTAAAGAATTTGAACACTTGGGCATTGTTTCTTTCAGAAGACACCTTAAAGAACAGCAATTCAGCTCTTGACCTAGAGAAGCTTTATCTCCTGAAATGCTTTTCTAAGAGCCTTAGGCAAATTGTAGCTTAGCATACTTGTTTTTTGTTGTTCTATCATAAAAGGATGTGCTGGACTGAAGCCTTTTCAAAAGGAGTGTGGTGGGCTGAATTTACTCCCCCTGTAGCTTGTGTGGTGTCAGCAGTTACACTTCTCATGGCTTTAGCTCACTGAAAAGGCAATTCAGAGGGCTGTGAGGCAGAAACAGATGCACTTAACTGCTTATAAATGTATGCAAATATTGATCTTTACTTTGTTGATTAATAAAACCAGTTAGTCTGCATTGTTGGGTTATTGCAATGAAAGTGTTTGCATTCTCCCCTTTCCCCTCAGGTGTTCAAGCACTTACACTTTTGTATTTGTAGTAAATATTAGCAAGTCCTGATTGTGCTCCTGCTCATTCTGTGCTAGAAGTCAGTGATGTTTGCAGTGAAATATGGAAATCTATTCATCCATGTTTTGACCCTTTCCTCAGTTCTTACTGTGCCATGGCCTTGGCTGTTGACCTTCACTGCTGATGGGGTGACGAGTCAAAGGGCTGCCTTTGATTTTTGTTTGTTTTCTCCCCCTACTCCTCAGATTATTACTGATTTTGTATGTTAAACTTCGTGATGTAGATCATGAGCAGAGGTGCTAGAGTTAGGAACTCGGCATGCATCACTCCTTCTATAATCAGAGGAGCATTCAGCTCTGTTTGTTAATTTTTTTTTTTTATTTTGTTATTTTCCAGTAACTAGAGACTCCCATGCCCACAACTGGACAGGATGAATCCAGCCCAACAGATTAACAGTTCTTCTAACACAGTTGTTTCACATTTTTAAAATGAGTTTCTGAGGTTGGGGCGAATTGCCTCACCTCTCTTTTCTCAGGGCACATGAAAGTCTTTGTGCCAGTGCATCTACCAGGCAGTAAACTGAAATGCTGTTTCTGTATAATGCAAACATTCAGTTATAAAGATTAGAGGCTTTTCTGCTTTATGCAGGAAACATTGAAGGTTGCCCTAATGTCTTGTTAAATTGCATTGGAGGATTCTGGTGAAATGCTTCTCTAGGCTTGTGGGGTGTGGACCAAGAAGGATTAAAAAAGAAACAAACAAAACACTGCAGAAAACAACAGCTAATCTTTCTGTAGAAAATTCCTATTTATTTAAAAATTTTCTTCGTCACTGCTTTAGTTTAGTGAAGAGGTTCTTGGCCTTTTAAATCATGGACTTTTCCAGGAAAATTTATAGATTTGTGTATTTCCTTGTAGAAAGTCCTGTTATGCCTGAGAGCATGGAACACGTGCCTGCTCACACCCTCTACCTCTGAAAAGTGCAGGTGGTGACTGGGCTGGGTTTGCCTTGTCAGGGCACAGTTTACCCCGGGAAGGAGGGGATGGCTGGATTTGAGAGTGATTTCTCATAGATACCTGAGATAAGCTGGAGTAAATCTTGCCATCTTTCCTTTCCTGGGTGTGTAGTAGTGACTTGGATGGCAGAAAAGGGATCCTTTGCCTATGGGAGGGTTGTTGCTTTTCATGCTCTGTCAAATTCCTGCTGTTTCATCATAGGCCAAATATTTTAAATCTGTTTGATTTTCCTGAAATGGGATTGATTGATTTGGATAAAATTAATTCTATTTTTATGTTATTAAGTATAATCCAAATATCCTGCTGTTTGGCTTGGGTTATTCCAGTGTCTCAGCTCGAGTGTGCAGCACTTTCTGTTTACAACACCATGTGGAGCACTAGGTCCAGACAACACTGGGGGTGCTTAGGATTGTACTGATAAATATAAAGTTTGTTTATAAATGCTATTAAACCCATGTTAAACCTGTATGAAAAAGTCTGCTGGGAGTTGATAGGGTGGGCTCATTTGTGCTTGTGTAACCAGCAGCAGTGTGGGTGGAGTGTGTTGAAGGCCCTTTCTCAGAGCAGAAGCACTGCTGGAGCCTTGTGATGTGCTGTCTGAGATGGGCCTTGAATCCTTTTCTTCCTCTGCATCCCAGCACTGCAAGCAAAGTCTTGCTCCACAGGCACTGCATGTGGCATCAACTTCACCATCTTTATGATTTAAAAGGCATAAAAGTGTATTGAACAGAAGGAAATACCAGGTTTTCTACTGTGCTCAACTGAGGATGTGGCTGCATTTCTGAGATAAATTGTGGACTAAACATTTCAATGAAATTGAAAAAAGGTGTTTTTCAATTTCATTGAAATGAAATTGGTATTAATCTAGAATAAGACTACTATGTCCCTGAGCAGCACTAACCAGAAATACATACAGATTTTCAAGTCTAATGAAATGTGCAATTAAAGGCATCTTAGAGTCATAAGCCGGGGTGTGAAGTGCTCGGTATGTTAGATAGATTTGGCCACTAACCAACTTCAATTAACTTTCAAACCACCAATGAAACAGTGAGAAAGAGCAATGAGAAACCAAACCAAAACTGCAAAGACCTTTCTCAGATCTAGTGATAGTTCTGGTGAGAAAACAGGTGACCAAATCGGTTATTTACGTTTTTTGCATCCTGTAAATCATTTCACAGAATCTGGCCTTAAGAGGTTTGCACACTTGCAGGTGTTGCAGATTTCACTTGGGCTGCTCAGCATTCCTGAAATCATAGCTTTGGTATTCAAAACTGGGTACCAAATTATCCTCAAAATTAGAGGCTTTATTTGAAAAATTGAAAAGGGAAACATTGATGTGGAGGAAGATTAGTCAGCGTGGATTTAGATGCTTAGAAGATACTCTGCTCAAAGGTAGGAGAAATGTGAAGCCATCCCACTGAGGGGGGAATTTTTTCACTTTTAGGTCTCTGATGAGCACAACACATTTTCAAGGGACATTGCTCCATCACTTTTAGTTACTTGTATGAAGTCCTTGTCTGAGGTAGAAGATTTGGGGGGGAGTTGATGGGGAGGCATTGATATTCTTGTCTTTACTCCTGATTTGTGAATGACTGTATTGCCTAGTGCATTGTACATCAGAGAAGCATTTTCTGCTACTTTTGCAGGTGAAAGCTCTCCAGAGGATAAATTATCAGTATCCTTTATTTTTAGAAGAGCTGAAACCGTTCTCTTTAAATGGAAAACAGACTTCTGTAAATTTTCTGCTGTTGGAATTTTCTGGTCTTTGCTTAATCCTATGCACTTCCTCTTTTGATCTGTCTTGTAGGTTCTGGTATGAACTTGCTGCAGATTTGGGAAAAGGCATGGTCCAAGTCCTGCCTTGATGCTTGTGCCCCTGGATTAGAGGAGAGACTAGGATGTCCTGTACCATCCCACTCAGTCCTGGTATGTGCCTGGTCAGAAGAGCTGTAAGCAACAACTGGGGCTTTACTGGGAGCGCTGCTGATGGCACTTGGGGTGTATTTGTGTGTGCAGTGCTGCTGGTTTAATGTTTCCAGCTGTGTGGTGAAGGTGTTTTTCAAAGCAAATATAGACATCTTTGGAAACTGGCACCCAAAGCTTTGGTCTCCTTGCATTCTTGCATGCCCTGGGCTGTGTGAGAGACTTTTTGGTAGATGCTCCAATGATAAGAATTTTTGGGGTCCTCTCCCGTGCCCCAGCGCACCTGGTCACTGCAGAGCTGTGCACAGGTGTTTATTGCTGCAGAAACAGAACCCAACATTTGCATTTCTCGACAGAGATCTTGTTTTAAGCTGTTTGTAGAGTTAATGAGGTAATCTTTGTGAATAATTTGGGATATTTAAAGCTCCTCAGTTCACGTAGCATAATGGTGAAATCAAATCAAGCCTCACATCTCCTGAGTGAATGAGTTTAGTCTTACTAGCCAACACAAAACCAGCTATTCTTTAGCTGTGCACATGTGTGACCCATCACCTGAGCCCTCTGAGTTCACTGCTGATCTGTAATGGAGAGGAACACATTAAAAAATCCTTATAGACATCCTTGTGTTTTTTATGGATAGTTTTCTTCTGTTTTTTTTCTCTATGGCTATCAAATGTGGCTTAAAAGAATATGGTTCTTGACCTCTAAAATAATAGGGGTCGTATTCCAGCATTTGATGCTGTTATGTATATTGATGTTGTGTTTCCTCTTATGTTTGCATTGAATTTCTAATTTCTAGCTATTAATATTCATGTATATGTGCAAAACAGATAGATGTGTTTATGTTACTTGATGTGAATAACTGAAGAAAGACCCAAAGCTAAAATGCTGCTACTTACTAGCCTATTTGCAAATCTAATCTGAGGGTATTCCTGTGAGGTTCTCAACAACTACAATGAAAAAAAGTGCATTAAAATTTTTTAAAATATTCATTTATACCTTAAATGTTCAGAAATTATTCTTGTAGCTGCTCTAGGGTTTTTCAGTTCTATGTTACAATACATTATGTCATATATTGCAAGATTGCATTTCATTTTTTTTGAGCTTTTTTTCCCTCTCTTTCTTTCTTTCCTTAGGGGCCCATTTCTCCATATTATAGTCAGCGTTATGGGTTTAGCCCAGACTGTAAAATAGTAGCATTTACAGGAGACAATCCAGGTGAGATGATTAACTGTGCAAGATTCAGTGGATATGATTATGTATGTACTGAAATTCTAAATCTATCTTACTGGTTCTCAGATGCTGCCTATAAAATGAAAGAATATTGGTTTTATCAGCATTAATTCCTCTTTCCAACAGCCTTCCATCACTGATTCTTTTGAGATAGAGATATCTTGGATAGGCTGTGTATGACAAATTAATTCTCTTTTGCCAAGTAATCAGAGGTGAATTCATTTGCCTCTTGATAACTTCAGTTTTTGTTTGCCTGCCTATGAGAAACTATCCCTACTATCAACTGGTAACATTTTAGCTTAGAAAAAATGAATTTAAAAAATGCTCTTGTATCTTTTCAAGCAAAAAGGTGGAGATGGACCTTTTTGGCTTTCTCTAAGAATTAGAGCTGTCCTTTTGTCAGACTGGTAGATCTGAGTACAAGGGAAGGTATTAATTTAAGATCAGTTTTTTGAATCCTGGAGACTGTTTCAGTGTAAAGCAAATGTTTCTGTTTCTCAAGACTGTGAAAATAAAATACTTCCCATATTAGTAGCTTATGCAGGTTTGAATCATGATAGAAGCTTCATTATGATATATTTTACATTCTTATCCTGGGAGTTGGGTAAACTCTGCATTTCCCAAAAGTTCAATTTTTTATTCTAGAGACCCACATCCAACTTAGTCCAATAAATATGTGATTAATCTGATGGAAGTGGGAACGTTCCTCCTTTAAAGTGTGTTGTTAATCAAGGGTCCACTGTATATAAAACCTGAATACATAAGCCATTAGAAAAATCATGCTGTTCTGTAGTCTTTTGTCTTGAGCATTTTGATTTTATTAAAAAATCACACCCTCACCCAAAAGTTTTGCCCATCTTTTATGGTGGATAGCCCAAGGCTGCCAGGAGCATATTTACCATTTATATTGTACTTTGAGATGGTGTTTGTAATGTCATATGATGTCTCAGGTAATAGGCTGTAATTGAGTCAAAGAACTACCTTTGTACCTGGTATTTTTTTGCTTTCAGCATCACTGGCAGGGATGAGACTTCAAGAAGGGGACATTGCAGTAAGTCAAAACACTCTCCTGAAAACTGTCGTGTCCTTGGATGCTTGAAATACTTGAAATGTAAATAGCTGCTGGTTGCCAGTTAAATATACCTGCTAGTGTTGATTTGCTGCTTATTGGATTTATGCTTGTTCTATTTCTATCAATCTGTAAGCTGCCTGAAAGATTTTAAGTAAACTCTTGTGACTATTTTTAACTAATACTCCAGACATTAAAACCTAAGTCTCCATCTAGTATGTGTTTCACTGGCATGACAGCCTAAGTCAGAGCTAGCTTCAACACGAATCCAATTGACTTAATGTGTAATTTAAAAACAATTAGTGGTAATAACAAATGGTTTTAATTTAATTTCTGTATTGCTTTCCATGCACATTGTGATAAGGCTTCAATTATTTTTTTCCCCTCCAGATTAGCCTTGGCACAAGTGACACATTGTTCCTGTGGATCCAAGAGCCAACTCCTGCCTTAGAAGGTCATATTCTCTGCAATCCTGTTGATTCTCAAACATATATGGCACTTTTATGGTAATGGCATTTATTTTTTTTACATCTGGGATCGATAACATATATTTCTTTCTCCATGTTAGTGCTTTTTATTTCTTTTGTGCAATGATAATGAATAGAACATTCAGCATTCTCTACGGTATATGGCAATCTACTGCTGAAACATTTCCATCAACATTATAGCATTTCTATTGTTTAATCTGAGGAACTGAAACTGCAGAGTTGTGGAGGATAAATTCTCATGGCAATAAAAAGCTGAAATTATTTCGGTGTGTGGATAGAGCCAGTTCACTGTGTATCTCAGGTTATTCATTTAATGTGCAGGAATAACAAATCTGCTGAGGTAGAATGTGAATGTGTGAAGCCTGACCAGGCTGTGTAACTTCTGTGCTCCTCTAGTGGTCCAGTGGGGTCATAATGGACTAGGTGAAGGTTCCCTTTCCAGGGAGGAGCATAATCAGTGCTGTTCAGGGATGTGTTAGGGCTGTGCTTGAGGAAAGTATTGAGATCTCAAGAAACCCAGCTGAGAAAATGATCCTCATGGTAGCTTTTGGCTGCTGTGATTTGGGAGTTGTTTGGCCCCTTGCCAGCCAGGTAGGTGGACTGGAGCTGTGTTTGCCCTCACTGAACCACTGTATTCTGGATCAAAATTTCCAATCCAGGTCATAGTGTTTTGGCAAATATTTGCAAGGAATATACAGATAAATTTTCTGTCTAAATCCCCCAGATTGTAAATGCTTGAAACTCAGAACTTCAGCAAAGCTCAAGTCTGCCCTGAAGCTGTAGTGTTGAATCCTACCTTGTACAGTAGTAGATGACAATGGGAACAGTGTTCATGGAGTTCAAAAACACAATGTAAATTGCAAGTTACTGAGTTTTATTTTGTGATTTCCCAGCAGGTTTTATTTGTTTTGTTTTGTTCTGTGTTTTTTTGTTTGCTTTGTTTTTAATTTACATTTGAGTTTTTCTTCTACCCAATGTTTTCTTTACTTTTGCTGTGCAAAAGAGCTACATAAACAACCTGTTTGTAATAGGAAAGCAGATATTGAAGCATTTTTCTGAATAAATGTTACATTGCTGTTCTTTCACTGCAGCTTAACATGTAGTTTGGTGGTGGCAGTGCTGAGTTAATCCTTCCTGCTCCTTCTGTGTAGTCATTTCTGAGCTGACCCTGCCCCTTTGGCACCAAGGTCTCTTTATTTCTAGAATATTAGAGTTAACAGGGGAGTCTTAGTAGAAAATGAATGCCTGAGCTACCAGACAGGGTATTTGTATAGAAAATCCAAATAGCTTCAGCTGGTGCTACTGAGCACCTTGCCCTCATTTTTGATATTTCTGTGCTTCTTCTGCTGAGTTGTTCTGATAACTCTGTGCTGGAGAGTGTTCAAACTGCCTTCCCCTGGACATGAGTCCAGTGCTGCAAAAATGAAGAGATGCATATTTTACTGCGTGGTTTGTTTACTGGCTGTGGTGCTTTCCTTTGCCAGATCCTGGCACAGAGCTAGACCTCATCATAAGCCTTGTTGGACCCAAGCTGGTTCCATACATGTTCCTGAAATCATAAATGCAATGTGGAGGCACTCCTGCTGCTCCTTGCAGAGTCATCTCAGAGTGAGAGGTGGCAGGGCACTTCTCTGAGGAGATGTCTCAGCTGTTCAGAGCTAGCCTGGGTTTGGCATGGCCTGCCAGCCTGGATCTAACCTGACTCACTGGAGAAATGTAAACCCCCATCCCTGCACTGTGCTCCCCAGCACCTCCTGTAAAAGTTGTTTTCTCTTATCTTGCTCTTCCTTCTCTATCTCTTTCCATAATGAAATATGGAATATTTCATTAAATAAAACATATGTTTCTATCTTTTAACTTGCCCAGCTTTATTCAGCTGATAAACTAAACAACAATATCAGTAAAGGCACAAAATGCTTTAAAAATCTAGAGCTAGACATTTTGGAAAATGCATATGGTGTGTTTGTGTGTTTCAGTTTTAAGAATGGTTCTTTGATGAGAGAGAGGATCAGAGATGACTGTGCTTCAGGCTCCTGGGATGAATTCTCCAAAGCCTTATCATCAACTGCTGCTGGAAACAGTGGAAACTTGGGTATGAAACTTAGCAGGGCTGAGACTTTGAAGGTTTGCTTAGACACTGCAGTAGGTGTTGTACCTGCTTTTTACTTGGGGCATCATAAAGGTCAAGAATTAAGTTAACTAGAGCAAGAGAAATTCCTGATGTGTACTTGGAAATGCTGTGTTGACAGCCTAAGTGTCATCACAGTGTTTTCCTTCAATATTCACTGACTAGGAAAATGATATTTATGGATCTCCTTTGGTTGTTGGAAGAGTGTTAGTAACATCTGAGCTGTAGAATCTTTAAAACTAGTAATTTCTGAAGGAGGCTTTCATTAAAGTTTCTTTTTTTGAAGACTCAAACCAAGTGAATTAAGAACTTTCATATTATTTCTTTCTCAGTCATTACTCTAGAATCTTGTTCATGCATGTGTACAAAGCAATGATGTCAAGGGATGCCCAGATTTCCTGCATTTTCCCTAGTGTGTGTCACAGAATCATTTCATCCTTGGTTTTTACCCCATGTTATGGTTAGTGAATGAAATATAACAAAATTCTGATAATGGAAATATTTAAAAAATACTATTAAACTTATGGATTTGAAGTTTTTAATTATTTTCTCTCCCACAGTTTAACATATTACAAGTTAAATGTGTGGCTCTGAAATAAGCTGTTGAAAAGTGAGCACATGTCTAATCAAGATTAAAATGGATCCATTGCAGAGCAGGGTATGAAATCATCACCATCACCTCAGGTGTGAATTGATATAGGTAAAATTAATGTAAAAATTATAGACAGCAAAGTTTTAAAGGTAGACATTTAAGCTATAGAAGATTTTACTCCTTAGGAAAGTGAAATTAAGACAGAGCCTCTTGACACTATGAGATTAGATTTTTCATTTTTAGAAGCTCTGTTATGTTGTCTGTCAAATCCAGTCTCTGTGGGGTATTAAAATGACCGGGAATCTCTTTTCACTAGAAGACAAATCAATTCTAGTGTTTTAGAAAATGGGGAGAAATTATTCTAAAACCCTAAAGTCAGCCAGTTTAGACAATATTGAAAAAATTGGGAGCAGATGAAAATATTGTGACTGAACCAGGCCAGTGCCTTTAAGTTTTAATGTTTGTGTTATGGTATATTACTTGAATATCTCACTCCTCTATAAAATGGGTGTTTCATGGAAGTCATCCTCAATAATCTATGTACTACAATAACCTCTGGGTATAGCTGTAAAAAATGCAGTAATCTCCATAATTTGAGTGCCTGGGGGAAGCAAAGCAAAGGCACAGCTGGTTAAATACCCCCCCTTTTATTCCTCGTTCCCTGTGCTCCCCGTTGTGTGGGGGTGTGCCCCTGCAGGGGTTTGGAGGTCAGAATTGGAATGTTGGGATGTGCTTCCCCTGACAGGGCCTGGAGATCTGTGGCACACAGAGTTGCTTACTGGCAACTGTGCAGAATGTTTAACCAGAAAGGTTATGTGTGCTAAAGCACAGCATTATTTTGGGTTTTATTTTGCCAGTAATCACAGGTCTGCTAGGGCAGCACAGTTTTGTTCCAAGGTTAGAACCTCAGAAATTTTCCTTAGTTTCTTAGCTATTCTGTTCAGTTTTTCTGTCCTCATTTTTTCTGGTCTCCTTTCTTGAGTATCTTTTCTGACCAACCCAAAGAAATTTTTGTCTAGCTGTCTACAAAGCATTACAGCATTTCCTCAGATCTCATGAAAACTATTCAGAGACCAGTTCTGCTTTGTGAGTTAAAATATCTGATGTTCATTAATAACCTCATGAAATCTAATCCAGGGTATGAAATGTTCCAATATTCCTGTACTCTTCTTACCATCTTGCCATTTTTTCTGTGTGTGTGTGGTTTTTTTTCTCCTTTCACCCTTGCATATGACCTACTCAGACTATTTCTAGTATTTGTGATATGTATTACCTGTGTTACTTGCAAATGTGTGTATTGTGGTGTATGTATCCTCTTTTGTAGGCTTGGTGTTTATTACATTGTTTGGCATGTTTATGATCCACATTTTGTAAACTGAGAGGATCATAGAATTATAGAATATCTTGAGCTGGAAAGGACCCACTGGGATCATTAAAGTCCAGCTTCTGGCTCTGCACAGGAGAGCCCCAAGAATCCCACCACATGGCTCAGAACATTGTTAAGAAGTTGATGTGTGGACTGAAATTAGTAAAGAAACAGGCTGTGTGGTGGCTCATATGTCCAAATGCATGATAAACATCTATTATCAGTTTAGCTGTGTGCAGAAATAAGATTTCAACTTTGGGCCTGGGAGCAAACATGACACTCTTTAATGTTCCTTGATGCAGGTTTCTACTTTGATGTGATGGAAATTACCCCTGAAGCAGTTGGGATTCACAGATTCAACAGAGACAACCAAGAGGTAGTAATAATCTGGTTCATGTCTCAGACTTTGAAGGAGTGCTGTCAGGGCTTCAAATCTTTGCCATTATATATTTATTTTCTTTCTGTCTGAAATATTTGGTTTCCAGTTCCATTTATTGATGCAAGTCCCTGGAATGATTTTCATAAGGAAGTATTTGGTCTGTAGCTTGAGAGCATCTACAGAGCAATGTCTGAACTAGAACTTATATGGTTTTTTTATATGCTATACTTCCTTTACTGGAAAATGTGGATTTACTGAAACCAACACTGTCTTTGAGACAGGATTAACTTTAAGCTTACTGAGAACTTAGCACATGTACATGACTTAGTCATTTTTTTTAAGTTTTAGACACATAGATAAGGGTGTGTTGAAACTGGGCTGTGATATTTTGTCTATATGTGTGTGAACTCAAAAAGACCTCATTTTGCTGTCCTGCATGACTTGGAGTAACCTATAAGCCACATAGTGGTATTTAAGTAAGCACAGGCTCAAGTCCAAATGGAATGAAATAGAAATTAGGTTATGGAAGTTCTTAGTATCTTAGTATCTTTCTCTCTCTTTTTTTTTT
>VXAX01003645.1:156005-406755 GCA_013399835.1 Leptocoma aspasia
TTTTGAGGAATGGATGTTTAAATGCCTGGCTTTCTGGGTGGTTCTGACACTCAGGAGATGTCTTTGATCAATCATGACTCCCAGTCGATTAGACCTCACATAGGTGAACAGAGATTGATGCTATCTGGTGTTTGCAGTGCAGCTCTGCTCTCTTAAGTGTTGGCTGTTAAATGAATGCTTAATCACTTCTAGCTGTTACACAAATGTAGACACTTACTGCAGTGCATGGAGAAACTCAACTTCATGTGAAGGATTCCCTCTATTTATTTGCAGTTCAATATTCTCCTGCTTCTGTTGCCTGTCTCATTGATGAAAGAAGAGAAAAATGTTATAGATAGAAACTAAATAAATTAATGAAAAGATTACATGGTTTCACTTTTGTGCAGACAGAAATAGATTTAAACATCTGTGACATTGCTTAATTAATTTGAATTTTATATAATTGCTTTAATTTTATATTTTTGAGATATTGATTCCTAAGCAGCTTTTGGTGATGGGAAATGCTTAGGAAAAGGTTTACAACTTGCCCTAAACTTCTTCCCATTGTGCATCAACTTCAAGTTTGATGTATTTGCCAACAGCATTGAGGATATTCTCAAGTGTTGTGTTCTCTGTCATGAGTCACTCATCTAGTGTGTATGAGTGAAGAACTGGTCCTAAGTGAGAGCAGACTTCAGGGTGAAGGCAAAGATAATAAACTATAAACTTGTCTTTTGTTTTTAACCACTGTGCTGCTTGGCATTGTATGCTGGGTGTTGTTAATTCATTCCCTCTTTGGTACAGGTTTCAAGGTTTCCAAAGGAAGTAGAAATACGAGCATTGATTGAAGGGCAGTTCATGGCCAAGAGGATTCATGCTGAAAAGCTGGGATATAAAGTCTGTAAGTATGATGAGAGCTAATGGCACTGGAGGCCAAAGGCAGTAATGTCACTGCTGTGATTCCTGTCCTGTCTGATGGGTACAGAAACTGGTATGAATTCTGAATTTGGTCTCTTGGAAAAAATATTGGTGGTGTGTTGGGTGCAGGTTTTGCAGATGTTCACATTAGAAGGACCAAGGAGGTTTAATTTTAAGAAGACTTCTTCTTCAAGTATTCTTGCTGTTTCATTGTTTCTGAGCTGCATTGTCCATTTTTGAATGTGTTTGACCTTTGATAGCTTGTTAAGTGAAAGGAAGACCAGCCTTCTGCCTGAAGCATAAGACTGTAACTCAGAAAATCTGAAATCTATGTTCAGTTCTTGGATCTGCCATAAGCTGGTCACGTACCTCTTTACCTCAGTTTTCTGTTAATAAGGCAGGAGCCCTTTGTGTTGTGATTTAGAAAGCCAGAGATCCAACTTCCTAGAATTTATGATATGAATAGTTTTTAGCACATTGGAACAGCAAAGTCAGCCAGTATTTTACCTAGACAAGTGGGTTCAGATCATTACTAGTTGTACAATTCTACAAAAACAATACAGGCAAGCCTGTAAGATTTTTATTGACGTTTTCTGTCAGTGTATCGGCCGGTGGTATCTTAAACATACTGAATTAACTCATCTGGAGGATTTTTAATAAATATTTTATTTTTAAAAATCATATTATTTTTATTTACATCCTGACCTCCTTCTACACAAGTCATTGCTTGACTCCTATCCCCAGGCTTTTATCAATAATCATGAAGGACAGAATATTTTTATTGCTTATTTTTAAGAGAGAACTCCAGGAGCTGAAAGTTGAGAAAATGCAGAGATACTGGAACAAATCACAAGGCTTGACAACACCACCTCATAAATTTGTGCTGTAAAGGTTTTTGTGTTATATATTTTCTTATGTAGTTGAAACTGTATTTATTTGTGGAGGTTATTTATGGAGACAGGCAGAGTTTCAAATAAACTGTGTTTAAAATACCTGTTTATCCTTCATTCTTAGATTCTGCTGTACCAAAATCTTGGCTTATATAGCCTAGAAAGCTCATGGCTGAGGACACTTTTGCAGTCTGTAAATGTCAGGGGTTAGACAAGCACCAGAGTGTAAGAAGAACTGTTTGAGATATCAGACAACCCTGACACAGGAACAAATGGGGATAAATTATCTGTAAATACATTTAAGCTGAGTACGACAGCCAAAAATCCAAATAGTTTTAGGATGTGGCTTAATAAGCTTTAAGAATTCTTCATTAGTATTTTTTAAAATGCTGTAGATGCCTACAATGAAAAGGAGACAAGTCTCATTGGATTATATTCCTATGAATTCATTGGAATATTATATACTTTTGTTTTGTTGCATCCCTAGGGCCTTTTAGCTATTTGGTAACTTAACAGATGAGTTGCTTTAAAAAAGAACTGCTGTACATAGTGTAGGCTGTGTGCATCTCCCACTTCTCCTTAGTGGTATTATTTAAATGTCATACTCTGTTGTTTGTGTAGTGATGGCAGGCTCACATCTGCATTTGTTGTGTGACAGCTCTGAAAACAGGGTGTGCTCTCAATGTGTTTCAGGTACGGATGAGCATTGTGGGAATTACTCCAGCATTGCCAGACTTTCTCTTGTTTAATAGCTGCTGTTTTTCAGGCTGCTTTTTGTTTTTATTTTTTCCCTTCCTTTTAATGTGATTTAAAAGCTTATTTATTTTTTGGATTAAATATGCAGTCGAGACCCTTGTGTTTATTCAATTCCTTTTAGGCCTCCCCTACATGGGGGATTTACTTTGATATTTCCAGGAATCAAGCTGATTTACATTCAGAAATATAATCACAGCAGGGTAAATCTTGGCCTTTTTTTTTTTGTTTTGTTTTTTTTGTTGCTGTTGTTTATACTGGTGGGAGAGTACAGTAAGAAGTGCTCACAAGATCTGGAAGGTTCTATAATGACACCTGCTAAATCAATGTGGAAGAGAAATGTACGTGACACGGTCAGTGACAGCAAATGCCTTGCTGGGGTGCCCTGAGGTTTGTGTGGTGCTGTCACAGTGCTGCATATGAGTCAGAAACCTGGCTAAGAATTTCCCTAGCTCTGGCACCAAGGTGCTGGAAAATTATTTTGGCAGCTATGAACCTGCCTCTCTGTTCTTGGGCCAAATGCAGTTTGGATGGCTGTAATCAGAAAAGCAACAGCGTACGTGAGAGAGAATTCTGTAAAAATAAGCAAATAAAAACCTGCCATATAGAGTTCTTGGTTATGCACTGTGAACATGACAAACATTAGATAATCCCTTAGAATTAGCTTCCAGTTAATGAATATATTATCTTGCAAGGAGCAGTATTTTGAATCCTCAGTCTTGCTGGTGCTGTTGGGAAGGAGTGCAACGATGCTGAAAGAGCTTTTTATATGTGAGCTTTTGTTCCCAGTTGGATGTGTCCAGCACATTATAGATCTGATATAAATTACAAATAATAGTTTAAAATGCCCCTTAAAACAGCTCCTCAGGTGCTGTTTGTGCTGCCTGTGACATGAGTTCAGATTTCAATGTGGCTTTGGTGCCAGTAGAGGGCAGGGGATTCTGTCTCATGAATTTTGTCTCCGAGGCTGGGATGTGTCAGCCTTGTTCTGAAAATGGCACACAGTCACCAGATGATCCTTAGGAGAAAGGTTAAACCTTATATTAATTGTGATTTAAGGGCTTTCAAAGTGTGTGTCACTCTGTTCTAATTGCTCTAATCTTTCTCAATCAGGTTTCAGAGGAAATCATTCAGTAACACCCTGTATCCTGTTTTGCTTGTGTACTTAAGGGGTGGACTGAGTGTTGAATCTAGAAACAAACAAGTGAAGTTTGGTCTGTCCCTGTTGTTTACATCCTCCCATTCAGAGATTCATGAAGATAAGGTGAGGGTTTGCTGTTCTGCCTTTTTTTTCCTGAATTTTGATTGTATCATATACACCTTCTATTTTTTCACTTCCTTTTACTGCTTGCAGCCATCCCCCTTGGAAAGCCAAGCTCACAACTGGAGTTCAGAGGCTGGACTTAGAGCAATTCTTGCTGCATGGTTAGGGGACTCTCTGAAGTCAAAACCATGGCAATTTTGTGGAGAAATGACAGTGTCTGCAGCTCAGTGACACAAGTGATCACAGCAGCTGTCAGTGGTACAGACTGATCTGCCAGTATATACTTCAATAATCTTGATGATCACTTCAGAGTTGCTTCTATTCCTGACCAAGCAGTCCTAAAGTTCATCCTAAAATTGACACAGACTGGAGAATGTTGCCATGGGCCTTGCTTGCACCTAGTTAGGCTGTCCTGGTGAAGACCCACCGAATGGATTAATTTTGGGAGCAAAATCCATCCCCCACCTTACTGATAGGTGAAGTAAACATGCCATGATGTATATTACATATGTTGAAGAAAAATAGCACACAGGTAGGGGCTCTGTGTTGATCACCCTTGTAGCCAATAGATATTTAAATTACATTCTGCTCTAGAGTGTAGGGACCTTCATGTCAATGGTAATCTGAGCCCTGAGTCAGTTCATGTTGGATCAGGTGAGTGCTAGACTTGTGTTAAGTAAGCTTTTGTGGGACTGCAGCAGCAATTAATAAGTCCTGCCATGTAGGAAGGCTGATTATCTGGGGTGGGGTCTGTGTTGAAGCTGTTTGGACAGGGCTTTCTGTCCTGTTTTTGTGCCTATCAGTGAGTTTATAATACTCCAATTGCCCAATGTGCTGTTCTGTCACCTTTATACCTTTAGGAATCTGATTCTGCCACCTAATTGTCATCAGCAGGGGCAGATGGATAGAATGTGTCACATTTTATGAGTGCAGGCTTTGTCCATAAAACCCTCTGTCTGTGATTATTGTGTAATTTATAGCTTCTTACATACATAAATCCATCACTCACAAATAATGTTGGTGCCTTGAGTTTTAGAGACTGTATTGGTGCTTAAGTGCTGGCTGGGGTGACACTGACATGCCTGGGGCTTTACACTGCTGTAAGAATGATTTTTTCCAATGGGGTGCATTCTTGAAAAAAAATAGCACTCCTGCAGTGCTAAGAAGAAAAAGAGGAATGTCAGAGCATGCTGGGCCTGATTTCTCAGTGATTAGAGGGGAGACTTACATTTCTGGCGAACTCAGCTTAAGATTACATGAGGACAAACTCCAAGGTGACAAATTTTCTTTTTCTTCAGGTGGTGTTTTCTTCTGATGCTCTTCTCAGCAGGCTGGAGGTAGCAGTAGCTTTTTGCCTGTAGGGAAGGCAGTCTGATGGAGTCAGGGATGCTCAGAAAATAGAATGAAGGAGTCATTAAGGTTGGAAAAGATCTCCAAGATCATCACATCCAACATTTGACCTAACACCACCATGCCCACTAAGACTTGTCATGAAATGCCACACCTACATGTTTTTTGAACACTTCCAGGGACAGTGACTCCACCACTGCCCTTGTCCCAAACTCTCAGTTAGTATAAAATGGAGCAGTTGTGTTTCATTGTTCCTGTTGTCATGTGGAAGCACAGAAACCCAAAGGTGAGATGTGAGGCTGTTACTCCACAACAAAGTGTTGGGTTCATTGGAGGATGAAGTGGCTCTCCTGCTTAGCAGGGCAGGATGCCACTGGTCCTTGGGATGCTTCAGGGATGCCTTTGTGTCTGGCTGTGAGACAGATTTTCCTGCTGGTGGTTGTCCTTGACTGTCTGGCATTTGTGACTGTGCTCTCCAAAACTCTTGCGAATTATTGGGAACGTGGGGATACTTGTTCTGTCAGCCTTTTCCTGCACTGCTGAGTGTGTGTTTACTCCAGTTGTAGCAGTGTTTTGGCTGAAATAAGGAACACTGGGAGTGGGGCCATTTTGTAGTTGCATACAGATTAAATTGATGTTTATGCCCTGCGGGATTTAAATTTCTTAGAGAAATCAATACTAAAATGTTGTGTTGGCTTCGTGCTTGTCTCTTGCTGTTTGCTGCTGAGAGTGCTGATGGTGTTTCAGCAGCATGAGGGTGCTGGCTTTGTTAGGGGCCTTTTGCTTCAGCAAGCTTGTGAAAACAGTTTAAAAATTATTAGAGGACAGTGACAGGTTGAAGTTTTCTTTTTGAAACAACAGTGAATAGTGGTAACAGCCAGATTGAAACATGTGGAGCAGAGATGGGGCAGAGTGTGCTGCTTGGCATGCAGTACAAACAGAAATGCCTTGCCATTACATCTTAAACCTATATGTTTGATGGAGGAGTGTTGGCTCAAAAAGTACTTTGAAATTCATCAGAGGCAGGATCTTCCTCCCAGATAAGCCAGTCATTCTGCTGCAGAGGATATTTGTATTTTCTGATGAAAGTTCTGGCTGATAAGAGTGCCAGTGTGAGATGGGCAATAGCTTGCCAAGAACTTGACTCTATCCCCTTTTATTTTTTACTGAGCATCAGACTTTTATCACGTAGCTGAGCCTTCAAGGCATGATCAAGCAAGGCTTGGTTTTAAGCCAGTGATCTGGAAAGGTTGGTTAGCTCATTACCAATTCCCTGACCAAGTATTTCACAAAAAATGGCTTTTTATTATTACTTGGCTCAGGAGAGTAAAGTATTAGTTTAACTAATTTTCTAAAGGGTTAGATTAAATGTCTCTGAAGGAAATGACCTCATATGCTATAAGGAAGCTGCGTACGTGCTCTAGAACTTTTCATGCAGTGGCCTATTGTCTTGCTTTTATTTTGCTTTATTGTTGTCATACATATACAGGAAACACAATGAAGACAGAAAATCTGAAGAGTTAATAAAAAGATTGGAAAGGGTACTATCTGTCTTTCTTTTCTGACACAATGATAAAATGTTGTCATTGTTTGAACAATTGCTTTTAATGTTTGGTCAGCAAAAGACCAAGTATGTAAATGGTTCAATTCCTGTGCCCTGATGTTAGGAGAGATTGTTTATGGCTCTGTCAGTGGATGTACTGTTCAGGCAATACTCAGAAAAATAGTCAAGCTGTCAGTTTGCTGGGTTTGTTAGAGCTTTGTGGATCTCTGGAAGCTGGGGACCTGGAGATCAGTTGGGTTATCTACTAAATCTCCTTTTATTGCTTGTTTTTTGAGACTGATCTACAGTCTTAAATCCAATTAGATTAGCAAGGGGATGACATGACTGCAGTCTATAAGTACCTTCTTGGGGAAAGGAAACTTGATAGTATAGGACTCTTGGGCCTTACAGACAGAAACATTATGGTTCAATAACTGGAAGCTGAAAGCAGGCAAACCTCAAATGACAAGGAAGGTGCAGATTTTTAACAGAAACTGAAATCAAACTCCAGCAATTGACAGTGGTGTAGTGAATTCTTTAGCACTGGCAATTTTAAAAACAAGATTTTTTTTCCCCCCTAAAACTAGGTGCTCATTTATGTTATAGAAGAGTGAGTTTAAAAGATGAGAGCTGTCCATTCCATCTCGGACACATGACAATCTGTAAGAAATGGCATTGCTGGGAAGTTAATCTGATTCACAGCTATATAACATTGCTGTGTGGTAATCATTTATAGCCACAGCAGCTTCTGGTATCACTGTAAATGAAGTCCTGTTTTCACAATCACTCATATTGTAAAATACTACTTTTACCTTAGTTGACACTTAGTGAAATGCTACATATTTATTACTTTAAAATCTTTCTCCCGGTGTATTCCTATATTTTCATTTTTGTTGCTAAGATGTGACACTCCTGTTAGTGAACTCTAATCAGCTCTCCCAAGACTTTCCTAGTCCTTCTAGCTGTTTTTCCTTTTTTTTTTCTGGTTTAAGGTTATTCAGCTTCTTTTATACACCTCAGGTTATGCATCACTCCTGAGCATTGAGTGTCTCAATGCTTTCAGCTGCATCAACCCACACTTGAGGTTTTCAGTGTTAACAGAGGTTCCTACTAGACAAGTCATTCTTTCCCTGCTTCCTCTATTTGCCTCCACATACAGTGATTTTTAGCTGTGATTGCTGCATGAAATTAGGCAAGGCAATTTTCCCTTACTTAAAAAGAGATTACTGTCTAAATTTCAAAAACAATTTTGGCTATCTAAAGCTTTGTTTCCATCCAGACTTTGATTTCCAGAGGATAGCTACTCAGTGCTTACCCAGATTATCTCAAGAAAAAAATAGCCAACCACCTCCCACATTTCTTGTTTAAGTAAGACCCAAGTAAAATTCACAGAATTGTGGACAAGGGTTATTTTGCTTTCTACTTGCATAACTTCAATTCTCTTCAGACATGAGGAATTAATTTGGACAACTTTTTTAATTTTCATGTTTCTGGCCTGTGGTTTTCAAGAACACACATGAAGGGTATTATTTAAACTATAATGTTATTTAACCTGTATGTGGTGTGTCTAACTTATGCACTAGCACAGGTGTGTGTGGGGCATGTAAAATGACAGGTCTCAGCCCCAAGGCTTTCACAACATCAGTTTAGTCCAAGTGTAAAAGGTGGCAAAAGGTGGAACATTAATAAAAAATAACCTTCAAGTGCAGTGTGTACTTCTCCAGTTCTCTCTCTCAGGTAAGATCAGAAATACCTTTGCAATTGGAGGCTGGAATTTGGGAACAGTGACAGGACCAACCCAAGGAGGGAAATCAGGTATCTGGAAGAGTGAGATTGGAGCATCCACAGAATTAAGTCCCTTGATAACATGAAATTCCTGATCCCAGTTTCTGGACAGGGATAAAATTTTTCTCTTTGATGTTCAAAAGGTCGGACTTGACAGTGTCTTGCAGTGACCTCCAGCTTGTCAGTGCTGTAACTCTCTTAGCTGGAAAATCCAAAGAATGGATAAAAGAGCACAAAGAAAGTTTGCTTGAATCTGAAATTGTCTTTTTCTGACTGCAGTTACAGTGATTGTACAGCATCAGACAAAGTAAAACTAAACTCAGAAGTACCTGCTGAGCACTGTAGATCAATTACTACACAAGTAGAAAGTGAGCTTAAAAACGGCCACTTCTCTACCACTTCTGTTGGTTTTAAAGTATTTGTGTTCCATTTGACAATATCTGAAGATTAATAAGAAATGTCAAGAAATCTCTGAAAGCTGGAAATTTGAAATTAAAAATAGAAGTATGTATATACATACAAGCAAAGGGAGGGTTTGTGATGGTTTTATTTTTTCATAGTGTCTCAAAGTGAATTAGTTCTTTAGAGGATGCCTCTACTGGAGATAACTGCACTTGTCAATATTTATCTGAAATGTTCCTAAAGTGTGGCTTAATGTTTCACCTCTGGTTGTGCCTATTTCCATGGATTCTTCTGAAATGCATATTTATCAGACATTTTCAGAAGTTCTGGGGAATGAAAGTTCAATTGGCTCCTGGTTGTGGAAATCAGATGCATCTTCCTCAAATATAAATCTTTTCTATTTCCACTTTTGCAGTAACACTAGCAGGTGAACTGACTTGTAAACACGTTCAGTTTCTAAAGTTGGTAGCCAAAGTTTCAGCGTGCTTGTCTATCTGGCCAAGGTACTCCATCATTTAGCAGCTTCCCTCAGGGTGTTCTTGTCTTATTTTCAACAGTTTAGTATCACTTTTGTAGCATTTCAAATATGGGCTTTGTTGGTAGAGGGCTTTGTACCCTGGAGGTATCCACGTGCTGAGGGAAGGCTCCTGGGGACTCCATTTCAGCTCATCCCTGGCTGCCTTCTTTGTGTTTCCGGGAGTGGTCACTCAGCTCCTTCCCTCTCCATTGCCAACATCTGTCCCTGAGCAGGGTGGATGTCAGAATTTATCTGCACATAGCCATTTTCTTGGTGGGAAGCTTAAAACATACAGAAATGTATATTTTATCCTGTGTGGCAGCAGCCCTGTGAGTAGTATTGGAATGAAGGTGGTCACTGGTCACGGAGCCTGAGGGATTTTGAAGGATATTTTCAAAAGCATCCATTCTCTTCACTTAAGGTGCTCTTAATCTTTTTTTTTCCCTGTGTTTATTCTGGTCAAAAATGAAGTTTTTGTTATTTTGAAGTAGTTCTAATTATAATGGCAATACAAATGTACAAGTGAAGAGCTGCTTGACTAATCTCTTCAAATTAAGTGCACTTCTAGTTAAATGACTTAAGGTTACCTGCAAATGAACAGTTTTGCTGCAGAGAAAGTGATACAAAGCTCATATTGGGTACTTAATTTTGTGAACACAAAGGCCTGGTACCCACTGAAATGGAGGTGAACATCTGAAACCATTGTTTTCAAGTATGACACATTAGAATAAGAAATTGCTGGCGTATCTATTTGAAAATGTGGAACTCTGTTTATAAGTAAACGGCAAGTAATAACTCCTTTAATAATCACGTGCATCTGATGCTTTGGATCAATGCCACAAAAGTATGAAAAAAGTGATCTAAGGGATGGTGTGTCCCTAAGAGCTTCACATAAAAGGCTCAAAGAACAATTACCTAAGTTGAATGCAGTGTTTTAAAAACAGCTTCATCCATTTTCCTGCCATTTTTTGTGCTTTTCCTCTAAATAACTCTAATGCATATTAATTAATTGCTTGAAATAATACCAATAAATCTAACAAGGTTTGTCTAAAGCTTCACTGCACAAAGGAAACTTCATGTTTGTTTCAGTGGTGAGAGAAAAAATCATTTACTGAAAATATTAAGAAAGCTAATATTAATTTAGATGGAACTTAATGAAATCTTTAATGGCTTTTAAAAATTATTTTCCTTAGATTGTAATTTGAATTAAATCATTACTATTGTTAAATCAGTTAAACACTAAATTAAGAAATGTAAATGAAGTGAGCCCAAAATCCAATGTGGTTATTGTTTTTATTGATATATGTAGGCTAGTGGTGCAGAGCAAATTCCAATTATATCTGATCTGTTATTTGCAGTACAAGTTCCTGACTCTTCATTAAGTGTAATACATTAGATTAAATGCTTTGTTCGATAAGAGCTTGGAAAATACCACTATTACAATAAACCTCTTGCTGCTCTTGCCTCTTTGTTTGGGCTGTTAGCACTGTGTATAATGCAGGCTTCAAGGCTTTCTGGTTTAAAGTTTGTAAATTCTGCCCAGCTGTGATCATCAGAGGAAGATAAATGTAGGTAGCACAGTCACAGGAGGCCCAGGAGTGAGGGAGAGATGCTGAAGGCAACTCCATTACATACATGAGTTCACCTGAATAAATGTTCAGTGGCTTCTGTTTTGCTAACTTTAAATACTGGTAGCTAGTGAGGAAAATGCTCGTTTCACATGATATCTCTCTCTCTATGATTAAAACCTCCAAAATAAATGAAGCATGCCTCCACATATCAGAACTGGATTGATCCAAGTTGTTCTTTATCCTTTGGTTTATATTTTTTTTATAATTTTTGTATTTATAAAACACTGACTGGAATCAGTGGGAATCCAGGGAGGAAAGAGGAAAATGTGTGTGCCATTTTGGGCTTGTCTGCTTTGTGCACAGCCAAGGTACTCGCCTGTGTAAAAGCTCATTTTTCATTTTTAAGTTGCTGTTTTCCTCAGAACCTGTTCAGGAAGGTGAAATGGAGCACACCAGCTGCCAAACCTCCCTGTGGCTACCCTGTGACAATCCCATGTAGAGAGAGGACACCATTACCAGGGGCAGGTCTGGCTGCATGACTGGGCAAGCTGGGCACACGTGGTGGGACCCACATTCCTGAGCTGTGCCAGGCTTGTGCCTCTGCATCTGTCCTGGTGCTGCATGGCTCTGGATCAGGTGATGGGGCTTCTCAGGTGCTCTCCAGAGCTCCTGTTTGAGCTGAGAGAAGAATCATTATTATACACATTACTATACACTGTGGAAGAACTTGCCTGTCCTGTTGAGCCCCCATGCAGAAACTTCTTAGCTTGTCAGTATAGTGATAAAAAATACTTTCAGCTCAGTGTGTGCCTTAGCTCAATTTATTCTGGTGGTGTCAAGGCATGTGTCCAGCCCAAGTGGAGGAGCTGCCTCTGCTCTGGCTGCTCTGCATTGACAGCAGGGTGTAGAGACAAAAAACATGGGACCTCATCACTGTTTTTCAACCTTCTGGAAAGCACTGTTGCATTCGGGAATGCATGCAGGCAGGATGCTGGCATAGCAGTGGTGACAGCTGATGTTTGCAGCAGCTGCTCTGGTTTCACTGTACATAGATCTCTTTTTTCTCCCAGTGTATGAAGTAAGCAGTGCAAGTAGCTCCATAATCATGCAAGTACAACTGATTTAGCTTCAGTCCATGGTTAACCTTTTCCTGGCAGGATAACTGTTGGAATTGACGTGAGGTGAGGTGGTTGCTGCTCTATTTTAGCCTAATGTGGTGGGCACAGCTAGTGTGTTCAAAGTGCTAGCTGGCTTTGGGAGGTGCGGTTCCAATGCTGGAATTTAGTTGTTTGTTATGTTCATGTCTACACCAGGAGCATGTGGCAGAGTAGGACAAGACACTGAGCACTGAGCATGTTTTGTGAGCCTTTTTCTCAGTTACCAGAGAAATTTTTGCCCATTGTACTCCAAATATTGAAACACAATCCTTTTCCCATACTGTCTCTGTCCTCCTCCTCATGTTTTAGTTTCTCAGAATTCTGAATCATCCTGCATCCAGAGCCATTCAAAGGGTTCTGTGAAGGCACTAAAAGGCACCATAATTTTTTATTACTGGAAAGAATTAAAATTCCTGTTTTCTGCATCATGATGAGGACCCTAAGGATATTTCCCATGTTGCTTTGTTTCGTGCGTTTGAATGCTCAACAACTGCTACCATACAATTAGCAAAATGCTTCCCTTTCTTGGTTTCCTCCAATGCTCCTCATTGCACAAATCCATGGAGTGTGGCTGCAGAATGCTCTGAAATGCTTTCATGTGTCAGTGTAGTCTATTAATCCCACTCGATTCCCATGGTCATCCCTGATCTCTGCTGGGAATAGAAATGAAAAACCTTCTGGCTGAAAAACCTTCCAGATGTTGTGCTGGCTTTGTTGCTGAGGGTGGCAGCTAGTGAGTGATGTGTAGAGAGGAGTTTCTGGGTTGGAGGCAGAGATCTTTACCTTCCAGGAGATGTCTTGTGGTTATGAGGCTGACATTGCTTGGCCTGTTCCTCTTGAAGATTTTTGAATGTGCTCTTACATAGATGTTTTCAGGTACTTCTCCCAGGCTTAGGGGCCTTTTTGCCACACTGCTGTCAGAGGACAACTAGACTTCCAGAATGATCCTCTGGCCTTCTAGGACCACGTTGCAATGGCATCATCTTGTATTTGAACTGAATTGAATGGTGTGGCACCAGCAACCTGCAAAGAATGAGGATCTCAGCATGCAGGCAGAGCAAACAGTGTTTATTTTCAATGCATACTGTTAAATGGGAATCAGTTATGGAGAAGCCCTGGAGGCACTGGCAGAGGGGAAGTGTGGTTGGTGTTGACCTTTAAGGTTTGACCATGCTGCACAACAGGAGCTCGTGCTGCTTGCTCCTGCAAAATCAGTATCAATGAAAGCACTGGGTTATGAATAGTGCAGCTGCTATGAACAGTGAGGATAAGTAGTGCTGGATTAGAATATAAATCTTAATCAGGATTAAGCCTGAGCAAATATGTATCTATGAAGCAGAATGTGCTGTATGAATAGGGAACAAACTAGATAAACAGATTCTGTCAGTTCAGAGACAGCTCTGCTTCAGTCTGTAAGTGGTCGTGCCCATTTTACATTACAAGGAGCATTCTTATTGCACTGGATGTGAGGCTTTTCTTTGAAATCAAATTTGTTCACAGAATTGCAGAGCTGTTTGGGTTGGAAGGGACCTCTGGGGATCACCCAGTCTGACTCCCCTACCATGGCAGGGTCACCTTACTGTCACCTCCTGTGTCACCTACTGGAGCAGGTGACACAGGAATGTGTCCAGGTGAGTTTGGAATGTTTTCAGGGAGAGAGACTCCACGACCTCCCTGGGCAGCTGTTCCAGTGCTCTGCTCTGTTTGTTGGCCCACAGCTGAGAAAAACTTGCTGCAGCGTTTGTGAAGGATTCACTCACCCCATCTGAAATTCTATCAGGGCTGAAATGAAATGTGAGCAAGGGGAAGAACCATGTAGCAGTAGAGGCTCATTTGTTTTCACATGAATACATTAGAGAAAAATCTCACTTTCATGAATCAGCATTTTCTTTGTCAATAGCTTTCAATATTAAACAGTAAGGTGACACCAGGATTACATTGGAGGAAAAGTAAATTAAACTGCAACAAAAGATTCTAGAGTGAAATTGACACTTCAGGTCTTGATTTAGGTTCAGCTACAGAACAGGAAGGGAATAACTGTTTCCTCCCCGCCATGTTTCAAATTGTTTTGTGACTGAGAGATAAAAAGGACATTTCCAGATCCTTAGTGGATACCAGCTCTCCAAATCCCACAGTGTATTGAGAAATTATTCTGTTATTCCCTTCCATGTTCTCTGAAAATTGTAACTCAGCTTGCCAAGATATGGAGCATATAGTGGTGCACATCCCTTGTTGCCTAGAAAGAAAATAGCTGATGTTTTAATATCCTCATGTGCTGAAATGTCATATTCTTCTGCTGAAGTGCACTGTTTCCTCTTCTTCCTTCTTGCCAAATTCATTTTGTGTTTCCACACATTAACCTCTTCCTGACCTGGTGCTGGTCATGCATGAAATGCCCAAGTGCTTCTAGGCTGCAAGCACAGCAGTTATCTGATGTGTTAGTCTTGACAATGATGCAAAGGAAATGCCCAGGTGTATGAATGTTACCAATAATTTTAGTAAACAGTCCCTGGAAGTTATTTAGGGATGTGTACTTTGGTGGAAAGGCAGTCTTTAAATATTCTGAAACTGTTTTTAAAATTACACAGCTATCCCTGCTATTCTGACCTTAGCAGCAGAAATTATTTTACCTTATGACACATTTGGTTGATACCCATAAGTATCCATGGGTTTACATAAATACAAATACATGCACTTCTTGACTTGTCAGTGTAGTGGCAGCTTCTCCCTCACACTTAATTGTGTGGGTCTCCTGTATTCTTTCATTTGCTATTACAAGTTCAGCCAGCCACTCCTGAGATGTTTTCAAAGTTCACAGGAAATTTAGTAGGCAAACAAAACCAAGAGGGAACACACTTGCTGCAGGATTGTTGGTGGAAATTCAGCTGCTTCTTTAGTTGCAGAATAGATTCTGTAGAGCCAATAGCAGTGAAAGCTTCCCCATCCTTCAATTGTAGCTGTGATTTAAGGAAGCACCTGTAGAAGAAAATGTACATACCTTTATAAAAATGGACTTTACCTCTTGTCTGGCCAATTTTTTTTTTGTTTTTATTGTGAGCCTATATTTAAGTACAGACATTATCATGTCATTGACTTGTTGATACTAATGATGTTACTTGTGTTTAAGCATATTCTGAAGCAGTTTCCTAAGTTCCTAACTTGAATTTTTCACCTCCTCCTGAAAGCCACTGAGAAAACTGAGTCATGTCATTTGTGAGGCAATGTGTGCTTAGCAATTCCTGGCAAAAATCCCTCAATCAGGGACGTGAATCTCTCAGAACAGAAAAGTTTCTGCAGTGAGACCCCCAGTGTGTCAGTCACTGTGAGTATAAACATTGAGAGAGATTTTGTGATATAATGAGAAAAGGCCAAAGAGGTGAGCTGTGCAACACACTTCTCCATCCAGTGTACACCTAATCCTGTCTTACACATTCAGCTCTATCTCCAGGCTTATCCTCTGCTGTGATGATGAGAAGCTCATGCTTGTGCCTTGAATAAATCATGTAAGTTGCATGTTAAACAGAGGAATGGCCCGTTGGGAGCCTCATCAAATTAGACAAGGAAAAATGTCAAGTCTTGCATGGGGCACATGGACTCCCTGCTGTTGGAATCCAGGGCACAGGGAATATTTCCCTGCCTGTATTAGGGAGCCCTGACCCCCAGTCAGACACTGTTTTTAACCTTTGTCCCAGGGAAAAATTGCTAAGGCTTTGGGATGAGTTGGAGAACACAGGTGTGAACTAGGTATGTAGCAGTAGTAGTAGGAATCTATCACAGGGTGAAGAATTTAGGATTTTAGGATTTTGGTGTGGGAGTGAATGGGAGACAAGATGGAGGATTTGGGGTGTGGTTTCCTTTCCTTCTTGTTCCTTCTTCTTCTTCATTTTCTGTAGTATTGGTGGCACAAGGTCATTGGTCACCATTAGAGATGGTAGCAGCATAATTGTTACGTGTGTAGATTAGCAGAAGTTATTGGTAGTAAAGTAAAAACAATATACGTGTTAAACAGTAATTGGATTAAATATCTTTAAAAGACCTTGGTTTTGAGTATCGAGGCTCCATTTCGTGCCTTGCTTCTGTCATGCTGAGTCTGGTGTGGACAGTATACCAACCTCAAGATAAGAAAAGAATAAACAATAACCTGAAGATCAAGAATCAGTGAGTCTCGCTCGTTTGTCATCCCTGGCAAAGAGCTCACGGAAGGGAACCTCCTCCAAGGGCCGTGGAGGTAGGTTCCCAGTAGGTTGTGGGGGAAACAACAGCAAAAAACCTCTCACACCTCCCTTGGTAAGAATCTGGGGGAAAGCTCAGCTGAAAAGGATGTGGGAGGTCTAGCTAAAAATGAGCCAGCAGTGTGTTCTTGCAGCAAGGAAGGCTGAGAACATGCAGGCTGTACCAACAGAAGTACAGCCAGGCAGTTGAGGGAGAAGAATTGTCCTTTATTCAGCAGCCCAGCAGATGACATCTGGAGTGCTGTGCCTGGTTTGGGGCCCCTTAATGTAAGGAATTTATTGACAAACTGGACCAAGTGCAGTGGGGAGCCACCAAAATGCCTTGTGGCTGGAGGACCTGCTCTGGGCAGAGAGGCTGGAGGAGCTGGGCTCGCTCAGCCTGAAGAACAGGAAGCTTCAGGGGGGCCTGATGGCAGCTTGTTGAGGTGCTCTTGTCTGATGTACACAGCAGAAAAAGGTGAGGCAATGTCCATAAACTGATAGAGGAGAATTTCTAATGGGATATATAAAAAAAAGATCACAGGGAGGAGTATAAATGTAGAACATTTTATTAGTGAGCTCTTGCTAACTGAAGGTCTTGAAACCTTGTTTGGGAAATGTAACATCACAAGGCTAATTTTATGTTGTCCTCCTTCTGAATAAAGTTGGAATATTGACCTAGTTCTGTCACTCTGCAGCCATGAGCCAATTGGATCCCTCAGCTGCCACCCCATCTCATTTTGCCTTCTTTGGACAGATAGAGCTAATTACAGTAGGTACTCCATCCAAATTTTTATGGATTAATTTACAGCATGATGAACAGAGTCAGTGATGGAGATGCAACCAAGGAAGTGAGGGGTGCTCTGACCTTGTCACTCACACGGATGTGGAAACATACTGCTCTTTTCCCAGATGGCTTTTGAGTTTTACAGAAAGTCAGTGACAAGTTTAATTATTTCTGACAAACAGAGAATGCATTCTCTTCTATCTGCATTGTGTTATACCCTTCATGATAGTGGAAGAAGGCAAAGCAGCATCTTGACCAGCCACCCTTTGGGTGGGATATTACAGACTGAAGTTTTGGGGTTGAAGTCCAGAGTTTTGGCTCCAGTTGGCTCAGTTCTGTCAGGATTAGATATTTCTGATACAAGAAGGTGCTTAGGTACCTCTCAAGTCAATGAAACTTCAGTGCTTGCCTAAATAATGTTTGGCAAAGAGATGTTTTCTCAGCAATCAAGATGTAGTTTACATGCTATGTGGCATTTGATAACTCCTGCTAAACAGAGAAGATTAATGTGAGGTTGCATTAGCACGTGGGTGAAAAGGTCAAGACTGTTGCAATCTCCAGAATTATGATAAATATAATTAAGGTTGTAAGACTTTTGTCTTTTTATAACTTTTGAAACAAAATTATTGAGGGGGGTGGGTGGTTGCACTTGGACGTTTGGAGCTAGTAGAATAAAATATTTCTTTGCAAGATTTGAAGGTGCCTTGTTTGTTGGCTTGATAGTGAATTTTTCAAGTACCCAGTATAAAATACTTTCATGTATTTTGTGACAGGGAAAGGAAAATTGTGCAAGCTGTGTTTTCCCAGCTGAAAAGTCTTTTGGATCATCTCTGGCTTGATCTGATTTGCAGGCTTTTGTTCAAAAGAGAATTAAGGAGAGGTTCTTTCAAGAGTGCTCAAAGATGAAAGAGTTTTGCTGCTGTTTGTGGAGGCAAAAATGGTTATCCTGAGTCAGGCTGAAGGCACAGTTAGGCCAAAGTCTTCCTCTGACAGTGGCCAGTCTCTAACACACAAGCAAGGCTTCAACATCCTCCTGGTCTGCAGCTTAGCAACTTCCCAAACCTCAGGTTTTTTTATGCAAGACTTGTTGACAGACTCTTTCCCATGATTTCTTTAATCACTTTTTAAAAGCATGTAGATCTTTGGCACCCATGGTATCCTGCAGCACTGAGAGCTCTTGAGATGTCCCTATTTTTTGTTTGCGTTAATGTCACCTTCAAGATAACTTCATTTGCACCTTGGTAGGATTTGTACTATGAGAAACAGGGAATAGTTATTCTGTATTTATTGTCTCTGACTTCCTGTGCTCTGCTGGCTTACTCCTGGTATCCCCTCAGCCACTTCTTTTCTTGGCTGAATAATTGTAATCAGGTCTTAGTCATGTCTCTTTGGAAGCTGTCCCACCTTTGATCAACCTTGTGTCTCTCTATATTGTTTCCATTTCTGCTGTGTTCTTTTTGAGATGTAAGAGTGGTGCTGCACTGAGTATTCAAACAGACATTCAACTTTTATTTAACTGGTGGCATACTGCTGTTTCTGGCTTTATTCCTTTTATAAAAGTTTTTAATGTACTTGCTTTTTCCGTTTTTTGAGTATTGATCTGGTACTTTCATGAAATTTTTAAAATTTATCATGCTTGACTCAAATATAATACTTCAGAGCCTGTTGGGTGTGCAAATTTTGGTCTGTTCAGTGTTGGGTTTGTTGTCTAATTCTCTGCTTTTTTCCAGATTACCTTTCACTAGCAGCTGTGAAAACTGATCACTTCTACTCTTTGTGTCATGCCTTTTTAAAAATGATCATTAATTTGTGAGACCACTTCCATTCTTGTCCTGTGGCAGCCTTCTTTCAACAAGAAACTTTGGTGAAGGACCTCATCTAAATACCTGTTAGAAATTTATGCTTGTGTAAAGCATTTATATTTCCCACAGGTAGCATTATAATAATTGGGAACTCCATTTGTACACAACTTTTGCATGGGTAACGTATGATTTGTTCTAAACATCCCTTGTTGACCTCCTGAACCCATGGATTTTGTGCTTAAGTCAAGAGTTGCTTGGGGTTTTTTCCCTAGGGTTCTCAAGAAGTTGTAGCATGAAGCAGATATGAGGATGATGCTTAGCCTAATATTTATTAGTTTCTTAGTTTATCCTAACATAGGGATAACTATAGTGTGTCCTGGTTCCTGTATTTCCTGTCCAGGCAGTCTGTGAGATTTCTTTGCGTGTGTTTCGATCATTGCCATCATCCTGGGCAAGGGGGCTGTTGTATGGTCCTGGTATTGATGTGATATTCAGACCATATGGATTATGTTACAAGTTGGTACAAATAACTGCTTTGTCTGCTCTGACTTCAGCTTTTCATTAGTGTATAGCAACACTCACTGCTGTGGTTTTCCTATATCTTTGCAATATAATTTGTTCTTTTATTTTACAGCATGTAATGATTGCCTGCCTTTCACCAGTGTGTTGCTTCTATCAATATCCTCAGTGAAAACTAGGCATTTTAAGCCTTTCTATCTTATTTTTTTTACATTTCTAATGTCAATATAACAGCACTTCCACACTTGGCTCAGAAGCTAATTTTTGTGCTATGATTAAAATGGAATTGTGTCTTCTTTGTGGATACTTGCTAAGATTTATTAATTTGCCCTATCTTTTATTTATAGATACAAAGTTTTAATGATTTCAGCCCTAGAAAATGTGTTGTGTCCATTTGTGGCAGCCTTACTGTACTTCTAGGTTTAAGGATTCTCTTGTAAGATTATTAATTGTAAATGCTGGTAGTTTGTACCAGTTTGATTTGGATGAAAACCATCTTTTATGTATAGGCAGAGTTTTTTCCAAAAGTTCCTGCAGTTCCTACTGAAATAAAAGTTTGTAGTAAAAACGAGGAGAGAGGTACACCAGTATGGAGTTTTTTTTAAATACTAACTGAAATATTTGACAGACTTCTTTAATGGAAAGAGATTTGTTAGAACAGGTGAATGTGGTTGATATACAGTAATCTGTGGATACTGGAAATGCAGAGTGGTAGTTACCAAAGCAATGGGCGTTCAGGTGTTGGCTATGACTTCAGAAGAACTAAGCTATAAAAGAACATTTTGTTCTACTAGTGACTTGGCAAAAGACATTCAGAATCCTCAGCAGAGGGGACAATCAGGCTAAAAAAGGCAGATTCATGGTATATGGGTAGGATTTGGTTGTAGGAATTTGAAAGTTGAAGACAGTAAGCTAAGCAGCTTAACATCTTCAGAATAAGAGGGAGTGAAGCTTGTAAGTGCATCAAGCTGTTTGCTTAGATCTGGACTAAGGAGCTTAAGTAGCTTATAACACCACAAGCTCCCAAGCTCCAGAGGAAGGGACTTACAAGCTGTGCAACAGCCACACTTCAAAGGCCTTACAAGTCCAGCTGATGAAGCCTGCAGGGCTTCTAGGGAGTGTGTCAAGTAAATGTGTCCATCTGTCTGTCTCTGTCCAGCGTCCAAGCACTTCCTTTTGTTTCCTCCTTACAAAGTCATGGACCACTCTCCCCCCTGGAGTTATCACAGTGTTCAATACCAGGCACTTCGAAGCCAGGAGGTTCTGAAAATTAATTTAGTCATGTCCTTTATACATATTCTGTCCTTTTTGCTCACTTAAAAGCCATAGTATTATTCATGCTGGGATGTACCACTTGTTTTTCTGATGAAATGTATGAGGACCTTGAAAATTATGAAGAGTTCACTGATCCCTGCTAATGGGAGATAGAAAATGATCTCAATTGTATGATCTCAAAATGTAAATTAGCTGTCTTCAAGGTCTTCAGCTCTAAACGTGTTTGGTTCTTGTTGAAGTCTTTAGGACTAGATCATCACAGCTTGCAAAGTTGCATTGTGTTGCTGTGGTCCCACCCAATTCCCACTGAAATCAGTTGACTTGGTTGGAGTCAAAGGCTCCTGCAAAGCAGAGATGACTACTTTCACAAACTTTTGCTCTCCAAAATAGCTGTGATGTCCTCAAGAGTGTCATTACTTACTAGTCAAAAAAATTACCTTCATTTCTTAAGTAATTTTGGTGGTTTCTTAAGTAATTTTGTCATCTTGAGCTTGTTCTGTCCTGATTTCATTAAGTCTACTGAAGATGCACTTTAAATTAGAGACATATGACCACATTTCTGTTTTGCTTTAACTCCTTATTCCCCAGCTATTTAGTTTCTATATATTTCAAAGTAGATCCTTACATGCAGCTTAGTATTTTTGTCTGTACAGACTGAAGCATATGATGATGAAAAATGGATCTTTGTACATTAATATGTCACCCAGACTGATTTTGCAAAGTAGTCTTTCAGGATATTTTGCACTGTTTGCAGTTACATGCAGTGTTATACTAAGAGTAATTCAAATCACAGTGTGGAAGAGGATGGAAATGGTCTCAGGAGCTCACCTAGTCAGAGCAGGGCCAGTTGGATGAGATAGCCCAGAACTGTGTCCAGTTTGGGTTTGAATCACAGAATCACAGAATGGTTTGGGTTGGAAGGGATCTTAAAGATCATTTCATTCCACCTCCCTGCTATGGGCAGGGACACCTCCAAGCCCCAGCCAACCTGGCCTTGAACACTTCCAGGGATGGGGCACTCACAAGTCTTCTGGACAGTCAGAGGATGTCTTAACACCCTCACAGTAAAGCATTTTTTCTTCATAGCTAATCTAAACCTGCCCTCTGTCTCAAAGGTTGGAGGTTCCAGAGGCTCTCTGGAAAACCTGCTGCAGTATTTGATCACCTGTACAATTAAAAAAAAAATTATGTTCGTAAGGATTTTTTTTTCTATTTCAGTTTGTGCCCTTTGCCTCTTGTTCTACCACTGGACAGTACAGAGAAGAATCTCTAGTCTTACTCTCCCTCATCAAGTATTTATGCTCGTTGATAAGATTCCCTGTGAGTCTTCTCTCCACCAGGCTGGGCAGTCCCAGCTCTCTCAGCCTTTCCTTGGATGCCAGATGTTCAAGTCCCTTAATCATCTGCACATTCCTTCACTGGGCTCACTCCAGTGTGTCCATGTCCTTGCACTCTCTTGCCCAGCCTGGACCCAGCACTGCTGATGTTTGTCCCATGTGCTGGGCAGTTCCTCATCCTGTTTTCTTTCTAGTGCCACCCGGGATGCCGTTGGCTGCCTTTGCTCCAATGACACATGGCTGGATCTTGTTTGCCTTTCTGTACTCCAGGATCCTCAGATCTTTTACTGCTACGCTGCTTCCCAGCTGATCTTCAGCCAGGTGGTGCATGGAGTGGTTCCTCCCTGGTTGCAGGACTTTTCAGTTCCATTTATTAAACTGGATTATGTTCCTGTTGAAGTTCCTGGTCTGTTCCTCCAGCCTGCTGAGGTCCTGCACAACCCTCTTGTGTGTCAGCACTCCCCTCAGTTTTGTGTCACCTGCAAACTTGCTGAGGATACACTTTGTCCCATCATCTAGGTTGTTAATATTGAACAGTATCAGACCAGTGCTGACCCTTGGGATACACCACTAGTGAGTTATCTCTAGCTGGACTTTGTACCACTGTTCACAACCTTTAAGTCCAGCAGTGCAGCCAATTTTCAATCCACCTCACTGTCCATGTATCTAGTCTGTACTTCATCAGCTTGTCAGTGAAGTTCTTGTGGGAGACAGTGTCAAAAGGCTTGCTAAAATAGAGATAAACAGCATCCCCTGCTTTCTCCTCATCCATCAAACCAGTCATCTCACCTCAGAAGGCTGTGCTGACTAATGCCAGTCACGTTTCTATCCTTCATATGTTTGGAAATGGTTTCCAGGAGGTTTTGCTCCATCTTCCCAGGGATCCAGGTGAGACTGACTGACCTGTAATTCCTGGTGTCCTCCTCTTTGCCATTATTAAAGACAGAAGTGACATTTGCTTTCCTCCAGTCCTGGGGAGCCTCCCTGAATTGCCATGATCTTTCAAAGATAAAAGAGTGGTCTCACAATTATGTCAGCCAACTGCCTCAGCATTCAGGGGTGCATCCCATGAGGTCCCATGGACTTCTGTGCATTCAGTTTATATAAATATTCCCTAACCTGGTCTGTTCCACTGAGAGTTTTCTCTGCTCTGGATTTCCCTCCTGACCTCATGGACCTGCCATTCCTGAAAGCAAATCAGACTGAGGCAAAGTCAGCACAAAGGATTTTGTCCTTTGTCACCCAGTCCTATTGCCTAGCTGTGTGTGCTGCAGACCTTGGTCTGTGTCTCTGTGTGTGTGTGTTTACTTGTGGGCTCCTTTCCAAACAAACAAGCCTGAGTTTTGTGCTGATTTCCCAGACAAGCTTTTCCTGTTCGTGGCTCAGGATGTCAGCCAGCTGCCCCAGTGAGCCAGTGATTCAATTCCAGGGGAAGTTCAGCTTGGGTGAAAACAAAGACAGCAGTACACGTTTTTCTTTGGGTTTTTAATTACTTCCGTCTCTGTATCTGAAGCATTTTTCTTAAAAATATTTCACTTTGCAGGTGTTGCCTCGCAGACTTTCTCTCATCATAACTTTTCTTATCATCTGTAGCCATTAAAGAGTTCAAAATACTTTTGGCAGGGGGCTTAACACAGGTGCCCTGGAGCAATTCCCATTGGGATAATTGCATTCTTTTTACTTAAAGTCCCCTTTTTGTCAGGTGTTATCTTAGGGTTCATTTCATGTCAAGAGTTGCTGTGCTGTGCTGTCTGCCAGAGAGGGATGTATTTCACTGTGGACTTTTCTAGGGCTGAAACTTCTGTATGCAAAGTAAATTATTATTTTTTTTTTAATACTGGAAGGACAATCCAATAAACCATTTTCTTTCTTATTGGAAATTGAAATAATGTTGCTTTTTTTGGATGGAAAGAAGTGTAGAGGCTGGATTTTTATGTCTCATTGATTGTCAAGCAGAGCCATGGCTGCAGTTCACAGTGAAAACAGTGATTTCAGTGCTGCTTTGACCCTCAGGAGACTTGGCCTGCAGTCCTAGTTCATCTAGATGAGTTTCTTCTATTTTTCTCACATTTGAAATCAGGATGCTGATAATTCCTATCTGTCAAGGGTGTTCTGAGCACAAATTGACTATTTTTAGACTGGGATTATCAACTCCTTCAGTTGTTAAATGGGAAATGAGATTCAGACCCGGCAATTTCTTTTTTTGGTGCTTAATTCTCAGATGACAGCTCTGCTGAGGACCCTGAACACCAACATGTGCAAGGGTCCAGACCTGGATCACTTCAGTTTTCAGGTTCACAGAGGGTTATTTGCAGCTTGGATGAGATGTTTGTGTATAAGCAGAGGAGAATAAACCAGGTTGACACTCAGTTCTGGAGAACAGCAGTTGTTGCTTCTGCAAACTTTGAAGCATATGGTTTGCATTTCTGTGTGGTAGGAAGATGGAAGATGCTTGGTAGGGCTCCCATGGTTTCTTCTGGGAATTTGTGGAAGGAAATAGTAGCTGATAGGCCATGTAGCATTTGCATGGTGAGCATGATGTCTTCGATATGTCAGATCTCTGACACATGTAGTGCACAGGAGACCAGTGCCCATATGGTAAACCTTGATGCATTTTGTATTCCTCCCTTTCCAGGCAGTCAAAATTTGAGCTTAAGAAAGGAAACATGAGAGCAGAAATCTGACCATATGGCAACCTTAATTAAGGGGGTGATGTTAGTTTTTTCCACCTTCAAGCTTAATGCAGTCATGGTGACCTCAGTGCTCTTTGCTTTCCTGTGGTGCATTTCAGCATGGAAAGTTTGCTTTCCTGAGCAGGGAGACTGAGGGAGCATTTGCAATCAAACACTTGTGGTTTTGTTTCATAGGAAATGATGTGCTTCCAAAATTTCTGTTCAAACTGTCTCATAGTTAAAGTCATGTTTTAGGTGGCTTTTGTGAGGAAACATGAAGGATGCATCTCTTTTAGGAGGCTGAGATCCCTTTTTTGAGTGGTAACAGAAATGAACCTTGAAGCTAAATTTAACATAAATCAAGCCAGTGTCTTTGCTATTGGGTTTTGAGTCAGTCTATCTTCTGCTTGGGGCTATTCTGCCTCTTGTGAAATATTCACCATTCCAGAGAGACAGTGACTTTGTGTAACTTGGTGGTGAAGGAAAACCTGCAGGATAAAGCAGATCCCAATTCAGGTTCTATCCCTGCTCTAAATCAGGGGATTTATGTCCTAACTGAGTCCATTGGCAGCAAGGTGATAGTGTTTATTTACTGCCTTTCTGATCTTCCTTGAGTTGAACATTTTCCAATGTGGCCTTGAAAAACTCCTCAGTTAGCTGTTCTGGTCCAACCAAACGTATCTGGCAGAAAAATTCTTGACCAACTCCTTCAGGATTACTTAATAAGCTATGAGTTAAAGAATAAAGGTGCTAATATGTTCCAGGTAATAGTACATAGGATTTTCCATTTTATTTAGTCAGTCTTTGCTGAAGTCAGCGCCTCTCTTTAGATTTTTGGCTTGTTTGCTGCTGTTATACTCCTACTTTGCATGAGACTGTATAAGGAGAGGGTCTAACACTGTCTCTCTCATGACCAGACCTTTGTTTTTCCCTTTTTGCGTGATTTTCCATAATTTAGATAGCTTGACAGTGTGTCTTAGTGGATTTTTAATTTTGCAGAACTTGAGTCGATTTGCTGTTGAAAAATTAACCAGTCCATGCCCTTGAAAAGTCATTGCATCTGTTATTACCTCCACATGTGATAAGTTTAAGAAAATGATTAGCAAAGGTGTCACTCATTTCTGCATGCTGTATATCAGATCGGACTGGCTGTGAAGTAGTGAACCATATTAAAGCTGTGAAATCAGCCCTGCTCTACAGGGACTACAACCAGCTGCACCAATTTTACTACTTTTTTTCCCTTGCAGATTCAGGAATGATTGGAATGGAGTTTGACAGTTTATTTACAGATTTGCTGTGACTGACAGGATGCCAGAGGGGAAATGTTTGTACTCCCTGAAGATAGTTTTTAGTAACTAAGGCTAAATATCTGACAGGACTTCTGTTACAAAACAGAGTGTGATCAACAGTTGTGTTACTGCAGAAGTCAGTGCAGTTTTTCATTTAAAATACAGCTAAAAATACAGAACTAAAGCCAGCACTTGCTTTAATGTAAAATGTCTCCACAGAGAAGCGTGACACTGGTGAATTCAAGCCTTCCAGTCCAGTTCTGATCCCTCATCCCTGTAAGAAACTGGGGAAAGGAGGAGGAAAACTGCTCACATGCCACTTTCTTTCCTCTTGATCATTGATTTTCAAACTTAAAATTTCTAGGGTCTCTAAATTTTTCAGTATGGGACTGGACTTCTTGCATGGTAAGTTCAAGTCTCCTTGGCAACCAATGTGTTTCTTTTACATTATGGGCTGCCAGGGGTTCATGGACCATGCACTGAAAACTTATGCCCATGTGTGAGATGTTAAGGTTCCTTGAGGTTTAACCTTGAAATGAAGAAAACAAAATTAATCTTGTTTTCCTCTTACATTCCCTTGGGTTTTTAACTAGTGCAAGTGGGCTTTTTCTTTTTCATTATCATTCTTTTTCTGATTCCCAGTGTAAACCTCCAGTAACCTAAAGTATCCTTGTGGTGTATAGAAATCTCATACAATGGTAATTTGAAAACAGAAGCCTTTTAAAAAAAGATGCATGAGATATACACTGTATAATGTACAATATATGTGTAGTAACATTATACTTTGTATTCCCAGAAATAATAAACTTTTAGTCAGGAAAGTATTTTTTGTTCATTAGGAGATCTTTGTTCATTTATGAGGCACAGAAGCTCTTGTACATTCCAAAGGTTAACTGTGCTCAGAGTAAAGGTACTTGAATAAATTGTTTTATGGGTAGCAGGGGTTGAAGGTGGGCAGATTTGTCTAGCACAGAAAAAAAACCAGTACTTTTATTAGATTGTTAGGTGCTAAGAAGTGCTGCCAACTTGCCAAATGTAATCTGAGTATTCATGAGCAAGAAATGCTGAAATATTGCAGGGGACAGAAAATAGGCACCTGAGTGCCTGTGTCCTTGTATTTAAGACAGTCCTGGTTATGTCAAGTGTGACATATTTTAATATGGTTAATTTTTTCTTAATTTTGTTGTTTTTCTGGCTGTATTGATAACCTGCTGCAGACTGTATTGTTTGCTGTATGTTTTTGTCATAATAAGACTGTGCACCAAGGAATAGATGTAGAGCCCAATGAGCAAAGAATAAATGAGAAAAGGCAAAATGAGCCTTTCTCAGTCATGATCTTCTAGTGAGTAAGTCCCTTTTTTAATATTGATATGTGAAGAATGGCTTACAGAAAGACCTGAATACACTGTGCTGTACCACAGCCCTAGGGAAGATTTCTCTGGCTCTCTGGTTATCACCAGGCTGAGCTCATCTCCCCAGTGATGGGGCTCTTCCAACATAGTCTTTATTCTGGATGCTACAGGTGAATTCTCATTTGCCTTTTTTAATTGTTGGTAATAAAATACATAATTCTGGGCACAGAGACTGGCATCCAGCTCAGCCCTTTCCTGGTGAATTCTGTTTTCTTTAGACTGTATGGCCATGCTTGTTGTGGACCTGTGGCTCTGGCAGTCCTGGCTGCAGAGTGACTTTTCTGTCTTGGCAGAGTGAAGGTTTTCTGTGTCTGCACCTCTGTCATCCACACAGTCAAGGAGTTCCTCAGGGAATGGGAATGGTGGTTAACCTATTCCTGTGTCTTGCTATCCTGACTATCAAAACTTTTTCTTGCAAGTCCAACTTTGGTGTGTCACAGCTTAATACTGGCAGGCTGCCTTCTGTCTGTGCTGGCTCTGGAGTGGCAGGGTGATGCCTTTCTCCCTGTTGTTATCCATGCACTCAAGCAGTTCCTCAGGCAATGGGAATGGTGGTTGTGGCTCTGTGGCTCTCTGGTGCCTTTTAGGACTTCAGAAAAGTGACCAGAATAGTTAAAGAATGGTCAGTGACCAGTGTGCCTGTTATTATAGTTGAAGTTCTTCAGCAGCTGGATTATGTTATTAAAAAAGGATTAGATGATATAGCAGGAATGGAGTGCTTTGAGATCAGAAGCAGAGCTGTGAACTGGAATCATGAGCATTGCTAAGACTGTCATCCAGTGCCTAAAGACAAAAGTATAATTACCGTCAGAAGGTCATTTTTCTAACCAAAGGACAGTTGTAAACTGCCTTTACCAGGAAAAAAAAAATCAGTATTTGTTGCATTGCATCATTGAATTATTCATCAAGATCAGACACTTTCTTGTTCAATTTACTTTGTCATTTTCTTCTAGCTTATTCTCAGCAGTTTGGATGAAAATATAACACAGTAGCACCTGCTTACAAGAGACATTCAATTCACTGGATGTCTTGATTGCAAAGACATTTGCTCTGGTCCAAGGTAAAATCAAATGCTCTTTGTTTTAATGGGATATTCATGTTTTATGGACAAATAGCTAGAATTTGTGGTATGATACCTTTCTGTTAACCTGGTCTTATTTAGTGAGTTATTTCAGACCCTTAATTTAGAGTAAATGAGATCTACTCATGGATCAGGTCCTGCATATTTTCTTCTGTTCTATACAGCCTGTGTTGAAACAAGTGTTTTCCCAGCAGTAAGATTTGATCGTCTATAAAGGTGTAAACATTCCTTTTCTTGAAATTGCTTCATGTATATAGGTGAAAATAACACTCTCTTAGGAAATTCTAGGCATGGTTAGATTGTTTCAAGACCCTGGTCAGAGTACTGAGATGAGTAAATAATATTATTTCTCTGTCACTTCACAAGCTTTCCTTCTTATACACACGTATATAGAGAAACTCAGAGACACAAGATGATCAGAATCTGCCCCCATATGTTCCTCTCACCATGATCCTTTCTTTTTCTCTTTTGTTGCTTTCCCCCATAATTTACTTCGTTTGCATATTTTAGTGTTTCATACCATGGTGCCTGAGTCAATTTTCTTTTGAATAATTAAACAGGTACATGCCCTTGGAAAGTCATTGCACCCTTTATTGCCACTTAATGTGTTAACTGTGAGGAATTGGGAAAAGATGTTGTACATTTTTGTTGACTTCTGGTTTATGTGAGGATCTGATGTGGTGTAGTGAAAAGGACTCAGAGAATATGCTGGATTTTGGTGAACCACATCTCAGGTACCCAGGGGATGTACCCAGAGTGGAAAACCTTATCCTTTTGCATTTGAAAGGAAAATGTGAGCACCCTCTTACTTTAAAATAACAACAACAATAATGATAATAAAAAAAAGTAATTAAAAATTAAAATTGATTGATAGATTCAGTGGCTATTCAGTGATGTCCCATACTTAGCTGGGCTAGGTTTTAGGTAGTGGAAGATTTTGGCCTTTACAGAAGAAAATTCAAAGAAAAGAATTGGCCCTGAGTCCTCTGTGCTGTGTTTTTGGGAGAAGGGGAAAGAGAAGGAATGGACAGAAGGAGTTTTTCAGCTTTTTAATGACGATAGCTGAGACTTCTCTGGAGGCATGACAGAGACAGGTGGGGATTGGGGTGGATAACACACTCTGAGCTGCTCTGGGGAAGGCTGGGTTAACAGGGAACTTTCTGAAAGCAGTGGAGAACTCCAGGTTGTCATTAAAATCCTGAGCCAGGTGAGCTTGAGCATAGCTGTGCTACAGATGCAGCTCTAGCAGTGATATTATAGGAGATTGTTAAAATTGTGCTGGCTTGGATAAATGAGTCACTGTTTCTGTTGTAGGAACAAGGAACATGCGCCAGGCTAGGCCAATGACAAAATGTGCTTTTCTAAATTACATTTTATTTTACTGTTGTCTGGTAGTCATGCTTTACTTTACCCCCTCCTTTATCTAGAGCATACTCTTAATTGTAAACATATTTCAGTGTCTTTGGTCACTCTAAATGACATTTAAATGTTGGTTTGCCTTCATTGCTCATTCAAGCTCTACTCTTTGCAATTAGGGTGCTACTAGAAATTTATATTGATTTCTATGTGGGCTTTTTTTTTTTTTTTTTCCTTAGGATAGGACATATCTCTGCTTAAATGCTACAAAAAAGCCAAGGCAGCTTTTGTTTTTTAATGCCAGCAAATAGGCATTGTTCTGTGGCTCATTACTCAGCATGCAGAGAGATCTGGGGAGAGATCCCAGCTGATCCCTGCAGCCAAGGCAGCTGCTGGACACTCCAGCTCTGTGGCAGGGAGGTGAAATCTCTTCTCCAGCTGTCAAAGGCTAAGAATTCATTTAAAACATAAAACTTCTGTCTGGTCAAGCTTGAGGAAAAAGTGCAGACTGCAGCGTGTGCTTTTGATGTGTGAGTTGATTAATAAACATAGAAATAGGAGGAAAAGGTTATGGCAGGGTGGGTTTGGGTTCAGTGCAATCAATAGTGATTTATCCAGAGAAAAGGGACTCAATCCATTGATACAGTTCTCTTCTCTTGGCCTTTGGAAGAACTTTCCATAGAATTGCTCAGCTGTGCTTAAACATCCCCATGTCAGCGTGGCTGGTGTGTTCAGCCAAATGCTAAATGAAACACACCTGATTTTTGGGGTTCATCAGTGGAAGAAAACATGGGGAGTATGGCAGCAGTTTTTATAAAAGAGCAGCCTCTTGAATTATGGAGATTAACATTGCAGGAAGGCTACAGGCACAAAGCATACCTAAATAATGATCATTGGTTAAAAGGCATCAGTGCCTTGGAGATAAAGAACTGCTATAGATTGTCAAAGAGATTATCAAAATCCCTCAAACCAGACAGTGTTAATGATGCAGATCATGAAATGTGTGGTGGCTGAGACTTAAATGTGTATTTTGATATGGATTGTATGATCACTCATCAAAGGATTCAGACCTGGTTTTTTTTAAGAGTGTTTTCTTTACTATCTGAATCAAATATGTCAGCTCTGCAATCTGTGGCAGGTTAATTGAAATGCAGTGAGAGTGCAAAACCTGAATCGAGCATGAGGTTGGAAAACTTTGTTTATCCTTTTATTTTTTGCAGATCTCTGAAAGTAACTGCTTAACTTGAGAACTGTTGGTGAAATTAGTGTGATTTTCCGTCCTTCCTCAGATAAGAACTTTTGGGCCATAAAGGAATAATTTCAAAGGTGTCTTATTTGGCTGGATTGAGTGAAGGTATATCAGGAGCTTGAGGAACATTTTATTATTACTAGAATTGTAGTTAAGTTTCAGTGGCCAGTGATGGACTTCCTCTGACTTGAGTAAAATTCTGCAAGTGGCATGCCAAAAATACGCCAAGGTAATTTTTGTCGTCTCCTTTACCCTTCAGAAATGATTATTTAATTATACTTGGTGGCATTAAGTGCACATTAGAGGGAGGAATTTACAATGATTGCTAAAGCAAAGGATATTTCAGGTTCATCCTTTGTGAGCTGTTCTTGTTGTTCTGCCAAACCCACGTGCACCCCTGTCAGAAACCTGTGCCACACTGTGCCAGAGCTTCTGATTGGGCTCCTGCCTTTAGATCAAGTGATATCCTCAGACACCTCCAGCAGGAGAAAAACAAACCCACCAAACATGAATTTGTAAAAGCCTTTGAATTACAGTGTGAGGGGCTGAAAATATTATTTCCTTCTCCTTAGCTGGACCTTTGGTTCCCATTGCAATGGACTCTTAGTCTTTAACTTTTACTGATTGTATGGGAACATGAGGGCAGCAGAGGATGGTTCAGGTACAAGGATGATACATCTGGTCTGTGTATGCACAACACAGGGCATTGTAATAAGAATAGGAATTAAAAAAGCCCTTTGTCATCAGAAAGTTCCCACTTTTCAGTGGCATGAAGCTATTAGGGTGTGTGAGAGAGTATGTTTGTACTGAGGGGTTGTATTGTTCAGTAGCCAACAGGGTACCTTTCTCAGATCTAATATTTCATTTAAAAGCAATTTGCCTGAATGAAATAAAATATGCATGATGGGTGAACACAGATGAGCTCTGTTAATGTATTCTAATTAACTTGCTAAAAATATTTTAAAATCTTAATAAGCTTAAAGAGAATTTCTGATGATCAGATGCAATGTTAATGAGCATGGTATAAAAACGTAAGAAGGTAAAGTGAAAAGCTGATTGGCAGTTGCAGTGCTGTCTGTATACCTGACACTTTTCTTGGGCAAAAGAAAGATCTTTGGGGTAAATTTTGCCTTTTGTCTTGGTAGCTAATTTCTCAAGATCTATTTCTAGAAAGCTTAATGAGCAAAATATTAAAGAATAAAAATGAATTTACCTGTTTGATTTGGGATGTAGTGGGAATTTTATTGCTTAATTATGCCTTAGAAAAACATGCTAAGGACATTTATAATAAAGTATCTGTGTTCTTTGTGTGTGGGAGAATGCCTCTTTCCCTTTTATATATGCCATAAATCTCTGATTGTAGTCCTTTTTCTCTCCAGGCTATTAGGTTTCTGCAGACTGTATTTCATTCCTTAGCACCTATAGTTGCTTGGCAACAACATCTGATTTACATGAACCCAGCCCCGTGAATGAATAGTTACCTGGAACCTTTCTGTGCAGAAATCCTGAGAAATGTAGCAGTTCTCCCATTCACTGTGACAATTATTAGGAAATATTAATTGCTTCTCTCTATTCATCTTTCCATAGCCTTTGTTTTTCACTTAAGGGGGACCAAACTGTATTCTCTGTTTAGTTCTAGCCTGCCAGGGTCACACAATTCATTTATAAATAATCCACTTGGAAAGGAGGAGATTTATTAATACCAGAAGGCTTTAGTGCTGCTCAGAGACCCAACTGGTACAAGTGGTCCCCAGTGCTGTGTTCTTTAGGTACAGGAAAAATGAGTTCAGAAGAGTGAAGTAACTCAGCACAGTCACATAGAGCAGGTCAGCGTGATTTTTTTTCTGTGAGTAGGTCTGGTATAGTTTTTAGGGAGAGAAATGTTACTGCCTCAATTTATTTTCTTCTCTTCCTGATATACAGAACTTAACTGAACAAACAAAACAAACAGATTTTCTGCTACCTCAGCTAGCGTTTGGTGAGCAGTTACACCCTCCTATCAATTAATTTTATTCTTGTGAAGTACTTTTCAACCTGTAGGTTATTTCTATTGAGAGGAGTAGGAGGTATGAAAGAGAAAAATCGAGAAGAAAAATTTTTCACGGGGCACTGAATGAACACAAACCAGTCTTTCTGGACTAGGAGATGAAAAGCTACAGGCAATAGTTGTGGATGCCAAAACAGTTGTAATAATTCTTTGAAAAAATGTTTAAAGAAAACACCCAAATTGCCTTGTTTTAGGAGTTCTTTTCTGTTTTTTATCAGGTTTATCCTTTGCAAAAATAAAATATTTCTTGGGCTTGACTCTTTTCTGTTGCAGAAAAAGCCTTTCCAGAGGCTTTTATTGCTGTTGCTGATAAGACACAAAGGCTGGTGTGGAGGGAAGCAGAGCAGACCTGAGATCTGGTAGAGATCTGCTTTGCAAATCTAGATCCCAAACTGATTTTTCCCCCAGGTTTGTTGTGCTTTGGGTTTCTCTAGGATCAAAATACTTGATAGCATGTTCTTTTTTCTCACCACTTGAGTGGCATTCAAGGTCAGGTCATTGCACCCTGTGCCTTTTAATTATATCCTGTGGCTTTAGGTAATGCTGAACTTGCAGCTCATTATTATTATATTTTCTCCTGTGGACATGTCTTGCTTCTGATGCTCTGCTCATACTCTGCAGATTAACTAATGCAGAATCGAATGCATTTGTGATCTAAGTAATGAAGAGGCCTTTGTTCTATACTTGGTTATTCTTCTGATTTTGTGTGACCTTGGGTGGCTCATTTCTCTCCTTGCCTGCTTTTCTCATTTTAACCTTCGATGGAAGGTGTCATACATTGATTTGCCAATGTAATTTTCTATTTCCCATACAAGATTTTCAAGGCTGAATATTGGTGTATGAGGGAAAATCTTTGTTAACAACTGTGATTTTTGTCTTCCTAAATAACTCAGTAACAAGCATTATTTACTGATGTGTGATCTGTAAAGCCACATGTGGTACTTACACACATCAGAATTGTGATAGGTGTGGGAGGCTGTGTATTTTGCTGAGTTTCAAGCACAAGTTTCTCATGTGTCAGTATAGTTTGAGGAGATACTGAGCTGTGCTGCAATGCTGCCTACAGAGCTCATTGAAAAAAAAGGGTTTTAGTCAGTGGAGAATGCCTAAGGTAGCAGTGACCTTCTTATTAAAACTAATTTTTGAGCATATCTTGCATGTGCTTGTCTCTGGGTGAATGTCTTACCTGAGCCTGGGAGGTGAGCAGCAGGAATTGTCAGGGTTGCCAGAGGCACTGGAATGTAGCTCAGGGCAGAGCTCTCCAAATCCCTGGGCTCACTGTGATGGGGACCACAGGGCACCTGACCTCCTCTGACGTGGCACTGTTGGCCATGTGCCTGTTGGAGTGCAGACATTCAGAGCCAGAACATTCTCCCCAAAAAGTTCTCCCAGGCAGCTTCCCAGTGCAAGGTCCTCTGTGATTTATCAGGAGTTTTTATAAACTGGTAAATATCTGGATAGGCAATCTGACAACATGCAGTAAGACACTTCTGGGATAGACATTTTTAGTGCTCTTACCAACTCTGCTCTTTTCTTTGATAGTGGTTTCAGAGGTGAAGACCAAGGCAATGGTATTAGACCAGCAGCACTAAGCATCAGTGGTTTGTGGTCTTGAAATTATGCCTTTTAATGAGTGGCAGAACATCCTTAGCTTACTAAAAAGAAACACAAGATGTAATTTAATTGTGGTCTGTAAAGCGCCAACATGTGAAAGGGAAACCTAATTTTAATAATAACGTTTTAACTGGAAGGCTAAAGCCACAAAGATTAAGTGACTAGAAGTTTAAAGAATAAAAATATAAATTATGGGGAGAGTGCAACTATTTAAAGGTATTAAACATGAAAACAATCAGTAGACACAGTAAATTCTCAGTCACTTTGGCTGAGGTTCCTTTCTTGAGTGTCTTTCTAAGGTCACTGTAGTTCAGTGATTACAGATCTGGACTCTGGGGTCAGTGTGTAAGTTGTGTGATCTTGTTCAGGCAAAGGGTCCACTCTGATCTTCTACTATTTTGGAGCTATCTGCAGGTATGTTATTAAAAAACTGGATGCGTTGGCCAGATTTAAAATGGCTGGTTTGCATCTCCTCTAGGTTTTGTTTTCAGATTGGTACCACCTGCTTCAGAACATTTTTTGAGAATCAGTTAATTAGTCACATTGGTTCCAGATCTCTTGTTTATTTGCTGAGTGACAGGAATTCTGAAGTGGAAGGTCAAGGTAGAGGTGTTGCCAAGAGTCTTATGAATAATTGTGGCAACATAGGGTAAATCAAAGCAGGTTGTTCTTTGTTAGGTTAAGCCTTTAACTGGAGCCTTGGCTAGTTTACAGATGTTTGAACAACTGCTGAATAGTTTTTGTGGTTATTAGTATTTTTCCCCAACACACAGTACTTATAATATCCAAACTTTGGGTAACAAAAGAGGAAAACTGAGCGGCCAAAAAATAAAAAAATTAAACTTGATGTAAGCAGTTACATTGGTACATGAATCCTTTTTATTTTACTACCTCGTGAAATATATTACTTATTTTTTCTTTAATGAATTGAATTAGAACCTAGAAATTAGATGAGCAAGAGACAGCAAAGTTCATTAAATTGCTTCTACTAATAATGTCTTCAGGAGAGGACTTCCCCCAATACATTTTCAGTGTTGACCAAACAGATCTTAAGTGTTCATAGAATCACAGAAAGGCTTGGGTTGGAAGTGACTTTAAAGATCATCTAGTTCCAACCCTTCTGCTGTTTCTTCCATCTCTTTCCTTAAGAGCTTCAGAGAAATATTTTTCCAAAATATTCAACCTATATCTACAAAAATTATTTGTCTGAAACTGCTGCTTTTCTTCCCCCTTGCTGTAAGCTCTAGTGCTGAGTTGTGGATTTTATTTTTTAATACCTTACCTTTGGAATTTGTCCCAGGCTTTATCATAATATTCTGCCAAACAGAGGTCTGTGTCTAAAAAAAAATTAAAAAATCACTGTGAATTGATAAGCAATTGCAGCTCTGCAGTATTTCTACAAGAATTGCAAATATTGCAGAGGCCTTGTTGCGAGCGTGTCAATGTATATGTTATAACAATGTTATGACTATTGATCTGCTTGTTCCCAAAGAAGTCTTTACCACTCATGTACCAAAGTTTTCCCTGCAGTATAATTCTGCTGCAGTCAATGAAGTTGAATTTTATCTTGAGTAGATTTTGTTTCCTCTGTAGTACCTTTTGGGCTGTGTGGCTTCTTTTGGGGGTGATCTGCAGTAATTTCAACTGCTCTAAAGAGATAATTTATGTGCATGTTTTTCTTTGTTTATTTCTTCCTGAAATCCATCAAGAAGCCTTTGGGTCAACATTAAATTTTAAATTGAGCTGAGCTAGGCTAGGAGGATTTTCAAAAAGGTGATTTGGTGTCTTGAAGCTTCAGGCTCTCAAATCCTAGGTTTTGTCTTGATTGAAATAAGGTCTTAGGAAAGCCAAATTTGACATCTTCAGGAAGAGCAATTTCTCGAGAACATAAGGTGGGCTGTGACTATCAGCGGGACATGAGCCTTGGTTGCTAAACTGTTTCAACTTAGTTGTTGCTCCTCTGCTCATTTTGGTGGTGTTATTCTTGCCTTGCAGCAGTGTGAGCAAGAAGAATCATGCCTGGTCTCCCTCACATCAGAGACTTTATCTATATAAGTAGCATGAATGTTGAGAATATTAGGCATATTTGTCATTGATGCTGAGAAAATCCAGGCTTTTTTTCCCCTCTGTTGAATCACAGCTGATTTAATGGTAGCTCTACTATAGTGGCCTTAGAGGCTAATGATCAATTCTATCTGTAAAAGTTGTTTTTCTTCCCCAGGCACTGCGTTTAAAAAATAAGACTAAATTTTGTGTCTGGAAAATTCCTGACAAACATTTGAGCAACCCTCAGTGAAATTAGAGTATGTTCCAAAATATATGAAAACTTCTTCACTTGCCAGTTAGAAAGCAACCATCCTCTATGGCAAACCTGGCTTGCTTTTGTCACTAATAAATTAGCTGATGCATTAAAGTGAAACTCAGAAACACTTCTAAAAAATAGCTTTTGAATGGCTTTTACTTGGGCAATTGTATTTGTCTAAATAAAAAAAAAAGGACAAGGAGCAAAAGGGTACATTCCATTTTCTATCACTTTTGCCTCATTCATGTAGATATTGTTTAGGACCCAGTCCTAGAAGTCTCAGGGACATAAAAGGCCATATTTAAAAGGGTTTAGAGAAGAGAAATCTTTTACCATAGCGGGAGTTAAATTTCAGTGTCTTTATATGAATAATGAAAATTAGTGTGAATTTTGGAAGAGTTAATAAGCAAGGAGGATGATTTTGGAATATTTGTTTGATATATGGCACAAAAAACCCCATATATTTTTGTTTTGTTTTGTCTTAATTTTTTTTTCTTGAATGGAAAGCTAGCAAATACTTTTTAAAAAAAATTATAGTGTTTGAAGTTAATCAGAGAAATAAAGGAGGGGCTTTTCTTGTTGCTTGCAAATTGTAAATTGCAGTTATTTGCAATCATGCTTGTAACTGGCATGGGTTCATGTGCATAATCAACTGCTTTTTGAATACATGTTCTATTGTTCTGTTTTATTTATGGATACAGTTGTGATGAGAAAGATGTTATGAAGCTGTTTGGATGAATCCTCAGAATTGTCTTTTAAGAGTTTTGAAATTCAGCGGGTGCCCGGAGTTTGGGGTACAAACCAGGATTGTGGGTAGCACTGAAAATTTAGATGAAAATGTTGAAGGGTTTTCAGCCTCAAAATGGAAGGTCAAATTCTGGTTTTGGACTCTGAGATGCATGAACCAGCAAAATTCTGTGGTGACACAGTGACACAGACACACTGTTTCTGTCCAGTTGAAATACAGCAAGATCCAAAGGCCCTGAGGCCAGGAGGCATCCCCATCCCACCAATTTCAGCATCTGGACCTGAGTCTGATCTGACTCACTCCTGGTGGAACAGGAGGCTGAGTTTCTACCTCCAGTCTCCTTGCACGAATGATGTGGCAGAAGAAGACTTTTGGTGATAATTATTAGCGCTACCCTTCTGACTGGTGTGAGTTTGGCGATGTCATTATTTTTCTTAATATCTACATTTATCATCATAGAATCATAGAATGCCCTCAGCTGGAAGGGACCCACAAGGATCATCAAGGTCAACTCCGGGTCCTGTACAGTACATCCCCAAGAGTCACAGCATGTGCCCGAGAGCATTGTCCAGAGAGTTCTTGGGCTCTGTCAGGTTTCGTGCTGTGCCCACTGCCCTGGGGAGCCTGTTCAGTGCCCAGCCACCCTCTGGGTGAAGAACCTTCCTCTAACCTCCAACCTAAACCTCCCCTGACACAGCTTCAGGCCATTCCCTCAGGGTCTGTCACTGTCACCACAGAGCAGAGATCAGTGCCTGCCCCTCCTCTGTGTTTGTAAATACACAGTGATGCAGGACTGCACTCTTTTTGGGACCACCAGCAATGCTGAACATATATCATTGTAATTTCCCTCTATTCTAAGTGACAGATTTTTTTCTTTTCCCTATGTACCTTTCAATAAAAGCAATATTTTGGCTGAAAGCAAGAGAGAGGAGATGAACTGTAACATCACTCAGTTCTTGCTGGATCTCTGTGGAAGGCACAATGAGTATTTTTGTGTGCATAGTAACGTGCACAGAGCGTGCTGCCTTCTCAGCCTTGTGTGGGAAAGTGCCTTTTGCTCAGACTTCCCACATAAACTTCTTTACTTGGGTCTTCCTCCCTCCTCCTGTCCAGTGGTAACCATTATTTTAACTCTATTTTGTTAGGTCAATCACCACGTTCCACAGAAGAGAATAGATCTTCAGAAGATGTGCGTAAGGCAGAACAACACTGTGCCACGTGCAGCTGCAAACACTTTCTAGATAGGGTTAAAATTCAGCATCATCTCTCTAAAAAATAATTAGGTTTTCAATAAGAAGGAAATAAACTGGTTGGTTAGGTACTATGCAGGGAGCTTTTAATTAAAAGATGTTTAAATCTGATTCTCTCAACTGTCAAAGAATTGAATTCTTGAATTATGTTTGCTACAGTTGTTGTTGTTGGGTTTTTTTTAGTAACACTGTGAAGTTCTCTTTATGCAGTGCTGGAGGGGATGGATGGTAGCTCCTGACAGATTCAAACACAGCTGGCTGAGAACACTGCTGGTGATGGATGAACAATGTCTCTGTTAATGCCTTTTATACATAAATGATGGGCTTGCTTTATTTATTTATAAGATGTATCCAATTACACATCTCAGAGCAAATGTCCACTGTTCAGTAAAGCACACAATATTGGCATTAAAAAGACAATCCCTGAAATCAGTGATCAATGTATTTTCCTCTGGAGAGAGACTGAAATTAGAAGTAAACCTAAAATTCAGCAAATTCAAGTAGTTATTTAGGGACCTAATCCTTGTCTGTAAGAAGTGACTGAAACTCAGTGAGGGGTGGTGATGTCTCTGCTCTGGCCACTTGCAGAGCACCAAATTCACCTGAGATTTTGCTTCCATGTGGCCTGGATGGATCAGTCCCACCTGTACAGCAGCTCAGAGTCTGTCATCCCACAGAGGTGGCTAAAGCTCACTTGGCTGTAACCTGCTGGGATGTGTTTCAGTGGAGTGAGCCATCTTATTTACTCAAAGAGGAGGAGAATTAATGGATTTGCCTTTCATGTAGCTTCAGCACAGGTTTTTGGGTGTCTTTACTGTGTGTCTGTGTGTGTTTGTACTCATGAGTGGATCCAATTTAGAGCATGAGCCGTCTAACCAATGTTAGAAACTTCACAGTGTAAATTAAGTTAGTTTCTTTTATCAAGTAGATTACATATATTCCAAAATAATTCTTAGTATTTTGATACAAAAGAATTAGTCTGGATTAAGGTGGGTGTGCAGATAGCAGCATGTTAAACAATTTTAGACTTGAGATCTGTCTTGGAAGACACCTAACTCAACTGACAGTAGGGTAAATGCTTACTTGTGTGTGGTCTGTATTAAATAGCAAATGCACTGTAAATTTGCCCCTATGTTTCTGATAACTTATTGATATAGAAGTGGCTTGAATTACAGTGATGGCATGAATATATGTTTATTTAAGAGTGCAGGAAGCAGCTGAGCTAAGATGAGTTTGCTGTTCTCACAGGGGTGGTTGCTGCTTGGCTTTGGCACTTTTATGTTGCCCACTGCTCTTTCCTGATGGAGGGAGCCCAGCAGTGGGGTCAGCCCCTTTCCAGAGGCACTGGAGAGCAAGCCTGACTTATTCTTTGGATTGAACTGCTGGGAAGTGTAGCCAGTGTGTTTTTTTCTCATCCTGTCTTGCTGTCTGTCTCTGAAATGTGGTGTTTTCGTCTTGAATGTGGTAGTTCTGCAAGAATTTATATTCGCAACAAGGTTTAGCAAGACAGAGTTGTGACTACCAGGCAAATAATTTAGAGTTTGGTTTGGTTTCTAGGAACAGAGGCTTACTAGTTATTTTTCACTGGTTTCTGTGCTATTATGTTGTTGTGATAATCTTGGCAGGAATCTGTCACTCTGTGTTGGTATAATTGAAACTTGTTTTCCCTGAGGAATCACTCTGCTGTTTGTTTTATTTGTTTACTGACATTGACAGAGATCCTAATGGCTTTTAAAACCCAATTTGTGCATCACTGAATATCCTCCAAAGAGGAAAATAAAATTAAATTTATCAGTAAAATAGGGTCCCCCATGCAATTCTTTTTCTGGGTCTTAGGCTCCACCTGAGCACCCAGATGGGGGTCTGGAAACGGTGTGGTGAGCTGCATCTTATGATTATTTCTAATTCTGTCTTTCGGGCTTTTGTCATTAAGATACTTGAAAGAATAAATGACAAGAAGTTATTTAGGGCATCAGTGTAAGTTGCCCAACTTTGCCTTGTGAGAAATAAATTATCTTTAGCTTTTATTAAAAAGGAAGTAAAGATAACAAAACAATAACCACAATGAAAATTCCCTTTTGGGAGGGTACACATGATGGTATCACTTATTATTGTCATAAATCAGGGTAATTAGGTGTTTAGATTTTTTTTAATGTATGCTATCAAAGTGTTTATGCATTTATTTTGTTTTAAGCCTTTGAAGAACTTCAGTGAGAATGTTTGGAATGTTTATGTTTGTAATGCCTTGCTGAATTGTGATTATGGATAGCTGTGTGTCTTGTTCCATGCTGTGCCCCAGAGGAGCATGCACACAAATAAATGGTGAGGCAGACATCCAGGAATGTAGAAGAAAGGATGGGTTTCTTTAAGCCTAAAGAACACAGGATGCATTTTTTAACTCCCCCAAAGCTGTGGGTTTGCACTGGATGAAGATTCAGATTTTTTTTTTTATTTTAGTGAAGTGATTTAGACCATCTCTAATTGCCTTTTGACACACTTCTTTGTCATTCAAGCGCACAGGGATTGCCCAGGTTTCAGTGAACTCTGACTGTGAACGTCATGAGGAGATAAGTTTGGAAAATACTGCTGATTTTAAAGGTTATCTGTCAGTTTGTATATATACAGCTATAAGCCAAACCAATCTGACCTCAAACCAGAGCTGTAATATAATAACACTGCCTTTCTTACTCTGTATCTCCTTTGCAAATCTCCCTGACATTGATAGTACTACAATAATAATAGATCTGCAATATTTATGTTGCATCTTCTAAGGAAGTGTTCTACTGTGCCTTGGAAAAGTGGGTAATTAGTGTTATCTCCTTTTTTACAGATGGTAAATTAGAGGTACAGAGAGACAACCCTGACTCCTACCTCCTTGCTCTCACTGTACTTGGTTCAGTAGCACAAATCTTGACCATATACACTGTCAGTCTGATTTGTACTTTTTATTGCATTGCAGTGCCTAGAACAAGGATTTTGGCTACTGGTGGTGCATCCCACAATAAAAAGATCTTACAGGTAAGTAGAAAATTAAATCCTGAACTGAACTTGCAGTTACCTCTCAATTTTTATTTTGCTGTACTGAATCCAATTCACTGCAGCTGCACAGGAAGGTGTAGCTATGGAATTGTGAATCTGCCGCAGGTCTTTGGGCTTTTCCTTCAGGTTTAGTGTGAAAACCTTTAGCCTAGTGCTAATTTCACATTGAACTTAGAGTTTTTTTTCACACTTGACTGGTTTTATCAAAGTGTATCTGAAGCACTGGTGAATTCCAGGTCTCATCACTTAAATCAAATCAATCAGCAAAGAAATCACAAAGAAGCTTCTTATATAACACCGGAGATTTGTTTGGATTTTTTTTTTGGTCGTTCAGGTCAAAGTTGAACCATTGGTTTCTTTAAACTGAAGGGGAATTATGCTGGTGTTAAACATTGAAAAAACCCAACAAACAAACAAACAAACACAAACACACCCTCATACAAACCTCAACCCCCTGCCTTTGTATTACTTATTAGCATCATATAATTTGCTGGGAGGAGGTTACACTTCTGTAAGGTTGTTATTCTCTGTTCCCAACCTCCTCTTTTGCTGCTGCTGCTGCACATCCAGCCTGGGTGAGATCCCTCATCCATCTTGTGGAACAGAGAACCGTGTGCTCTCTGTTTCTGCCCACTGAGACTTGGCAAAGCCTCGCTCACAAATGCTGAGAGGCCTCTCACCTGGCTCTGACAGCGCAGAGAGAGACATCTGGATTGGGATTCATCCTGCCCAAACCCAGTCATCTGTGATGTGATGTCTGTTTACAATCTGTCAACCCTGGAACAGTCGGGGGAGATCCCGTCTGCTGCAACGCGGGGGAAATGGATGGTGTTTTAACTTAACAAATAGAAATGCCTCCTTCTGGGTGATCCAAGGAGCTTCCTGGGCTCCAAGGGCTGCCTTGACAAGCTCCCCTTTAGCCATAGGCTCCAACACTGACCTGGAGGTAGACATGTACACCAGAAGTCCTAATTTTGGGCCAGTCCTATCACTGGTGATAGTGAACACAGGGTGAAATGTTTTTTGGGGATTCCAATCCCTTCCCATCAGCTCCAGAGAGCTGAGGCCAGCCTCAGCTGCACACCATTCTCTTTGACAATTGCAGTCAATTCTCTGCTCCACAAAATCTGGGCTGAATTAAATGGAGGTTGAAGAGCAAAAAAGCAAAAAGCTGTTTTCTCCTAAGGCATCTAAACCACGTGTGTGTGTAACTGCTGCTTGTATAGCTGATTGGGGAGCAGCAAATTTGGCATGTTTGCCCTGCAGATGTCACTTCTCTTCATCTGCTTTGGTTACTTTGCCTAAGAATGTGACATTGGAAAATTAACTGATTGGTTAATTGCTTAAAACACTGGTCCTTACAGGAGTAATTCTGCTAAGGGTACATCAGGAAAGACTGGATTCACAGATGAGTTTGTTTTTAAAGCTGTATTTCCAGTTTGGGTGCCAGGTGCATCTTCTTGCTGTGGAATGAAGGCAGAAAAACAAATGTTCTCACAATACATAATTTGCTAACATATACAGCTGAAAAATCATGAGATTGGGAGAGTGGTGGCTGGGGTGCTTGCTCTTCATGTATAACAATTCAGCTGGTTTTAAAACCCATTAGAAATGCCTTAAAATAATATGATCAATACAGTGTCATTCACTTAATTCAATCACTGGTTAATTGGATCTTTCTTTTTAATTTAATCAAAACCTCAGAAACCATATCAGTTGCATAAAGAATAACAGCTTCCACCCTTATCATGGTCAATTTTGGATAATTTGTTCTGGGGCTACAAAAGACTATCATTTAATTAATCAACGTTCAGGAACTCCTATATTTTACACCACAAAGGAGACAACTTAGGAAAATCTGTTAAAAAAAATTTAGTAGGGCAGCTTTCTCCACAGTTCCAGGAAGCTTTTTATAACATATGTGGTGCTTGATTAATGACTACATGGAACACAGTGAATTATCTTAAGCAGTAGAATCTCTAACAGTTTCTTTGAAAATTATTTGTGAGAGATACCACAGTTCCAAATGACTAACCAAATATATGTACTTTGAATAATTTTTATTTTATAATCATGGTAAAAAATGTTATTTGTTAAATTGTTAAAATGCTATTTGTAGTATTGCAGCACTTCTTAGCAATCAGTGTAGAGATGCATTGTATGAGGCTTCTCAGAGATGAAATAAAAAAATGTTGTTGTCCAAAATATTGTACAATTTAAACTTAAGACAAGAAATGCCTACTAGAGATGAGGTGAAGATGTAGAGGGGGAATGTGTCAAAACAAATATTGGCTGGCAGGATGGGCATTGGGAATAGTGCTCTGTGACCTTATAATTTCCAGAAGATTTTTTAATAGATAACCATGATGTATTTTTCATTTGTTCTCTAGCATTGAAGCTCATGTGGTGCTCAGTGCTTGCTTGCAAATGAAATTAGCCAATCCTGCATTTTCTGTCTTACCAGTGTTTTAAGTGTATAAGCTCAGGCTTCCTTTGGGTTCTAGCAAACAGCTACTTTCACTTAAATTGTGAAAATCAGTGATTTTCAAAGGTTTTTATTTGAAGATTGTCCACAAAATTTCAGAGAAAGAAAAATCCTTTAGAAATTTCACATGCTATATATTTCTATAGGTGATACAACTGAATTTCTTACTCATCTTTTATGAAGCCCTGGGGTCCATCCACAGCAGGGTTATAAATTCCAGGATCAGGGTTGGCTTGCACTAATCCAAATGGTTTGGAATGCTGGACATTCTGGCTTTATTTTAGACTCAATTGCATGGATTTAAGTCGCACCTTTCCCTTTGGCAAAAGTAATAAAAGCAGCACAGGTTATATCTGAATTGTTTCCTGCTTCTTGCTCAGCCTGAGGGGCACCTGCAGTCCTAGAAGTGATGAAACCAAAATGGAAAGCATTTGTTGACAATGTTTTTGGAAAGGAGTTACTAAACCTCCTATGTCCCTATCCAAATATGCCTTAATTTTTCCCCTTCTGTATTGTTTTTCTAAACCTAAACTGTGGGGAACAGCAGATGTACTCAGTGGATGTGAGGTGCTGATGGTGTTGATTTTAGTGCAAAATGATGCATGGTTGAATAACTTTAGTGTCTGTTGGATACCATAATAATTTCTTTGCCTGTAAAATTTTATTTGTATTACTCAAGCCAAGCGTCTCAATATATCTTCATAGCTAAGGTTCCCTTAAAAACAGGAAAACTGGTAAATTTAGAGACTATATAATCAGCTGCTGTGTCATTCTCCCTGCTAATCCTAATAGGATGGGAATGGTGGAAATGAAGAAGAAAGGCTTAGCAGGCCTTCATATTGCTGGAGGTTTATTTTTATCCAAGTTTAGAGCTGAGGAGCCATGACTGGCTCTTCTCTCTTTCCTTCCCACTTGAATCAGCCTTAACATGATGGAAGAAAACAGGCTCCAGTTGTGAGTTCCTGACCAGATCTCCTTGCTCTGACATAATCCTTTAGCATGGGCTGATTGTGTGAGCTTTTGAGGGATGACACTGGAACTGGGGCTCCTCTGAACTGTGACCAAGAGGTCTGGAGAGAAATGGGACTTTATTTCCAGGCTAGAGTTACATCTGTAGCTCAGAATTACCAATACCCTGTTGTGTGACAAGTTCAGGCCTCATTGTTGCCTGCAGTGCTTCTTTCCACGGGTTCCTGAGCGCTTGGCTGGGGGCTTGGGACAGCTGCTTATTTTCCTGAGCAGTGATGAAGGATTTCTTTTCCCTTCATGTTTCATGGATGCTTTGATGCTCCTCAGGTCCTGTCTGACGTGTTCAACGCGCCCGTGTTCACCATCGACACGGCCAACTCTGCTTGCCTGGGAAGTGCTTACAGAGCAATCCATGGTAAGGCTGCGAGGAGATGCTTGTGAGCAGTCAGGGAATTTAATTTCACTTGGTTAATACTTGGGATTAACGTTACTGGGCAGGAGGGGAGTAAAGCTGTGCGCATCTGACTGGAAGGTTGCACAGGTCGAAGAGGGATTTTTGCTCTTAGTACACTTGGATTAGGCCAGAGAATATAATTTACATTGTAATTCCGAGCCTGGTGGGTGCTTCTCAACCAAGGGATGGAGTGTGGGAAGTGTTGGTACTGTCCAGGAAAGGTCTAGGACCTTCACAGGTGAGTTGTTACATCCATGGAAGAATACAGCCAACTGAAGGTGCTGGTGCAGCCTGCTGCCCCAGTTTGTGGATTAGGGTGTAAACTGGATTGCTGAAATGGCCAAACCAAACAAAAGGTTGATCCCAGCAAAGAAGATCAGTGAGGGCAGGGACAACAAGACCTATAATACTGCTGGCCATTATTAAACCTATATTTACCTTCCAGCTTTTAAACATCAAATTGAAAGATATGCAAGGTGTCCTGGGCTCCATGCACTTTCTCTTGTAAAAGCACAAATCTTGGGATACTCTTAGGTTGACCAGTCATCTTGCTTGCTGTACTACATCACTCACTGTAATATAACAGACCAAGCCCCAGGATTTACATGTTAATTAACTTATATCTATTAATGCATATGGGTGTGTGTTTAAGGGTGGACCATCAGCTATTTAAGACTTGAATCCCAACCATGAATTTTAATCCATGTACTTTAAAATGGTTTTTATATCTTACAACTAAGCAATTCAAGGAGTGTGGAAGTCCTTGTTTAGGTCGACGTCAGTTAGCCTCAGTTTTTTTAATTTGAATCTTTAGGATTTGGGCCTTAAGACGTGGGTAACTTTCCTACAAGTTCATGTAAAACCATGGGATTGCAACAAGCATGGAAAAGATAGCATCAGCCATCAGAAGAAATCAGCCAAGTTTTAATTTTAGAAGCAAATTCTGCTGTCACATTATATAACATCTAAAGACTACACAATCTCTTGCATTTGAAAGCAGCACAGAAAATTGCACGACCAAAACCTGAATTGGTGTGTTTAATGCACACAGCATGCTCTCCTTTTTATCTCCAGAAAAGGCACAAGGGTTCTGTCAGGCCAAGTAGGCTTTTGCAGGACAGTGGAAACACTTTGATTATCTTTATATTTGAAGCCACAATGGGACCATTTTTGCACCTTGTGGGTCGATTTTCCAAACTGTTTTTCTTTATACTCAAACTTTGCCTTCTGCTTCAGAAGCCTCCCAGCACCTAATGCTGCAGGCAAATTCCTTGTCCTTGAATGCATGTGAAATGTGGAGCCATCATTAAAGTTTGTGGAGATATTCTGTGTGTGTGGGAGATGTGCATTCCCTCTGCCAGTTTGGCATATGAGATGTGGAGGCTTGGCTGACAGACCGTTTGAGCGAGGATTTCGGACGCCATGCTCATGGAGGGACTCCTCAGCTCATGTCCTCTGCCAGCCAAGCCCCAGGGGGTTTGCTGTGTGTGTTCCTAAATGGCACTTTTGATTGATGCTTTCAGCTGCCTCACTCTTGGCCAGGCAAAGGAATTGAGGAAAAGTGAGGACTTGCTAATATAAATGAAATACTGATGGCAAGGGCCCTTTAATAATATTACAATGTGCATCTTGCGTGTTTCACAGTTAGCCTGGGGTTCTTAGCAGGTGTGCAGGGAGCTCCTGAAGTGCTGTGATTTGCTCACAAAGCAAAATGCTGTCATAGCAGAACTCCCTTATTATTCTGCTTCCTTATATATAAATATATTTAATAATTTGTAGCATATTTTCCTGAAAGTGTTTTCATTTCTCTTCATCTTTATGTTTAGTCACATTTTGTCCTTGAACCCCTTGCTTCCACATATTTTCACTGCTGTTTACTGTATTGTTGTAACCATAAATAATTACTGATATTGTTGAGCAGCATTTCTGCTGCTTACCTGTTCCCCAGGGTACGAATTGAGTGATTGGCAAAAACTCAATCACAGAGTCCCCACTTCCCAGGCTAGCTCATAGGAATGTAAGATCTTCTGCCATTTATCCTTCAATCCTGAATGCTGACCTGACCAGAGAAGATCAATATAATGTATTAATTTGCCAGGGAGTCAAGGCACATCCCTCATGGTGTTTTTTTGCATTGATCAGGATTGTGATTCTCATTGCAGGACTTGTAGCTGAGAAGAATGTGTCCTTGGCTGATGTTGTGAAATTAGCACCGGAGCCCAGATTGGCTGTTACACCCACCCCAGGGGCTGAGGAGGTGAGCAAGTTTGGGAATACCATTTTTCTTTTCATTTCCTGTCTGCTTCAAAATGTAGTGGTTTCCTAATTCTTCTGGTAAAATAGATTAATTTAGGAAACACTTGGTTACACAGTTCTTATTCCTTGTTGTAAAGGCAGATTTGATTTTTAGAGATATTTGGTGTTGTAATGATGCAATAACCTGATCCCACCATCCAGCTCTGTGAGAATGAATTTTCCTAACAAGGCGTGATCAGGGAACAAAATCTCTTCCTTAAGGGACGGAAAAAGTTATAAAATAGATTGAATTTGGATACAGGTCAGTCAGGTTGTAACTGATAATCCTAACAAAATAATCTGGATTTGTTTGCAGCAAGCAGCACGGAAAAAAAAGGTGGTGCTTTCTGGCTGCTTGGGAAACATCTCCAAAAATCCTTCCTGTGTGTAAACAGTGGTCAGCAATTGTATATAATCACTGGTAGCTCCCACTTGGAAACCACGGCAGCTGGGAGGATTCAGTAGGCAGAGGTCTTTGGTTCTGTGCCCATCCTGTGAATTTCAGCACGTCTGAAGGTGAGGCTTGTGCTTGATGGCCCACGCAGACAAAGCAGAAGAGATAGGAATTGTTGGTAACTGTGTGATCCCAGCCCTTGTAAAACCAAGGAAGGAATCATTGTCTCAGGCTCTCCAGTGCAACCCTGCATGTCTCACTCTCTGCCAAAGGCTTTACTTTACAACAGCTTTTGAAATATAATGCGCAGTAATAAATAAACAATACAATATAGCAAGATTCCTGGAGAACACATGTTTAAATAACAAAGGTGAATCTCACCAAGGTCTTCAGCTGTGCAAAAGCTTCTTTTACATCAGCACAGCCTTACACACTCCACCATTTATGAGATTTGGAAGTGACCTAACTACAGGCAACAAGGTTTTAAAGCTTTTATTTAAACTGGGAAATTAATGATCTGCCAAAACTACTAACTCCCAGCTACATGTGTAGAGGAGCACCAGATATCATCATGAGTAATAATAGAAATGATCATGCTGCATTGTGCCTGCCAGCGTATTATTTAATTATTAACTGAGATGGAGGAGCTCAGTAATCGAATAGAAGTCCCCTTCAGAAATATTAAGACATTGAATAATTTAAACTTGATTGATCTGATCTCATTTACTCAACCTTCCCCCCTCATTTTAAAAGATAAAATAATTAACAGCAGTGGCCTGTGCCACGTGTGCTGCAGCTGAAGCTCTCTGCAGGGAGCACACCACAGGAGCAGCTCCCTGGTGTCTGATTCAGCCTCACGTTGCTGCCCTGTTCCCCCCCAAAATGCTGTGTGCTGAAAAGCTGCCAGCCTGGCTGGGGTGGAGGTGGGGAGTGCTCAGAGACCTGCTTTTGACCCCCTGGTGCTGCCTCAGCTATAAAACTCAAGGACAGAGAATACAGCTGTCACTCACAGGGGCCTTGCAAGCACCTTGTACCCCTGCAGGGGCCAAGCAAACCTGGCTGGAGAGATCTCTGGGGAATTCAGCTACCTCTTTCTGTTTTGCACTCTGCATAAAATGGCCTGGAAGCTAAAAGAGTTAATTATCTCCTTCTCAATACTTTCCTTTTCCACATGGTTAGACCTGGCTCTCCTTGCACATCTTTTTTATTGGTTTTAAATGATGTACAGTAGTGAATTGTTGCCCCAGTAGATAGGAATGAATGACAGGGAGGCAGTGGCCAAACAGCATGGGAAGGAATAAGCATTCCTGCTCTTTAGCTTAGCTTTCCAGCTTCATTCCATTAAAATCAGCTTCTTGCAATTACATATTCCACACCATTCCTTTTTTGTTCCTGCCTTATAATTTTGCAGTTGATGGTGGATTCCCTGGCTAGTTTCATGGCTGTGAAACTATAGAAAGCCAGAGGGCCTGTCAGTAATACAGTGTGTTAGCATGAGCAGTGCAGTAAAAATGCATAATGCAATGAGTCAGTTTGATTCTGTTTTATACAGAGCTGCATCTCCCTGTCCATCCAATTTCGTTCTGTTGAGGTTAGAGCCTTTCACTTAAATGATAGTTCTTTTTATAAATTTCAAAGTCATCCCGAGGTTAAGTCCTGTCTTGCTGAGGAGCTCTTCTGAAAGAGTCTGGCTCACCAATGTGAAATTCCCCCAACCACTTCTTTACATTTTTTGGACAGCTACAGCTAGATCTTGGCAGGGTGGAGGAAAAACAGGTCATAACACAGCAATCTGCTCTGGTTTCATCCTTTCTTCCTGGTATAGGTTGGAGACAACGTGTTAGATCATTGGAGAGAGGAAAACCTCCTATAGACAGAGGTCAAATGGGACAGTTTGATGTAGCTTCTCCTTCCTTGACAAGGCCTATCCCCACAGCAGGGGTTTCCAGGAACCAAAAATGCAAAAAGCGTTTCTTTGATTTCTGAGGGATCATTTGTGATAATGAATGTGATTTAAAAAAGCAAGGGCAGGGCGTACAAAGCAGCTCTTCTGGTTCAATTAAACTGATGGGCAGGTAAAATAGAATAAAGTCACAAGATGGGGAACATAGAGCTTGTGGTGGGCGATGAATCAGTAGTTAGTGGAAACTGAAGTCTCAAAAGTTCCAACTTGCCTGGCAACAATGTGACTTTGTCCTGTAGCAGACCATCCTGCCTTGAAGAGACCATTTCAAAGAGGATGAATCCCTCTCTGTGGGTATGACCCTGAGTCTCCTAGCTGAACCTGATTTCCCAGTATTTTTGTAGGATAGGGGTTTTAATCTGAGCTTGTTTCTAATTCTGTCAATACCCAAACAGGTCATGAGGTGTTCTGGTGGAAACCACTGTGGTGATAGTCCTTGGTCACTCACTCAACCAGAGTAGCTCAAGTCAGTCATCTGTGGGTTAATCTGATGAATCCTTCTTCCCTTTTTTTTCAGAATAGCAAAAATTAAAGAGTCATCTCACCTCTTTGGGGCCTCCTCTCTTCCCCGAGGAAAAAGATTAATCAGAACCACGAAGCATGACAAAAATAACCAGGAGATTCTAGAGCAATAAATATATGTTAACAGACAGAAATAATCTGTTATTTTAGCATTAAAATTCAGATCTACTTTAGTAATCTATTAAAACAGGGATGGTTGGCTAGTTGGTTAATTAAGCAAAAATAAAACATGAGAGAGAACATGATTGTCTGGGAGTTGGTCACTTATGTTTATGCAAGTCCTGTGCCTATGACAGAGTGCCAAATTGGTTGTGATATTGCCCTGTGGGGTTTTGTAGGGAGAAGGCACAGAGCAGTTCACTACCTCTGGATGTGTGACTTTTGATTGCATTATTGACTCTGCTGAGATGTATTAATCTTGCAAAAATTCAGGAAGGACAAATGTAAACCTAACAGGTTTTCTTGACTTTGGTGAATTGCCTTGTAAGTGGGTGGATTTATAGAAGTGACCCTATTACCCAGGAAGGTTATAATGACCTATTTATTGATTTAAAATAATTATATTTTGTTAAGTTAGATTTTGGAGGGGGGAGGTTGTTTTCTAGAATTTGTTTAGGTTGGTAATTTAGTGCAAAGTAGGTAATAATAATGCAACCACAAAAATATAATAGGTATTGATAGAAGTTTGATTAAGGTGATTTGTGTAGCCAATAATTTTTTAACCTGTTAAACTGATTAAGGTAGGCTTGCAGAATGGATATCTGAAGTAAAGAATGTAATTGTTTCAGGTGTGGTTCCATGGAGAAGTCTTCAGAGTATTTCAGAACACTGTTTTATTGTTTCTGCTTTATGAGAATTCTTTCTCTGTTAAGAAAGGTGAACAACTGCTATGATTTGAAAATGAAACAACTCTTGATTTCTTAAGCAAATATCTATGAGTAATTTGACTTTGGTTTAAAAAAAAGGAACCTATCAGAAGTAGCAAGTGTTTGTGAGAGACTGATTAATTTTAATCTATTCAGAGTAGATTAAATGTACTCGGGTAGATTAAAATTAGATAATCATCAGCATCATCTTTGTAATTTGTATATTTTGAATTGCTCCAGTGATTGGCTAACGGAGCATTGCAGGAGATAGGAGGATCCATGTGGATTGTCACTTGTAGTAATAATTTGTAGTTGCTTTTGCTCTTAGAAGGTGGCAGGGACAATCTAAAGAGTAAAAGCCCTGTTGAGTACATAGGCTGGTAATGTGGTGAGATGTAGTAACAGGATGACACATTTGATTTGTTCTAGAGAACAAGGTAGCATTGTACGAAGGCATTTTTCAGAGAGGGCAGGTTAAATGATTCCCTGTTATAATGTATATTTATCATTAGCATTTTCTTTAGTTGTGGGACTGTCAGAATGTGACCAAATTGTCCCAGGAGAGAAGTTTATAGTTTGTAAATGAAGCAGTCAGAGTACTGACAATGTTGTGGAGTAGGGTATAAAGATAAGCTGGAGAAAGGGCCATAATTAAGCAAGGACAATTAAATTATGGACAATAATAAGGTTTGTGTTGTCATACATGTAATTACTTTTATTAAATATCATGGTTTGATAGATTAGGTTTGAGGCTATGGCAGAGAGTGAATTTATGTCCTTGGGTTTTTATGCATTATTGAGAGTCCTTTATTCCCTTTGGACCTCAATTATAAAAATACATCTATATAATTGCCTCAGGAAAGAGACTCCCAGAATCACACAGGAGGAGTTGCCCAAGGTTCTGTGGTGGCACTTCAGTCATGACAGACGTGGAGAATCACCTTCCACTGACACACCTGAGTGCACACTCAGGCCATGCTCTGGGTTGGTGCTGTTTGGCTTTTCCTCTCTGTGTTTCATGGAAGCTGCACTGCTCCAGCCCCAAACCTCAGCTGGCATGAAAAATACTGCCTGTGAAAAGCCTGTGGTACTGCTGCACTTATCAGCCATGATGTACTGGTGGTATTACAGCCAAATTCCCTGAGGAGGAGGAATTTAAGGCTTTGCTTATCCTTCTGAGCTTCACAGGTTTTTACCCCAAAGAACAGGAATAGAGTACAGGAAATATTATTAACTATTTGTTTGCAATTTTTTTTCATATGGTCCATAATGTAGGATTCATTTACACTAATGGCTGAGAAGCTTATTGCAAATGCCTGAATTTTCTCAATTAGCAAACTAAATGCTTAAGTCAAATAAACAGGAAAAGAAACTGTGTCAGTAAATGCGGTTGTTCATTTATTTTGACACATTTTAATTTAGAGTGATGTATTAACAATAATACTTCCCAGCCTTCTGGTAAATGCGTTGTGTTTATTTTGTAAAAATACTGATGGGCAAGTAATATGGAGCCTGCTTTCTCAGTGCCTGAGCTCACTTACCAATGCAGCTTTGCTGTGCTGAATCTTTGCTGAGAAGCACTTAGCACTTATCAAATTTACAGAATAGTGAAGTAAAAAATAGCCAGTCTTCGTTACAGATGCTTCAGTGAATAGAGGAGCTGGTTTTCTTTGAAATACTGATACTCCCAGTATAGCCATAGTTGCCTGCTCAATATTTTGTTTACTCTGATGTGCATATTTACCAGAAATGGGAGCAATAATATTCTTTGGGAACATGAAAAGAATATATATATATGTACTTCTCTGAGCCCTCCAGGCTCTCATGTAGTTAGTTAAAAATATCATGCTGAGTAATGTGACATTTCATAATAACGGTGCATTTTATTTTCTAACCCCATAAATCTGCATAAACCTCCAGGATGTCAGTATCACTGTCCTGTGGAGAAGAGGAGCTGGGGCACACACATGTTAAATGCCTGGCCTGGGGTTACTGAATGAGTCTGTTGCAGAGGCAGGAGTGAATAGGATTCTCTGCTTTAATCAGTGGAAGGCTGTAAGACTCAGTCACTGTGAGATGGCTTTAAAAACCATTTTTTGATGTCTTGGCTAATGAACAGTGTATCTTTCCACTTGCTCTGCATGCTTCTTCTCTTCTACCCCTTCCTTCGTATAATTAATCTGTTACAGAAATGTAGAAATGAAACTTTAATTTCTATAACATCTGGTTTGTAAAAAGGGAGGAGTTGGTAAAAACTAGATCCATCTGCAGAATGTGTCCATTAAGTCACTTCCACCTGCTGTTGTGGAAGGTGGAAATGGGAATGAAGAGATAAATCCAGTTTTCACTGGTCTATCCTAAACTACCATTCAGGAGAAGGGAAACATAAAAACTGGGTATTTTGCTATCAGTTGAAAGACAAAACAAAAACCCACCATTTTTTTATTTCCTAGATGAGAAAACTCTGTCATTTCTTTTTTTTTATAGCTGGGAAAGTGGGGCTGTTACAGACACTGAGGCTACTGCAGGACTGTACAGAGAGCTGCACAAGAACAAGCCAGTCTCCTACTACATCCCCATAGTTTACACCTGAAACATTTTCCTCCTGAATTTTTCATACATGCACACACACTGTTGTTGGCTGTCCTGAAAAGGATAAAATGCATTGAAATGCTAGATCTCTCTTACTGATGAGAGCAGTAATTCAGTTTGCTGGGATGATTCATTATGGCTCTATAACCTCTCTGAACCTGGAGCCAGGAGCGAGGCTGCCCTGATTATGAGTCAGTGAGCAGGGCTTGTGGACCAGACTGGCAGCCTCTAGGATTCACTGTGGCAAAGATATGACCTTGTGGCATCCTCCTAGGGACTGCTCGAGCCTGTACCAGACCCTGCACTGGCTCCTGGCAGTCCCTTCTTAGTGCTCGAGCCAGCAAATGTGCAAAGCTGTCTTGGTACGGCTTGGCACATATTATTGTCACACATACACAAATTATCACTGATTTTATTAGAGGGACAGTTGACACCAGAGGGAGGAGATAAGGAGAAAGGTGCACCTCCATGATTTAGATGAAGTGCAGTTTTTGGTTGGAGCCAGAGTAGAGATTTATTCAGGGTTTCTCACGTCATGGATCTCACCCATATCTGAAAGAGCAGGATGTGTCTGAGTCTGGGGGTTTGAATACATTTGAGTCTTGATTCTTCTTTTTATGGTTGTAACAAAACTGTGTCTAAAAACTCCTGAGAAATTCTAGCTAGGAAAATACAAAAAAGCTACTCAGATACTTGGAGTAGTTGTGGATAGAAGCTGGGTCTATGTTTGTCCCTGTGGGCCTGGGGAGCGAGGGACATGGCCATGGAGCAGACTGTGGATGGGAGAGGTTGTGGCTGTGGAAGATGTGTTAGAGGAGCAGCTCAAACAGGTATAGGAGTCTGAGAGGGAGTGTGAAGTGCACTTCAGAGGGCCCTGGTCAGCACATTGGCCAAGGAGGACCCATCTGACTGTGCTGGAGGGCGGCACTGGGGTGATTAGCCAGGCAGAGGAGGAGGGGACAGAGGCAGTGACCCATCCTGGGGCAGTGGAGGGAGGCAAGGACAGGAGTTCTGCCTGGGTGATTAGCACAGCTATTACTGAGGGGGCATGTCACACTGGGAGAGGTGACTTTAGCTGAGCTGCTTCTGCTGGAAGTAATGACTTCTGCTTATAGCAAGAACGCAGTCACAATAAGAACAACCTGCGCGTGTCATAAAATTAAGCTGTAAAGGTGATGGCAAAAAGGACTGTGACATTTAAAGAGGGAAAACTCTGCAGCACTTTCATGAGCAAATTGGGGAAAAACCAGACCAAACCTTGAGGTACCTGTGAAGATGCTGCATTTTTCATGTCAGAAGATGCTTTTTAACTGCAGTGGAATTTAAAAATCTAATTTTTCAATGAGACATATTTATTTCTTTTTCTTTTTTAGCTATATCGTCCACTTCTGAAAAGATACGCTGAGCTTGAACAGAAGGTTATCTACAACTCAGCCTCTTCTTGTCTTGCAAAATAGAAGCAAACAAAATTTATATGTTAGCTGAGTGGACTCCCAAGGAGAAGATCAGAAGAGATTTGCTCAGAATTTACTGGAGCTGTTTAAATCATTTTGTTCCTCTTTGTAGACAAATAATTTTTAAATGTCTGTGTTTGAGTGTGTTGGTGGGGAAAAAATTACATTGTGATTGAAAACCTGATTAAAAAAGCATCATATTGCTCTGTGTGTTTGTGGCCTCAATTTTTCTTAGGTACTTTTCAGACTGTGCTTGCTGTTTCAGAAGAGCTGGGTGACAAAGTCAAGTTCCCTGTATATGTGAGTCACTCTACTCATCTCTGTCAGCTTTGATTCCATGTGTTTGGCATGCCAGCCTCTGCATACCTGTCTAGCAAAGTATCTTAATTCCTTAATTTCTCTTGCTTAAATGTTTTGAGACTATCTTTCTGTTCATCTGTAACTTGGGGATGTTTATATCTTTGCCTACACAGAAAGCATTAAGCACACAGACTTAATCCCATCTTTCTTTAATATGTGGAGGAGGCTGATTAAAGTCTTTAAAGTCTCCCTGGGATCCTCTGAGAAGGGAAATTCTTGTCACATGACACTATGGAAACCCTGTTGTGTGATAAAACATGATATGGCAGGGGTTTATAGATTGTGGAAAGCACAGAGATCTTATGTGATACAGACACCACTGTGTAATGTTTTACTTGACATCCCTTTTGTAAAGAAGAAAATAAGAGACCAAACATGGGAAGTTTCATACATCTCCTTTCTGCTTCAAAAAGCAGAGTCAGTTCATTCTGCACACCAGCTAGGGGTTACTCTCTTTCTTCCTCCTTGTCATGGCTGTGATATTCTGTGTCATGCTCTGCTCTCGACAGGGCAGAAAGGTAAATTTTTTTCTTACACCCCCAATATCCCATTTCTTTCTTGGAGGTCTTGAATAGAACAGTTTGATTGTCTTACTCTGTTGCTACTGTTTCACTTCAAATGTTTTAGCCCAGATTAAGTAGCCTCTAGCTGAGAAAAGCTTAGAAAATGTGAGCCAGGAGATCTTTCTGCAAAGATGTGTGGAAGCGGCAGAATTTGAATGAACATCCCTGTGCAAGTGGGAACAGTTTACTGCATTCTGTGGAGCTGGTACCTTTCCCTTAGGATAAAATTTCTCCTGGGAATAAAGCAGATTGTTTAATGAAGATGACTGATGCCTTTCTTCCCTTCCTGTAGAAGCTGTAATGTGTCTTGGGAATAAGCCAGGGAATTGTAGAGAGTAGAGAATCTCTTTATTGACTGAGACCTGGATTGTGCCCCTGCTGGAGCTGGATGACTCAAATTCATATTCCTCACATTCTGGGGGCATAGGAGCAGTCTCCCTCTCCCTGCCACATCTCTGTTGAGAGTGGGAACCCCTTGCCATAACTGACCTCTGGAGCAGCCAGGGAATACTCACATTTCTCCTTCGGTCCCTCTTTTATATTTAAGTGCTCCACTGTTGAGTACGAACAGTACCTCTTTTTTGTGTTCACAACTGAATAATTACAACTTCTCCTGATATTAGCATGATTACTCAGGAAGGTCAAGAATTACATTTCCGAGTTGCTAAAGCAGGCTTCTTTTAAGCAATTACTTTAAAAGGTGGCATTAGAAATACACATCCATCTCTTTTATGTGCTTATTATTCTGGGTCCAAAGGTACAGTGCTAAAACATATAATACTTCTTGCAGGCCTCCACTGTCAGCAGTTGCTTTGTCATTGAGCAAGGCTGTAGAGAAATGCAGAAGGATTAATTAATACAAGTTAAACAATGCCTGCTGGTTTAAGCAGCATTGCCATCATCATTAGCCTGAAGTTCTGCCAGGTTACTGGTTTGAAGTCAAAGTAACCACACAGGGAAGGGGTTTGGAGAGGTCACAATCACAGAATGGGTCTGGTTGGAAGGGGCCACAGGGGTCATCTGGTCCCACCTCTCTGCTCCAAGAGGGTTATCCCAGAGCACACAGCGCAGGATTGTGTCCAGATGGTTCTGGAATATCTCCAGTTAGGGAGACTCTACACCCTCTCTGAGTGATCTGTTCCAGTGCTTGGTCACTGCCCAGTAAAGAGGTTCTTCCTCATGTTCAGGTGGAACTTTCTGGGCATCAGTGTCTGCCCATTCCTCTTGTCCCATTGACGGGTGCCACTGAGCAGAGCCTGGTCTATGTTGAGGCTGAACAGCCCCAACTCCCTCACCCTTTCCTCGTAAGAGAGATTCTCCAGACCCTTGATGACCAAAGGAAGGTCTTCTTCCTGACATTCATTTACCCATGTCCCCTGGGTCAGAGATTCCTGATGGCTGGTCTTATTGGTGAAGACTGATGAACGGAAGGCATTCAATAACTCTGCCTTCTCTACATCTTTCAGCTTTGTGCAGTTTTGGTGACAATTTCTTGAGTAGCTCATTAGTTTTGTCAGGGTGAGATGGTTATTGTCTCTTGTAGCTTTCTGGCTTTTTTGCTTGTGAAATGGGAGGCTCAGGATCAGTTTCTTACTCAGCTGAGGAAGATTAAAGCTCATATTTCCCAGCTCATAGCACATTGTAGAACATTTCTAGTTAATATCTTGGCTCCTAGCAAAGTATTATGTGGTTCTAGTAGGATATTGTCTGATGATTTAACTACTCTCTGGGCCTGAGCTCTTCTCTGGATAGGGAGAGGAGACACTTCCTTGTCTGTTGGGCTGGGCTGGGGCTCTCTGCCATGTCCCACATTAGCACTAAAGCACTGTGTCCTCAGGGCAGCTGATGCACTGTGTGTTTGCTGCAGGAGTCCCTGAGAAGGGACTTGGATGCAGGGCTCTGAAGAGTGAGCCACCACTGAATTATAGAATTGCTGTGGTGATGGGTTTATTAGGGCTGGCCTCTGAGGAACAGTGTCTGGAGTACAAGAATTTATAGACAAGCTCTTTTTTTTTCCAGCTCACCCAAGCTGCACATGTTCACTGACTAGTGTCTGATAGAACAAGACTCAATAAATCTCCCCCTTGAAAGGTCCTTTGAAGAAATTCTGCTGTAAGACTTCTACTACTCTTTTATTTTTGTCCTTCTAGGAATGCACATTAGCTCACCAAGGAAACACAGGCTCTTGCTCTCACAACCCTTTAAAAAGGTCTCCAGTGATGGAAGGATCTAGTGCCCTTTGGTTTCCAAAACCATGTGGGCTTTCTGCCAGCTTGTCTACCTTGAGGTACTCTGGTTGTCTGGAGTGGAGGTCAAGGTCATCAGCTGGACTTGATGACCTTGGAGCTGTTTTCCAACATCAGTGATTCTACCACTTAATCAACAGCTTAGCTAATAGAAGTCTAAAGGCAAGGCAATAACTTCTACTTCTAAATAGTTGATAGAGGTTGACTCTCCTCCACAGGGGACCTTACTGTTCTTCAAGGTGAGCAACATGGCATGCCCATCTTGAAGGGTCAGCTTCTGTGTTTAAATATATGATGAACTATTCCCAGTCTAGAATAACTTGGTGGAAAATTGATCTCACCTCCTGTAAAAAAACCCAAACCCTTGATTGCCACAAAGAGATTGTTCGCTGCTGTCTGACCTGCAGCTCCTGTCCTGCACAGGCAAAGCTACTCTAGGCTGGAAGTGGGTCATGGAGTTACATGGAAAAATCCAAGCACCTTTCCTAGCTTGATGGCCCTGTGCTCTAGTCAGTCAATCAGAGCTTCACTGGATTCACCTACAAGCTCTAGCTGTACAACAACCCAAAGACAAACAGTTTTCTTTGCAGCCTGAAGTCTTTAAAGCCTTTTGTGATGCAGCTGGAAACAAACAGGGAAAGATGTTTGCTTTTTCTTAGGGGATCAGTCTGAGAGAGTTGGAGCTCTAACTGAATAAGTAATGTACTGGAAAAAAAAATCTATGCTGTGTTGGTGCTTTAATAAGTAACTCAGCTGAATACCTCTGTGTGTGATCCCAGGGGGACCCTTTTGTTTTTCAGCTTGCTTTTCCTTTGGAGTTGAGCTACCACCACAGATCACAGAGCAGTGCAGTGAGGGATGTGTATCTAAAGCCACAAAAAGCCAAAGCAGGACTTTGAACAAATAATTTGTTTTATCCTCATTTATACTACCTTGGTCCCCAAACTGCTGCATTCTGGTTAGGGGCTGAGGGGAAAAAAGACCAACATTTTAGAGAACTAAATTGTCTGGTCTTGGTGTTATCATCAGTGTGAGGCCAGTTTAGAACCTCCTCCTTAGGAGAAAGGGACTAATTTGGATTTTTCTTCTCCTCAGCTGATGATTTTTCATGTAACCTCTCTGATTTTGGTTTTGGTGAAATCTTGACCCTCATGTTAAAATGGGCTGAAATTGCCAAACAAAGGGCAAAGGAAAACAGACAGAACATTCACTCATCTGATACCAGGGCATCACTGTTCTCTGAGGAGCATTTCCCTAACAAGCTTCTCTGAAGGTGACTGTAGTCCTGATTCCATGTGGCTTGAAATTTTATACTCCTTTGCAAATTGGGTACAAAATCATGTCTGCACCAAAGAATCTTACCTCTTTATTACTTTAAGTTCATTTTGTGCAAGTCAAAAGCACTATGTGATGTGCAATGCAAAAGAAGTCTGAATTAATTCTTTGGGTAACCCCTGCTCACCTACCATACTTTGCAGTCTGGATCAAGCCTCTTTGGTTGGTCAGTTCAAGTGGTTTAGCTTTCAGACATCACAGCTTATATTGCCAGAATGTAATATTTTTAGATTATTTTTTTTCCCCCTAGAAACAGTTCTTTTCCTCTTTTGCAGCAGATAACTACCTTTTCTTGCAGATGATTTATCTTGTTGGCTGTTTCCACTTCTGAGGGATGCTGAGAACTTCTCTTACATGACACTTTTCTGAAATCCAGTCCCAAGAGTAGTTTTGCTTTTCTTGTTCTTTTGCTTCTCTGCCACTTCTAAAAGTTGGCCTTGACAAACAGAACAATGTTTCTGTGGTGATCCCAGACTTCTGGGAACATCTCAACCACTGTAGGAACTCAATGACTTGTCAGTGTTCTTGAAGCACATACCCTGAGGGGAAGGGTGAAGGAGCAGCTATCACTGCCTATGGATACTGCTACAATCTCTGATTCCAGTCTTTCACTGAGTTACCTCATCCACTGATGTGTCAACCTGCCCATTAGCCCACTAGCCATGATATTCAATCACCAGCCCGACACTTTGGGGATATTATTAATTGCGTGCGATGTTTTTTGCTCCAACATTTTTAGATGACAGGTATTTGTGACACATTCTTAAGATGCTTTTACTTGGTATATGTTGGCAGAGTACTCTGTAATGCATCCATCTGGTTGTTGTTCCTCTTTTAGCATTTCATCAGCCAAACAGGAGTCTGGTCGTTCAGGTGTGGGATTCATCTGACCAGCGTAGACATCTCTGTCTGCTGTCATATGGCTCTTTAGCAATCAAACCAGAGGGCCACGAGGGAGAGGAGTTTCTGGCTGTTTTTCATCTTACCTTGTGGCAGATGTCTACAACAGACCAGGTGATTCGTCTCCTGAGCGAGCAGTTTCTCCCTACTGAGTAGAAAGGCAGTGGTGTGGAGAAGAGGACAGAAAAAGCCGATTTCTCTTCTTGTGCCAAAACTCCTGAAGACTTGATTGAAAGCTTGTCTCAACTTTGGAGACAAGATTTGTCCCCTGTTACCACTGTACAGCTGGAAAGCTTTCTTGTTCCAGGACTGCTCTGTTTTTACTGTGATTTGTTCTGTGATTCTGTGATTCAAACCTGTGAGACTGACCTCCCCAACTCCTTTCAGACTGCCTCTCCACACACCTGCATGGAGGTACCCAGCAGACACAGCTTGAGAGCTTTGTTACTCACGTTCTTGCTTTTTGTCCTTTAGTTGCATGCCCTTGCTTGTGTTTATCGCTTCAAGCTGGACTCTCTCAGGCATTTGTGTTAAGCCTGCAAGCTCAGAACCCTGGTTCAGTGAAAGACAGCTCCCTTAAGACTGAGACAAGCCTTGCACAGGAAAACAAAGGTCTGCTCAGCTTGCTGTTCGAGGACAGTATTTACTCTCTGATTGACATGTATGCACTACCCTCCTGAAACCTCAACTCTCTTCCAGGTCTGATGGATACTGGTGTTTTGGAAGATGGAATTCTCCTTAGAAAGTAGTTCAAGCCATGCTGTGTAGCAGAAGGACTTGGAGCAGAAATGGAGCTTTTTCTTAGGAGAGGACTTTTATCTTAAAATAAAACATCTTGCAGAAATCAAGTGAGAGGCAAAGGAGTCACACAACTTTGATATCACAGCTTATGTCACCTGAGAGCATCTCTTCACATGGCTGTCACAGCTTGTTAGGTTAGTATGGGACATTCCCCTGTCACTCCTGGAATAATTTCTTTGCTGGGTTACTGCCTTGCTTGAGGACAGTTGCATACAGCAGAAACACCCCTTTGATCAAGAAAGATGTTGTTGAAACCAACAATATGTTTTCCCAATTTCTATTTCTCAGTTAAATTATTTGGGTACCTGCAATTGTTGCCCCTTAGAAGGAGCACCTACCCAAGCAGAGGAAAGAGAAGACATTGAATACAGCTAATCCAATATGTGACCAGAGAGTTCAACTGAATGAATAAGCAAATAAGCTGCATTTCAAGCCCTCCCTTGCTGTGAAAGTATTTTATTTTCCTCAGAGTGATTCTTAGCTCAGAAAATACAGCTGTTGTTTATCATTTTTGGAAGGTGTCCCTGCCCATCAGGCAGGGGGATCAGAACTAGATGATCTTAAGATCTCTTCTTACCTGAACCATTCTGTGATTCTGTGTTTGGCAGACTCTCCCAAAAACCTTTCAGCACAAACTCATTTTGCTGTTTGTCCAGTGAATACAGATTTTTTGTGTTGACCTGTGTTGTGTGTGGTTTTGGCATGATTTATAAATGGACTGGTTAAACAAGTGTTGCTACAACTGCCCCTGCCTGTTGTCAACCCTCCTTGTTCTTGGGCTTCCACAGAAAGAAAGATGAGCCTCTGTGGGACAAGGGCTTCCCATAAAGACCAGAGTAAATGTCAAGAGGCTCTTTTCCCTTCCCTCTTGGCCCAGAAACTTTTTTGTAACTCATGTTTGCTGGACAGGCAGTGTTGGATTATCAATAGTGTGGGTGGTTTGAAGTGAAGGATGTTCAGCCAGATTGTCCAGATGAGAAATCACTTGAGGTGAGACTGGGCAGACAATTGGTATCAAGTTCTGAATTTTGTAATTTATACTCTGAATCTTTAAATGACAAAGTAAATAACTTGCTCAGATGACTGAGAGCCATGTCATGTGCCCAAGGTGCAGAGCTTAGATCTTTACTTCTTCATGCTCAGCAACAGACTGCAGAATGCTTACAATTCAGAGAGATAACAGCTCCCCATACCATTGGTTGGGAAAGAATCTGTGTCCTTGAAAAACACACAGCTCAGAGATTGTCTATAGAAACTGTGCTGAGAATGTACTTCTCCCTGGGGAGAAAAGCCTCTCCAGGTTTTCACCCAGGGATCCACAAAATGTTGGTGACACCCAGGCACTCAGAGGCTCTCTTTTTTCTGGCCTGATGAATCCTGACATTTTCCTCTACAGCAGCTCAGGTTTACAGCAGAAATGGAAACTTCTCCCTCCCTGAACTTCCTGCAGCTTACCAAAGGTGGCCTGCAAGCTGGCACCTGGGGTCAAATCCACCAGGCAGGGGGAGCACCCAGAGCTCCCTGCTCTGGGACAGGTGACAGGCTGTCGTCCTGAGGCTGTTGTCCAAAAAAGTTCGTGCTTTGCATCAGTTGGCCATGAGGCTCTCTTTGGGGGCTGAGTTGTGGTGCCTTTTGGATCTGCCTTAGACTAGAGTTCAACCTTCAGCAGGAGTAAAAGAGGTGAAAGGTAAAAAAATACTAGTTTTTTTACATGGTGACTAAAAACTGTGAGTATGACCTGGCCATGAAGAAGGTGAATGTCATCCTGGACTTTACCTCTGTGCCTTTCCAGCTGAGATGGAGCATTGCCTCATGCACAACCTTGCTAAGACCCAGCCAGATCTGCTCTCTTGTGCTGAAGAAAGAATTAAAACTGGAACAGGTGAAGGAGGGGCTGGTACCTTGATCAGAGGAAGGGAAGGGCTGTCCTAGGAGAGAAGGCTGAATTTAATTTGCTTTGCCAGAAGCACGAAGAAGTTGGGTTATTCAGTAAAAATTATTTATGGGTTATTCAGTAAAAATCCTTCAGGCTGGGGGTGGAGAAAGCTCTTCAAGCCAAAGAACAGTGTTGGCACATGAGCAAGTGACACATACTGACTGGGAATAAATTTACACTGGAAATTAGTAGTGAGGTGGGGGTGAGGCGCTTAAGGACCTCTTGTACTCTGTGTGTGGTGCCAGGAACACAGAGCCCCACACCTGCAGCACAACATGCTGTAGGGTGGTAACAAGGTGTTAGAAATCCTGTGTGAAAATTGGTTTGGACCAATAGTGACCTTTAGAGAAACTGTTGTTTGCTGTGTGGACAGAGTAGGGTTTCAGACTTGACCTCTTCCTTCTTGACTGTGGTTTGTGGGACGGAACAAGGAAGGAAGGGACAAATAATGGAAAGCTTCCAACTCTGCTTCGTAATCTTGGGACATGTAATAGTCCAGTTTGCTATCAATTTGTTAGGCTGGTCCTCTACAAACAAGAGGAATTTACCCCACGGCAATCTTTCTTCACTAGAACCTGCAAAAGGAAGCGAGGTTTAATTAGCATTTTAAAGTGGACAGCCTTGAAGTTAATGATATTCAATAAAGAAAAATTGTTTTAACCTTATTTGCACTTTTCAATTTACTTATTAGAGGCCATCTGTTATATTTTAAGCAAGAGCACTGGGAGCTAAACTCTCAGATTGTCAAATGAGGTTTTAACTGGCTAAGCAGAAGGGAAAGAACAGGCTGCCTTAAATGAGCAGTTAGGCTGTTTTTCTTCAATTTCTCACTTTTGTGTCAAAAAGCAAATGGTCACCCATTCACGAAACAGTCAAGTTGCGACAATGACATCTGTTTTTACAGGTGCTGATGAGCCTTGGCCAATGTCACTTGTCCTCAGATCTCAGATATGCTCTAACATGGATGAAATTCAAAAAGCCAAAAGTGAGATGAAACTGGTGAGGGTGTGAAGGGCAGGAATAAGGATTTCTATAAGTAAACCACCAGGAAAGGGAAACTGTGAACATACTGATTTGCTGAATGTGTTGGCCAACCTAGTGACAAAGGGCATGGGGAAAGCTGAGGTGCTCTTTGCCTTTGTCATTACTGGCAAGGTCTGCTATCAAACCTCTTAATTTTCCTGCCTAGTAGCAGGGTTTAGGAGAGGCAGGTGCCACCTGTCATAGAGGAGCATCAATTTAGGGACTGGTGAAGCAAAATGGGCATACATGGGTGCATGGAAACAGGTGGGATGTGTTCAAGGGTGCTGAGGAAGATGGTTGATGCCATTGCAAGACTGCTCAGTGTGATCTCTGAAAGGTGGGCATGATTATGGAAGGTCCCCAGTGACTGGGAAGAGCCTGATGTCGAGGTCATCCTCAAGCAAGGAGGGCCTAAGAAAACTGCAGACTGGTCAGCAGTTGGTGTTTTGCTTTTTTTTTTTTTTTGGCTCTGTCTCCATGAAGGTTACAGAGCAAATCTCCTTGGGGATCATTTCCAGGCATGGGAAGGGCAAGAAGTCACTGTGGAATGCAGGGACCTGATCTCCATTGCCTGTCACAGGATTTTGACTCCTAAGCTTAGCTCTCTTAAGCTTGAGCAGATTCCCACCATGCCTCCGAGAAACTGGGTGTTTTTCCTTTATCCCTGGGCACAATGGGAACCTTTGGTAGAGAGAGACAAACCTTGGTCTCCCAGGGCTCATGAGAATAATTTAAATACTGGGCAACCCATAATTCCTCCTAGAGGGTTGGGAAAGGAAAACAAAGTGTCCTCTCCATATCTACTGACAAATTTATGGGATCCAGCACAACTATTGCAGTGCAGCTGGATTTGGGACTGTGGATTCACGTATGGTTGTTTGAATTCAGAGTTGTTGCTGTAATAGAGAAACTGCTGTTCACCAGAGCAGAGGCTCTGAATCCTGGTCTCTGGGGAATTTGGCTGTGGTGGCTGCAAGGTTGCCATGCCCAGGATGGGGTCGGGATAATCCCTTTAATCCCTTTTGCAAACAAATGTAAATTGTGATCAATGCCACGGAGAAATGTAAATTGCTTCAGCCTGAATCCCTCTGAACTGGAAATTTGAAGACAGATCCAACAATTGTTTGAAAATTTAGCTCTCAGGCTGAAGTTGTAAGATTTTTCTCTCTCTGTGAGATTTTGTGTGTATCTCAGATTTTCTGGGGACTGACCCAGCAGCTGCTGGTGGTGCCAGGCTTGTTCTACAGCCAGCTGTGAGTCTGTCCTGCATGGTGAGTTATGGCAACAGAAGGACAGAGAAATGATCCAAACAAAAGAAACAGGGCAGAAATGTAAACTGGATCACGTTGATTCACAACACCTCTTGATCATTAGGAAGAAAATCCCTACCAAACCAAATGAACTATGAAGTACCTGTAGCAGTGAAATCTGTCTGCCAACAATGTTATTGTAAAATACAGTCATGGGTACTGTTAGTTTGCTGTAAGCACTGAAGCTGAATGACTGGGAAATAAAATAGCTTTTATAAAACCTGTCTTTTGTGTCATTCCAAGACAAAAATGCTATTTTGTGTTCAGATCTATAGATTATAAAAACACCCACACTACAACTTGGGGTGACTTTTGTTTTAAGACTGTTTTAAATTTATAACTGAGCTGGCTAAAATGCTTTTCATCCAAGTACAAAAGTTTCATGCTGTAATTAATGGCAAGTGATATCTAACGCAATAAAACACCATCATTTGAGTGTTCTTACAAGACTATTTATGACTGGATATTGAAACTGATAATGATTCTGCCATTTGTCCTCATAATTTATTATTCCAAGGAGAGGCAAGTGGTGTTAAGGGTTCACGATCCGTTTTATGGAAAGAGTGCTGAATTCAGCTTTTTATTGGTGTAAATGACAATGTTTGGCTCTCTGTGGAAAATGAGTTTGTGACAGTGAGTGCAGGCCCCACTGACAGGTGGAGGTGGGGGGTGTTCATGCTCTTAGAGAGCTGAAGCCCCTGGCTGTGTGATCCTGTTGCAGGCAGCCTTACTGGGAACAATGCAAAGGCTCAGTTGCCATCCCAGCAGGGTCCCTTGGAAGACCAGGGCAGGATTTTTCTGAAAACCTTCTACCTGTTTTCTCAGCTAGATGATCTCTTGAGGTTGGGCAGCCAAAGCTGAATTCACTATAAGGAGCCTAATCCAAAGCCCATGGAAGATAATGGAAAGAATTAACGGCTCGGGTAAAATCTTGTGTCAAGCCAAAACAAAACTCGACTCTGGAGGAGACTTCCCTTGGTCTTGTAAATTGCCAGCCAGGCTGTGTCTCTCTGAGCACAGCCCTTTCATATTGTGCCAGGCCAATTTATGGAACTCTCAGGCTCTGACCCTCACCTTATTCAGGCTCATGGAAACATGGAAGAATTTCTTTTAAGTCAATGTTGATGCAACTAATAGAAAATCTAAATTAAGTTAGACCTTGTCTTTTTTTTTTTTTTTTTGACTGCTGTCTGAAAAACAGAGATTATACTTTGTTCTGACAGACTCCCAGCCCTGAGACTACAGATTTTTGGTTTTCCCCAGCCTGCTGTTAATTTGCTGTGGAATAAGGTCCTGTAGGTAAAGATTTGCATTTCCATCAATAGTCCTAGCATCAATCTAATGAGTTTCTTGCCATTTTGCAAATAACTTGCAGTGAATCTGATGGCACAGAGCCAGGGAGCAGGATGTGGCCCGTTGTCTTTGCTTTTCAAGAGCTACAGTCACCTTCCTCTTCCCTTCCACCTCCCCTCGTTCATTCTAATCAGTGTGTCAAAAGGGAAGTCGCTCCTTTATTGGAGGTTATCCATGTCAAGGGAAGTTATGTTTCCATCACTACCTGGGGGCCCATCAGCAGATGAAGATGGAGAGCAGTGACTCAGAATGACTTTGAAGCAACACCCAGCAGCAACTGAAGACAAGAACATAACCTCAGCTGACATTTAAAATAACCTGATACACAAATAAAAGTGTTCTGCTAAATTATGCATCTTTTCACTCTTGGCTTTTCTTAAAGGAAAAGGACTGGGTGAGTGTTTTCTGTGTGTGTCTCTGTTTTTCCCTGTGCTGGGAGCTGAGTGACAGATGCACACTGATGGAGCAGAGTGGATTGATTTTTGTGGCTGTGGTACTTTATGCTGAAAAGAAATACAGCTTTTAAAATGATGGAGGGCCCCTTTCAGAGAAAAAAAAGTGAGGTGTATGGGTGAGTATTGCTGAATGTGCCTTAGTTATCTGCTTTGAGTTAAGCATGTGCCTAAATGCTTTGTTGACCAGCATTGATGGGAGCACACTGAACAGTAAGTTTGAGCTGAACTAAGTAATGACTGAAGAAAAAAGCAAGGAGAATAAGATAACAGGAAAACTGATAAAAAAAAAATCTATCTCTGTTTTAGTAATTGAAACCAAGAAATAATGTGCTGTGTTTAAAGCTTTTTCCCTAACGGCACAAACACAGATAAGTGCCATTGCTCGGGCACTCCTCTCTTTTCCCAGCTGGGATGTGGGGACAGTGAGATGCTGGTTGGTAGTGGGCTATGAGTCAGCAGTGAGCCTGGACAGCCAAAAAGACAAAATCCATTCTGTGGTGCCTCAAACACAGCAGGACCAGCTGGTCAGAAGAGGTGATTGTCCTACTCTATTCAGTGCTGGTGTGGCCTCATCTGGAGCACCGTGGGCTGCTCTGGGCCCTGCAATTTAGGAAGGACGTGAAGGTCTTTGAATGTGTCTGGAGGAGAGCAACAAAGCAGAGGAGGGAATGTCCTGTGAGAAGCTGCTGAGGGCTTTGAGTTTGTCCTGTTCAGAGAAAAGGAGGCTGGGGGGTGACCTCATTGCTCTCTACAGCTTCCTGAGGAGGGGAAGTGGAGAGTGAACTACTGAGCTCTTCTCTCTGGGATCCAGGGACTGTGTGGGAATGGTTAAAAACTGCACTGGAGGAGGTTAGATGGGACATTATGAAGCATTTCTTTACTGAGAGGGTTGTCAAACACTGGAACAGGCTTTCCAGAGATTTGATCCATGCCCAAAGCCTGTCAGTGTTTAAGAGGCTTTTGGACAGTGCCTTAGTAACAGGCTTTGCCATGGTCAGCCCTGAACTGGTCAAGGAGTTGAACAGAGTGGTCATTATATGTCTTTTCCAACTGAAATTCTTCTTCTCTTCTCTTCTCTTCTCTTCTCTTCTCTTCTCTTCTCTTCTCTTCTCTTCTCTTCTCTTCTCTTCTCTTCTCTTCTCTTCTCTTCTCTTCTCTTCTCTTCTCTTCTCTTCTCTTCTCTTCTCTTCTCTTCTCTTCTCTTCTCTTCTCTTCTCTTCTCTTCTCTTCTCTTCTCTTCTCTTCTCTTCTCTTCTCTTCTCTTCTCTTCTCTTCTCTTCTCTTCTCTTCTCTTCTCTTCTCTTCTCTTCTCTTCTCTTCTCTTCTCTTCTCTTCTCTTCTCTTCTCTTCTCTTCTCTTCTCTTCTCTTCTCTTCTCTTCTCTTCTCTTCTCTTCTCTTCTCTTCTCTTCTCTTCTCTTCTCTTCTCTTCTCTTCTCTTCTCTTCTCTTCTCTTCTCTTCTCTTCTCTTCTCTTCTCTTCTCTTCTCTTCTCTTCTCTTCTCTTCTCTTCTCTTCTCTTCTCTTCTCTTCTCTTCTCTTCTCTTCTCTTCTCTTCTCTTCTCTTCTCTTCTCTTCTCTTCTCTTCTCTTCTCTTCTCTTCTCTTCTCTTCTCTTCTCTTCTCTTCTCTTCTCTTCTCTTCTCTTCTCTTCTCTTCTCTTCTCTTCTCTTCTCTTCTCTTCTCTTCTCTTCTCTTCTCTTCTCTTCTCTTCTCTTCTCTTCTCTTCTCTTCTCTTCTCTTCTCTTCTCTTCTCTTCTCTTCTCTTCTCTTCTCTTCTCTTCTCTTCTCTTCTCTTCTCTTCTCTTCTCTTCTCTTCTCTTCTCTTCTCTTCTCTCTTCTCTTCTCTCTTCTTTCTCTCTTCCATCTTCCATCTTCCCTTCTCTTCCCTTTTTTTTCCTCCATTCCATTCACTGGTTCCAGCTCCTTGGTTTACAACAGCTCAGGCTGTTTCTCTCATCATGACTGATCTCACTCTGCTCTCACCAACACAGCCCCTTGTTGCCTTCCTGAGGTCCTGTGGCCAAGCCCTTGCCAGCTGCAATTTCCATGAGGGAGATGCACTGATTGACCTTGAGCAATGGCCTGCCCTCCAGATTTCCTTTAATGGCACTTATTCAAAACTTTTGGGGAGGGCAGAGGGAAGATGGAAGATGTCCCACTTGATTTGGGTATCATTGTATTAGTTCTCCTACTGCAGTAGCACTGCACAGCTGTGGGTGTGGATCACTGTGACGTTGCACTAACGTAGATCAAGTATGAGGTTTGGACACCAGTTTCTCTTCCTTTTGTGACCTAAATGCATAACTAGAAAATACAATCCAATTTTACACTGAGTTGTCTTTTTGCTACTCTTCTTTAGGTTCTTGCTGTGGCAGGCAGGATAGAGAGCCACCAAGACCTGTTTTCAAAGTGATGTCCTCTGAAGCACTGCTTCTGTCAAGTTTCTATCTCAAGATTATCTTTATGTGGGTTCCCAGAAAGATTCAAGCATCACACATGTCAAGGGAGCTGTGTTTTGCAAGTGGAAAGGCTGATATAAGGGAGTTGTTTTAAGTTTATCCTCCTGCCCCGCCTCCCAAAAAACCTGCTGCTTCTGATGGTGGCTGGTGATCTGGTCATAACTTTGAAGCCTTGAACATGGCTCAAGTCACCTCTGATACCTTTAACTTGCTGAATTCAGTATACTCATTTCTGGTGAATCTCTGGTTTGAAAATTATAGCTGATTTTAAGAAGAAATCTTACATCTCTAAGAGGCGGAGGGGCAAAATCACAATTTTTTTAATATGGTGATCAGTTGAGATCAATCTGTCCCATTGATGGGTTCTGTGAACATGTGTCCACACCATAAAATGGCTGTGCAATTTAGCATGACAGGCAAGAGGGCTTTTAAAAGTTATTAAGGGGTACACTGGCTGATCTGCCTGTGAGAGCTTGCACAGATCCTGGCTCAGCCTGTATTTTTGTATTTCTGCATCTCTTACACTAACTAGCAATAAAAATTTAAGCTGTGTAGCAAAATTACTTTTGTTTCAGGGGCCGGGCAAATGTTCAGGCTTTGTGTTTATTTATAGGAGGTGAACTTGCTTGTGAGATGGGTTTTGTAAAATTGGATCCAGCTTTACCCAGAGCTGAGCCAGATCCACTGCTTGCATTACTGACAGCTGGTTTTCATGGGGAATATGCTCCTGGTTCAGGACACAGGACACAGAGGAGGGTGGTGAGGATGCAAGAGGTGATGCAGGAGGCACATGGCCCTGGTTTTTTCCTACCCAAGTACTGTCCTTTGGTGTTGGACTAACAGGACAAGGAAGAGCATGAGCTTGTAGAGAGGTGAGGGTTGGTCTCCTTGAGGGGACCAGAGGAAATATCCTGAATTTGTGCCAGGGGAGGTTTTGATTGGATATTGGTAAAAATTTCTTCACTGAAAGGGCTGTCAAGGATTGGAAAAGGCTGCCCAGGGCAGTGGTGGAGTCACCATCCTGGGAGGGATTTAAAAGATGTGTAGATGTGGCACTGAGGGACATGGTTTAGTGGTGGAACTGGTGGTGCTGGGTTGAGGTTTAGGCTTGATGATCTTAGAAGTATTTTCCAACTAAATGATTCTATGAGGGATGAGGATACAGGACTGTTTTGAGGTGACAAGCTGGCCCTCAACCAAACACAAAACTCTATGCAGATCATAGAAACCTCCAACACATCAAAATGCCAGCAGTGATGTGTCAGGCAGGGGTGACCTTCACTGGCATGAAGGTTGGTTAGATGCCAGATCTTCAAGGTCAACAGGGACATTCACATTAATGTAGTTGCTGTACCACTCATATGGCCTTTTGGGACTTGGCCCTGTCCTGTCTCTGATGGCTGAAGTTGCTCCTGGGACCTACATCCCACCTACACCATCACAGGTGCTGAAGGTCCGGCCACCAACCACTGTCCCATTGCCACGTGGCCTGACCCCAAAACCCTTTCACATTCAAAGCCCTGGGAGAAAAGGATGTTTTGTTCAGTAGTGTTTGTGGAGGTGGTCCCAGTGCCCAGGAGGGGATGGTGTTCTCTGGGTTGGGGTGTTTTATCTCCTCTTGCCTGTGCTCTGTGTTGGTTACTTGGTTGGGAATCATCATCCTGAGAAATAGAAGGGTGCCTGTTTACCATTCATGCAGCAGCGCTGCTCTGATGACACAGCATACATTACCCAAAAGTTCACTGGAGGACGGTGAAGGTGATTAGGAACAGAAGAAAGTTGTTTTTCTTCCAGAGACTTGAGAGCCAAATCGTAAAAAGTGAAACGTGCTTGGGTGGCTGTAGCTGTGCCTACACTGCTGGGTACGGACTGGGACACCCTGGCCTGTCCTTGGCAGGCTTTTTTTTTTAATTTAGACTATCTTAATACAAATATCCCACCCCAGATGTCACATAGTCAGCTGAATCTGCTCTCTCCCAGCTTAATGCTGTCCAACAGCAACATGTCTAATTTCCCAGCATATGCCCTGGGACATGTCTGTTTTCATGCCCAACCCTGCACATGTGGCGCTGCAAGTGATGGTGGCCCTGATGCCCTGGCATTGGCCCTTCTTTACCCTCAGCCACGCCAGGTCCACAAAGCTTTGAAAATCTCCTTTAAAGCCTCTTTGGGCTGTGCATCTCTTCTGATTGGGCTCACATGCACTGGATGTCTTGGGACACGACAGGCTCATCACAAGGACATGCCGCTCTTACTAATGAGTTTTGTGTCTTGCTACAGTGGATGGTAATTAAAGGGGGTTGATGAGACGGAGCCTGCAGGCACGGGTGGTCGGTGTGGGGGTGAGGAAAGGCTGCTGAGGAGCAGCGCAGGGTGTGGAGGGACGAGCTTTTCTCAGAGTGTCACACTAGAGGGTGCCAGATGGCTTTCCTCCACCCTGCTGCCTTCCCGCGCTCACATTTGGACACATTTGGCTTTGTGCATCTTGAAGGCTCCTTCCACCCCCTAAATGCCCATTGTGTGCACACAGCATTGCTGCTAACTGAGTGCAGAGCACTGGCCATCCTGAAAACCATGCCCTGGACATGTGGTGTCCTCCTCTGCACAGCCTGCTTGGTCCCAAAGCCAGAGCTGCATCTTGAAATTCAGCAGTGGCCAAAGAACAAATTGGACTGATTGTGGGGTGTGCATTGACCTGATAGCAGGAAGCATCCTTGGTTTTCAATAGGGAGCCCGGAGGCTGCCTTGCTGTTGGATAGGGAGTCACAACAGGAAAGTTGGGGGTTATCCCTCATTATGCCATGGCAGGTTCATATGCTTCCCTGTGGATCCCCTCCAGTCAGTACATCGTAGCTCTGATGGGATGCTGTCTCATTGCTGGCTCGTTGTGGCCCTTATCCCTGTCCCCCAGACCATAAATAAGCACCTCTTGTTGTTCCTGTGCTCTGGAGATGTCTCTCCTGAGGGGAGGAGGTTGAACTCATTCCCCTGGATTTCCTTCTTGCTGCTTTCAGATGCATTTCAGGCTGAGGCCTGTCAGAATTCTGCTCCTGTCCTCTTGAACATTTGCAGCCCTTTAGGACTTGATCCCACCAGGCATTTTACAAGTTCTCCACCCTTCATCGAAGGCATCAATCAAGATGCCTTCTTGATTGGAACCCAAATCTGGGGCAAATCTCTGCAGGTTTGGGAGTGAGCCATCACTAATCACTTTGTATCTTGTCTTTCAACCACTTGTGCCTTTACCTCCATAGCTTTTGTGCAACCTGGCGCCATCATCCTTCTGGGCCCAAAGCATCCAAAGGATCAATTAACCAAGATCCATGGATCTGCCTACGAACTCTATCGAGCAGTCCCAGTCCTGCAAGGACAATCTCACCCTGGTGAGGGTCTAGGCCAAGTTTTCTGAAGTGACTATAATTCATGAGGACAGCAGCTTTTCCTTCCAAACTTGTTGATGGGTGTGTTCAGCGTACTCAACTCTCATCCACATTAATTGGAAGACCCTTGGAAGTACTTCTCCTTCCCAGAAAGGTGGGGTTGGAATTGCTGATCCCTGTAGGCTTTTAGGAGACATGTAGAGGCTATAAAAGAAGGGGAAGTATACGAGACAGAGGGGAGGAAATAATTATTAACTTCAAATCCCTTGAACTGCACTCTCAGCCATGCACAAACACACTCTTCCTCACACCCCAAGCAGAATTTTTACTCCCCAAATGCCTATAAGGACTCCCACTCCATAAAATCTCTAGTAATAGAGCTTGGATATTGCACGGGTGGCAAACTATTGGATAGGTAAAGCTGCATAAAGGTAAATTATACACAACCTGATTACTGCATACCAGCAGGATAAATGTTTCTTCAGTGGGGAATACCTCCAAATCCATTCCTGGCCATTGTGCACAGTTCAAGGGATGGCTTTCCCTCTTCTCCTCTTGCTGTCACCATTGGAACCAGACCTGTGTGTCCAGACCTCTTTCTTGCCCCATGTGGGTAAATTAGAACAGAAATGATGTGGGGTGTAATCAAAGCTGCCAATTAGAATTATGTTTGGTTATACATAATAAGCCTAATTAGGACCCAGTGTAGATCTGCTGGAACTCAATGAATTTCACTGTGGATGGATTTGGTCCAGAGTTTTCATGCCATTTGCATGTGTCTGTAAATGGCTAATGTGTGACAACCCAGTGGCATCACAGAACAATGCAGGAAGGGGAGATGTGTTTTTTATGCCATCCTCTCTGCTTGCTCCTTCATCCAGCATTTTGTATTCATATTTGCCCACTTTCATTTTAGAGTGTGAATAGTATCAGGAATGATTGGCTTATCTAAACATTTCATTTGATTTTTCTAGAGGTTTAATAATGCTGTTTTATCATCCTCTGAGCTTCAGAGGGGTGAGAAAGGACTTTCCCCCAGCTGCTTAAAAACCCCCTGCAACATATTCATTGCTCCTTACAACAAGCCAAGCTCAGAGGGGATTTTGAAGCAGCTGTGCGTCCTACTTCTCACTGCTATGTCAGCTCATCCTCTCTGGAGGCGAATCTTTCAGACCAGTGCTCAGCACAAACAACACCTTTCTTCCCAGGCTGTCCTGGTGCTGTCAGTGAAGCGTTTGAAGAGTAACTTGTGGCTTGGTGAGCAGCAAGAGGATGTGACATGTGCGTCCTGTGCTCTCTCCATCAGGCTCAGCTTGTGTCCTGACCCATGTCCCTTGTCCCTAAATGGATCAGAGCGGCAGCATCCCACTGGAGCAAGTCAAGGAACCTGCCAAGAGACTTGGGGATGCTGGCTGATGGAGGGCCCACAGGAATTTCCTTTCATTTTCCAAAATGATGCCTGCAACTGGCTGCTGAGTACCACAACCTTACTCTCTGATTCAGCATAATTTCTTTAATTTTTCTTATGATTGCATCAGAATAAAATTCAAAGTATTCGCCTTCTCCTTCCTAAACTGAGATTTCACTGTTTGCAAAAACAGTGCCACTTCTCTCATGTCTCAATTAGTGGGGTCCTCTAATCCTACCAAATTTTGCAAGCTTTAAACAGTCATGCTTAAAATGCAAAGGAGGGCAAAATGGGAGTGTTCCCTTATTTCAGCACCTTTGCAGCCTGGCCTCCCCATTGTCAGTGGGCAGGGGTGTCTCTTAGGTTATGGTGGTACAGGAAGCAGATGCCCAGGACCCTGCAGTCTACAAAGTGTATGGCCAAGGCTTTGAAATAAGTTATTCTTATTGTGATTCTTGTTTATAACGCCAGATTCATTGTTTGTAATTTTGTTCAGTGGCATCCAATCAATAGCAGACAATAAAATATTATTTCGAGTGGTGTAGACATTCCATGAGAATGTGATTGATTGCTTTAATTTCTGCCTTCCTCAGTGTTTTTACTAAGCCCTGTCTTCATTTCTTTCATTCTGCCTAGTTCTCTTCAGCATCAGTTGTTAAATAAAGTGACATATTTATTATATCAGCTTTATTTGACAGATTGTGGGGCGACATATTTCAGATTAATTTTTTCATTTATAGATGTATGTATGTGTGTGTGTGTGAAATTATACAGATATATATACACACACTGTATAAAATCAGTGTGTGCCTGAATATACTGAAGGCCAGAATTTCCAAGCACAACTGGAGATTTTAGGTGGTGGTTTTAGCTGCCTAAATTGATGCCCTTTGACAAGTCTAAAATCAATTGCCAGGAAGTATATGATCATACAATTTAAGTGACATGTTATATGAAGTTCTCAGTGGCCAGATGAGGTTTATTATCTCTTCAGATGGCTGCAGAAACAGACCACACAGCACTCCTGGTTTTCCATGTCTGACAGGACAGCTTAACAGCCCACCACTAAGAATTTTTATATTAAAACAAGCCCTGTAAGGTGGCTTTAACATGTGTTTTACAGAGATATTTCAAAAATGTCTGGAAAAGTTCCTTTTTGTCAAAAATCCAGGGAATTTTCTGGAGCAATTTCTGGTAATCATCAAACCCTCTTGGAGCACCTTTGTTCCCGTAAGTCTGGTGTGTGCAGGGCATGGAGATTAAAATCAAGCTCTCTGGGTGGTGTGCATTGACTTAATCCACTTATTCCACGTAAGGATATGGGCCATGAGATTTAGTGCACCTCCTAAATTACAGCCTAAATGAGCTTTCTCCCATAAATATTGCATGACTTTAAGTCAGGTGCTCCAGAACCTTAATAGCCTGTCCCAGGAATCCAGTGTTGTGGGGAACATGACAGCTGTTTCCAGCTTTAGCTGGTCTTGATATTGGGCTGTAAATCCTAGCCTTGGTGGAGGACTGAGCATTGCCTCAGAATGTGCCCACTGTGCTTTGGGTAAGGAATTTCATAGCTGGAGAACATCTGGGTGCTGTTAAACATCCATTCTTGATCCTCAGATGACTCCTTCTTTTTTTGTGCTGATCTGAGTTTCACATTTAAAATGGCAATTGTCTGAACTTGTTTAGCAATTTAGGATGTTCTCATAGCAGGGAAGCATTAAAGACTACACAGGCTCTGAACCACATATTGAAAATGGAGCACATTCATGTTTCTTTCCTAATCCTTTCAAAATGTTGTTGGAGTAGGGTTTAAGCCCAGCCAGCCCCCTTTTCATGAACATAGCTTGTTGTCTGTGAGCTTAAAAAAAACCCCACAACCACCAAACAACCAACAAATAAATCCTATTACTCCAGAATATGATTAGTGTTCTGGTTTGAGTTATAAATCCCCTTCATTTAAAATGCACTGTTGCTACAAGTTAGGATTTGAAAGTACAATCATGCAAATGCCATTTGCAATGTTTTCACTCTAGTAACCTTGGCAATACTGCAAACAGCTCTCCTGTTTGATACACATAGGTTGGGAATCTCAATTGTAAAGCAGAGAGGGGGATGCTGCCAATTTGTGCTGCTCCTGGGAGGGGAAGAGGTAATTTCTGGGGTAAAATTTGGTTGCTGCAGGAGCCGTTCCTTTTTAGTCCACCTCATTCTAGATACTGGTGCTTTGTTTTACATTGTTTTATGCTGGTTATATCCAGCTTTACAATATTTAAACCCCTTGTATAAATCAAAATCACGGAGCATAAATATTTATCAGCATTAAGAAATACACTGCGCAGGAAACAAGCTCAGGAACAGAACAAGCCAAGGATTGCTCATAAAGGCAAAAGCAGTGGGTTACATTTTCATACCATCCAGAATTAGTGTAAAGCAGTCACAGACCCTTGATTTGGTATTAAACATTCCAGACCATCGTGGATGTTCATGCTGTGGCCACCTGTTCCTCAGGGCTGGTGCTGAGGAGCAGTGGAGCTTCCCTTGGGCACATCTCCTTTCTGAACAAAGCCCCACCTCTGCAGGCTCACAGCCCCAAACCTGGGCCCTGTCCTGCACTGCTTTACCTCACCACAATGGCTTGTGGTTGTTTTTGGTGGTCTTGGCAAGGCTGGTCACACCTGACCACTGTTTTGCTGCCTGGTGGAGTGTGGAAGATGCTTTGCAGGAGATGCCTCCTCCTGAGTGTGGGAGATCCAGAATTTCTTCTTGCAGGTAAAAAATAAAGTCCCTGTAAGACGTGCCAGGAACCTTGTCTTTGTCAGCTGTTCCCTACTGACTGACAAACTGGTCTGACATTTCCCTTTCCTAGAGACTCCTTCCTGATGTTGATTTTCTGACAGCAGCCTCTCTGGAAATTCCTGCACCCACCTTTTCCAGGCCGTGGCCCACTGCTCCTGGATGCCAGCCCTGCTCATAGAATCAGAATCATTAAGATTGGAAAAGATCCTTAGGATACTCAAGTCCAATTGTCAACTGTCTTTGAGCCTGGGACACCAAAGCCTCTTGTACTTTGGAGAGTGAGCAAGACCACAGAATCACAGAATAGGTCACGTTGGAAAGACCACAGTGGGTCATCTGGTCCAATGTCCCAGCTCAAGCAGGGTCATCCCAAAGCACAGGGCATAGGATCATGTCCAGATGGTTCTGGAACACCCCCAGTGAGGAAACCTCCACACTTTCTGGTCAATCTGCTCCAGTGCTTGGTCACTGAGTAGTAAAGAAGTTCTTTCTCATGTTCAGGTGGAGCTTTCTCAGTATCAGTTTCTGCCCACTGGCTCTCTTCCTATTGCTGGCACCACCAAGAAAAGCCTTGCCTATCTTCTTGGCACCCATCCTTTGGACATTTGTACGCATTTATGAGATGCCCTCTCAGTCACCTCTTCTTGAGACTGAACAGCTCCCTTTCATCATAAGAGAGGTTGTCCAGACCCTTGACCAAATTAGTGGTTCTCTACTGGAGCTGCGCCAGGAGCTCCATGACTCTTGAAATCTCCAAAAGGCTTTGTGGGAGATATTCTGTCTGCTTCGATCATAGAAAGCTAGCAGAAAAGAACGGAAAGGTGATGAAAATGTTTGAAGACTTCTAAGGGATAAAAAACCAGTGTTATGTGCATGTGTGTCTGCAGGAAAAATTATTGCTGACTAGAAGTATCAAATCCAACCTTACAGATATTCATGGCTGCTTGAACTTCAGCTGATTTACAGCAGTGAATGTATTAGCAAAAGCATGAGTTAAAACTTAGTCTTTTCTTATGCAGTTCACAGGATAATCTCCTGAGGTCTGGAAAACTCATCCAGAACCATAGAAGAATGGGAGTTGCATACCTTAAATGTAGCTGCAGAAATGCAGCAGAACTAGAGATACAAGAGCATGGCTGAGCTCAGGAGTGGCTGTGTGGCCAGCTGCACACACGCTCATGTGCCTCCCACCTCCACACAAGCAGAACAGGAGGGAATCCCCGGGCTGAGCTGAGAGCAGAGAGTGCCTTGAGGTGCTGAAAGTAGAACCTGGGGCTGGGTTTCTGGACAAAGGGCTCCTGTAATTCAAGGGGATGTCATCGAGTGCCTTGCCTTTCTGCAGTGCACGCTTCATTCAGAAAGATTTCACTTTGAAACAAAACACTTTTCCTGCACCTTTTCAGTGTGAGCATGAAAGCACTCCACGGCTGGGCAGAGGCTGGGCAGGGGCTGTCTGGGGGCCCTTCCTGCCTCAGGAGGGCTCTTTGTGTGACCATTGTTTTTTATTGCCTTTTCAGACAGCATTTTGCAGCCTTTAGCATTGTTCAAGTTCTATAGCAGAGTCAGATGTTAATTGGTTTGTTGTAGAAAAAAAGTTTTATGGCACAATTTAACTTTGGCACAATTTTAACTGTGCCCTCCCCCTCTTCCCTGCCTTGTTTTGCTTTGGAAGGGGAAAGGACCTGCATGATGCTGTTTGTTGGGGTGGGAGAGGTCTCCTGACCTGCTCAATTTTCCCTTCCTGCTCAAGCGGGGAATGCACTTGGGTAATAATTTCACGCACATGTGGGATAGGTGTTTCTTCCATCTGTGGTCTGGAGGTGATTCTTATGGATCTGTGGGCTTTGAGGGAGATTCACCCCACCCTACACAGATACCCAACACCCCAGGGACAAGGTGTTGTGCTCAGGAAACTTTTCCACTGTGGGAGTCATGTTTTCCACCAGTCTCCACACAAGAATGCACAGCCCCCCATCATCACCTGTGGCATAGCAAGGCTCAAAGTGTTGGATACATTCCCCTGTGTTCACTGCAGTCTTTCCAGACTGAAAGGGCAATTTGGGAAATAGTGAGTGTTTCCACTGCAAAACCATTGCTTGGAAAACAATAATTCATCATTTTGGAAAATCACGTTTTGAGCAAGGGAGGGATAAGGCACTGAACCAGGCTTATTGCTGTCAGGCTGCTTAATGTCTGTTCTCCAGCAGCTTCCCCAGGATTACAGTCCAGCTGATAAGGTCTCAGCTCTGCTTGGAGGCTGTCTCTGGGATGCTGAGATACTTCAGGATCTGTGGTCATGTTGTCTGTGGCTGACTGGCTTCTGGTTAAAAAGCCACCTGAAAGTCAACACAAGTGCTTTATGGACTCATTGAAATCCTCCCTTAAAGCTTGTTGGGTCAGTATTATTAAATTCAAAAGGGTTTGGAGTAGGATGTCTGGAAGCAGACACCTTCCAGGTGCTGCAGCCACAGGGGGTGGGGGGTGAAGCATGCAGCACCTGGAAACAAAGACACTTTGGATGCTCTCCTGTTTATGGAAACCCCATAAAATTCAAGTAAGAGCAAGAGCATTCTCTAAGCATCAGATAAAAAGCTATGGTGTTTTTTTTTCTGCATACTGTAGAATTTAATACATATAAAGATTGTTTCTATGAGTGTCATTAACAACTTATTTTCTGTTCAATTCTGTTGTCAGGGTCTGAAACAGAAAACATACAGTTGCTATTACAACTTGTAGAGCAACCTCCTAAGGATTTTTTTCCTCTGTTATCCATAAAAGAAGTGTGTTCCAAATCAGTTAAGGCTACCCTTTTGTCATATTTTCTATTCTCTGCTAATCCTCCTGTTGTCAGAGGTCTTCAATCAGCTACAAAGAAAATGCCTCCATTAGGTGGCTTAGGATCCAAAATTCACCATCTAAACAAAATTACCCAGACATGATTTAGCGTTTTTGGTAGACATTGCAGTGCTGAAATGACAATGTGCAAACATATCCTGTCTAGTGCTTGTATTGTGGACAAATCCCAAATCATGAGCTTCTGCAAGAAAAAGGGCTGGAGGGAAAATTTCCATGCATGCTGGCAATGCAACAGGCATGCTAATTAGCTGGGCTGTTTGCTGCTCTGGATCTCAAAGGACCTGGGTCTGCCCAGGGATTTCTTAATTCTTTCCCTCATTTCCCCCTTGTTTAGTTGTTTTGCTTTTTTCTTCTGGCCTTCACCTGTTTGCTCTTGTGGGAACAGCTATTAAAGACTCTGAGGAGGCCTGTCAGTGAGTAATTGCTAGCACCCAGTAATTAGTTGAACTAATCAGAAGTGGTTAATTGTGATGGGATAATAAATGTAGTAGCTCACCGCTGTGGTTTGCAGAAGGGAGGTGAAGATGCTTGGGTGAATTTTAGTATTTATGAGTAGGCAATGAATGGGGGATGCAGGGGCCTGGCATGGGTTTGGGTAAGGGCTGTGGGTCCTCATTCAGTAAATCTGGTGACTCTTGATATCCTGATGTTTAGGCACCTCCAGTCCCTGAGCTGAGGTTAAGCTGCATGGCTTCCAGGTTTCTTTACCCCACTGTGGTTTGTCATTCCTTACACCAGCTCTGAGTTCCAGCTCAGAGGGTTGCAGTGCACACTGCATCAGGAAATTCTTACTGTCTTTCCTTGCCCCTTGTTTATAGATCTGATCTGGAACAAGGTCTTTGAAATCACCACCCTGGATGTTGATGAGTATCTCTACACTGAGTCCTCTGCTTGGAGAACTCCAAGCCCTGAGTACTTGCATTGCTCCTTTTTTGCCTTGGCCTGCTCTGATAAAGGGCATGCTTTGTGATCCCTGTCTTGTGAGATGGCAGGCTTTGGCACATCCTGAGACACCAGTGTCTTGTTTCAAAGCTCCTCCATCGGGCAGTGAGTGACTTTTTATACCTAAGAAGCAAGTGCAGACACTACACAGAGAATGGCTGGGGTGGGCAGAACCCTTAACAGAAAGTGTTGTCCTATATGCTCACTGAAATTTTAGACAGTACCCCTGTCTCCCTGCTATTCCATGCCTTTGTTTCTCAAGAAGCATGGTCTGTTATTTGATTGGACTGTTGCCCTGATTGTGTTCTCCTTGATTATGCGTCTCATCTAGAATTAATCTTTGTATTTTGCTTTCCTACTGGTGACCAAAACTCCAGGCCATGGCCTGGGTGGGCCACCACTTGTGTCAGCTTTGATCATCTGTTGCCATGAGTCTTTGTTTGTTTTTTTCTTTTATAAACAGGGGCTGTAAATAAAGTGCTGGATTTAAAACAATTAAATCCAGCACTTTTTGTTTGTGGGGAAACAAACCACCTTTCTTACCACTCCCTCTCCTGAGGATGGACCTCATTTGAATGGGGGCTCTTGTTGATGTCCTATGCAGAGTTTGTGTAGAAACTTCTGACAGGATTGTCAAAAGTAGGTCATGGAAGCTGGAAGCTCATATTGAGAGGGCAGAATTTCTGGCCAGAGAGAAATATCTGGAATACCTGAAGATGGGATGAGTTTGGTGGTCACACCAGAGATGAGAAACTGGACCTCATGCCAATACCATGGTTTGAAACTTGCTCTGCTGCATCCTGCACTTCTTGCCTTGCTCACAGTTTATTGCTTATTGCACATGGGTGGTTTTTATCCTCTTGCATCTTTCCCAATTCATATGGATAGCTCAAGAACCATTGAGCAGGAGGAAGATAGGAAAGAGATTTTCCTTTTTTTGTCTCCCCTTCCATCTCCCCTTTGAATGTCACAAGACTGGAAGGTTTCTTCCTTGCAGAACCAGATTTAAAAACACTGTAATGATCACCGTTTCCTATGAGACTGAGCTCTCCTGGGAGGTCTCTATCTTGCCCCAGGGGAGGTGAGGGATGTGAGTACATCTGTGTATCCCAGTGCCTGTCTCCCACAAAGCAACATTCCTTTATTTTGACACTGGTTTGGTTTGTTTTTTGGTTTTTTTTTTGTCACATTATTAGTTTTTCATTTTTAAAGACCACTGACACACTGCCTCTAACATTAACTTGCCACTCCTCTCCTGTGATGTGTTGGAGACCCTTTGGGGCAGCTCATCTTCAAAGAAAGTCAGTTTTCCTGGTTTTACTTGAGGACTTTCATCACTCCTTCTTCAACCTGGGAAAAAGCCCTCCAAGCCCTAAACAAGCCCATGCGCAGGACCCCAGACAAACTGGAAAGTACCAAAAGGATAAGACACAAACTGTACCTTACACTACCAAGCCCACAAAGCTCAAATCCATTCCAATTTTAATTCCTCTTAAACACCTAGACAGCCTGTATAGCTTAGAGAAAATCTAGTTTTCCTTGTCTACACACAGTGTTTGCTGTTTGTCTTTCTCTCGATGTGTCCTCTTCTCTGCCTGTCCTTGGCAAGAGGGAAACTGTCACTTCTTGAGCATTAGAGAAAAGCTTCTCACACTGTAGACTTATAAATAATAATAGAAACCTGTAAGTGTTCATACAGTAAATGCACATTAAGCACCATTCTATCTGGAAGAAGTATTAATATTTTATGAGACAGTCTGCAGAGCCACCTAGGCACACATAATACAGAGGTGTGTTGAGCAGGTGATCAGATAGCAATCTAGGCCATAAACTGTGCTTTTTCTCCAGGAAAACTGGACCTGTTTGTTTGCCCAGAATCACTCCTGCTTCCTGACATCAAATATGGCATAAAGTTCAGAGGCTACATGCACGAGTGCGGGGTCGTCTTAAGTTCTTCTCACTAAATCCTAACATAGACAGTTTTGCCACAAATGTAACATTAGAAACAATCAACAGATGTTAAAGATGTGTTGTACTAATGACCTATTTCATATTCAAGTTCAGTTCTGAATTCCCTTCTCAGCCACTAATTTGCATAACATTTTATTCACGCTCATTAGCCATCAGGAGATTCTAACTCAGCAAAAGTGGATATTCATCAATTTCCCCTTTGAATGGATACGACACCAAAAACCATCGTAAGCCTCCCTGTACCTGCTGTAGTACCTGCAAAGAGTGTGTTGTGCAGCCCAGTCACTTCATAGCTGACAAGGATGCCTTGGGGGAATTCTTGTGTTTGATTTCAGTGGAATAAATGAGCCCTGCAGAGAGGCAATAAAAAATATGAGACCATGAGCGCATGCTAATGAACCTGCCTAACTGTGAAGGTATCCAAAACCTCCCCAAAATGCTGCCTGAAGTCCAGGAACCTCTTACAGTTAGCAGCTGAAGCCTTCAAATCTGCAGGAGAGTTACCAAGAGGGAAAGAGAGACAGGTAAGAACTAGCATGACCGGTAATCAAAAACTGGTTCTAAATTTGATTGATGGACCAGCTTGCACCCTGCCCCTGACCTAGTCCATGTCAAACTGCATCACAAAAAAAAAGCAGCCACCACCTATTACCTGAATGGAAAACAAATGACAGCCCAACATGCATGTTGGAGAAGACCAGAACATTTTCAATGACCAAAAGCTATTGAGCAGCCTGGATTTTATTTTCTTTTTTTGTCCTTATTTTTAACTCTCTTGGAAAACCTGGTGCTTGGGACAGACTGAGTTTGTTTTCAGCTCTAAAGGGAGATGTCTTGATGTCAATGAAATCTGTAATGGTGACAGCACAGTGAAAGCCAACAAAAATAAGTGTGGCACATTGTTAAGGGAGGGAGACTTGATCATGAAGATTAGTTTGGAATGACCTGTTTCTACAGAGTCCAACTAGACCTGGAGAAACTTCAGATTCTAGTGTTTATTTTTGAATGTGTCATGCTAACCATGACAAATCTTGTTTACCTTCAACTGTCAGACCTAGGACAGTGTGGATTTGTCTCTTCATGGGGGAAGAAGGTACTGGGGAAGGTCTTTCTCACCCCCCTCTGCTCTGGATCTGGAGGGAGTCTGTGTCTTACAGCTCTGAGTTGTGATTTTAAGTAATTCCAGGACAAAGCCAAGGCTCAGTAAATAATGTAAGACAATTCTGGGAGTGGGGGTAGGGGACATCCTGCTGTTCCTTGTATTGATCAGGAATTAATGTCTAACCTTTGAAAATGCAGTGGAGAATCTCAGTGTGATTGTGAAACCTTACTTTGTGCCATGATCAGTTACCTCTGGGGACCCGTGGGGCTCAGCCTGCTGATTACGGATGCATTAGGAAAAACCTGAATTTTCAATTTTTCACATGAATCTTATAAAGTGAAACAGACTCCTGCTGGGATTTATGGAAACTGGTTTACTCTCCACTGCACTCAGTACATCTACTTAGCTAAGCTGGGAGAGTGCTTCAACCAAGAGGAACTGCAAGAATTATTCCACCCTCAGCAAGTTAATTGCTGCATCGTCAAGTAGCATGGTTATCCATCCTATTCCTTCTGCTTTCTCTCTCTTTTCCCCCCCCCTCTTCCTCTCCAAGAGCTGATGTGTGATGTCTTTTATTTTTTTTTCCTCCTCCTTGCCATCTGTTTCATGTTTGTAACTTGCAGAGGGTGGGTGTGTGGTAGTGGAGCTTGTGATGAAGTTTGCTGGTGGAGGCATTTCTTTCACTCTGTTAATTAGATTTGTGTTTTCGTTACTCCCAGTTCTAAGGGCCATGCAAATAGGACTAAATTATGCATTAGTGATATGCCCCAGTGTTTAAAACATTCTTATTGTTGGGGGACACTGGCTCCATCCTGTATTCCTCCCTTTCATGGAATTCAATTATATTTAAACTATTAACATGGAAAGTCTAAAAATTCTATTAAAATGTCAGTTTAATAAATCTTCCTAGGTTTAATCTTTCATTTCTGGACTGGGGGAAGGGGAGGATGAATTATGACAGTTTTAAGTTTTCCCTGAGCAGCCCCTGCGTGTTAAATTGTCTGTAACTGTCAGAGTGATTCTGAACTTATCTATATTGGTAAAACAATCTGAGGCAATAGGAGAGTGCCCAGGGTATTCACTGGAATCAAGCACTTCATGTCCAGGTCTAAAACATGCCACAGCTGGGGGAATTTGGACCCAGTTCTTTCTTTCCAAACATTACAGAGAAGAAAGGGAAATGGGGTACTTCATGCCTGCTCTCTTGCCCTAAACCAGGACACACTCCCTGCTCCAGGTTCTCAAAGGTGAAGGTGAATTTATCTGGCTTTAGACATGTGATTTGGACCTATCACTATTTAAAACTGATTAGATTGTTGTTTTTAATCCCTCTTCTGCCATGTGCCACTTCAGAAATACCAAGGGACTGTCCATTGTTCTGGTTGGTACCCCATGGTGCTGAGTACCACGTGAGCATCTCCTGTAAGCAAAACTTTCTTCTCTCCCTCTTTTTGTGCTGCACTTCTGCTTTTAATAAATGCTGAAATCATTTCTCTTCTGTTTGCTTCAGCTAACTCTTGATTTGAAGCTGTTCCAGTGTCTAACACACAGGGAGTTTTTTATTATTTCCTCTCAGCATTCCTGTGCTTGAAAATCAGGACTCACATAGGACCATATAAAGAGATTGCAATGGTTTAGCCCAAATAAAGGAAATCCATCTCTTGGTCCTGCACTCTTATGGCTGTAACACAGAGGATGCAGGTGTAGTGGTGGTTCTGAGACCTGGGACATGAACAGAGCTTCCAGGAAAGCTTTGTAACAGGGCTGCTCCTATCAGATGAAGATTCAAGAGCCAAACATCCCTTGGTGGGGGGTCTTGTGAGCACTGTCTGGGAGGGAAAAGAAGATCCAGGTGGTGATTTGACCCAAGTGAATCTGCTTGCACCTGAAGTCCTCCTGGATCTGGTGTGGAGACAATGGTGAGGGCAGTGGTAGGTGATATTTTTTATGAGGCAATTAGTAGTCCTGCTCTGCCTCTCCCATAAAAATGTGGATTACTAGTCTGTAGATGGTGATGGTTGCAGAGAGCTATGTGTGTCAGGTCTGACCAGGCTTGAAGGGGCTCAGCTGGGGTTCCTCTGGACAGCAATGGATCATGATTTGTGCTGGCTCTGCAGGCCTTGCTCATGTATTGGGGTGCAGATTCAGCATTGGGAGAAAATCCAGTAACTGTGGGCTCTTCAGAGGATGGATGCTGAGGAGAAAAATCCAGCTGCCCCTCCATGGTGCAGACTGGTGCCAGAGTCAATGCACATGAGGATCTATATTGAAAAGGAAGAGACTTTCATTAGTTTCTTGGCTTTGCTGGGGATCCCTGTGTGCTCCCAGCAAAATGCCTGCACAGCAGGAAAATGTGGTTGGCATGGGCATATGGCTTATGGCATTTCTGCCATATCAGCAATGAAGTATCTCTGACAGAAGACAGTTCCACGTGGGAAATGCTGCTATGGCTGTTGGTGACACAGCACTGAATGAGGAATAAGTCCCCCAAAACAGTCCAGCTGACTGGACTGTGACCCTGTGATGAACTGGTGAGCCTGGCATTGCTTCTCCAAAATGGAAATGGGTATGGTCTCACACAGTACACCAGAAAAATCAAACTCCTCATCTCGCCTCCCTCTTCCTCACATTTTCAACTTCTCCCAGTACTCAAGCTCAGTAGAGTGGAATTGTCCTATTCCAGCCCTGGAAATGGAGGAAGTCAGTGACCAGCAAGAAGGGTCAAAATGTTCTTGGTGGATTCTAGGGAGAAAGAGGTGATAAATGGTACTGGTTGAACACCTTGGTCAGCTGGGCTGTGGCGTGTGGCTAATGCCAGGCTGCAGGGAGAGTGTTGGGGCACAGTGCTTTGTTTGGGTGAATAAACCATGCATGTTCATGGAATATTAATTAATAATAAATGAACATGCATGAATTATTCATGCTCATAAAAGCAAATTTGCCCTGAAGGCATAACATAAGATAGGTTTTAAGAAGGTTTGTTTTTGCTGGATTTTTTTTTTTTAACTAAAGGATGGATTTGTATAGGGCATAACTGATTGGTGGTAATTTGAATCCAAACACAGTGTGACTGCCACAGCCAAGCCAGTGTATCTCAGCACACTGAACAGGCACTTCCACTAGTGCTATTTCAGTCATTCATTTGTCTTCCAAGATGCATACAGGGACCTCCTTGCTCTGAGTCCCATTTGACTCTGGCAGGTCAAAAAGGGTCCCCTGGGTTAACACCGTTGCTGTTGGAACAGGGATAGATTTGTCCCTCCACGTTCCTTCTGCAGACAGATTTGTTCCACCAGCGTGCAGCGCAGATGTCTCATACATGATGCAGGATTCAGGTGAGATTTGAAGCAGTCAGCTGACGCAGGAAATGCTGCCTCTCTATTTAATCTCCAGTTTATGCTAAATGGGCCAGCAGATCCTTTTGCTCCACCAGTGTCCATCCTTCTAGACAGCACAATAAACCCCAATAAGAAGGATTTAAATAAAAAATGCCTGTGTGTCTTAGTGATGTGCCACCCTGCCATAAGAGGCTGAAAATTGTCCCAAATTTAGGAAGTACCTTGACTCACCTTGGGCTTCACTTTGCCAAGGCAAAAATGGATGGCTGCAAGGACTACATGTAGGACAGATATCACTGTGGGACTGTCATCTTGCTCACTGTGCTCTGTAAAGGCTGACCTTGCAGGGGCTAGGGGCATAATGTGATATAGCCATGCAAAGAAATATGCAAACATGTGCAGTATCTTTCTAAGTGCCCTGCTCTGTCACTGCTCTACAAGGTGAAATGCAAAGCTTTTCTCCCCATCTGAGGCCATTAAAGATTCTCAAGCTGTCATCCTGTTAGATCCTAACACAGCTAGAAACATAGCCCCCACCTATCTACATTCCTGCACAAGTTTCATGTCAAGATACATGGCTTCTTCTGATCAGGTGTGGGAAAACTGGGTAAGCAGGATGTTGCTGCACTTGTCCAAAAGTTGCCTATTGATGGTGGGTAATTTGTAGCTCTCCCTGGGTGCTAAAACCTCTCCAAAATATCATCCTGTTGCTCCCAGGAAAGGAGCTTTCTGGCTGGTGTACATGTGTGACATTGTGGCTGAAGCCCCTATTCTCCCTCCCTGGGCTCCTTGCACACTCCCAGCCTTCTCATGTTTTGCACTTCTGAGGGATGCATTCAAAGCAAAGTGCATTTTGCACTTCAAAAATTGCAACTGGCTTCTCAGGTGCACTGTTCCTGCTCCACAAATACACCATAGTTTGGCCAAAGTGTTGTCTCTGCACAGGCAAATGTGGCCATGGTGTGTCAGTGACTAGCTGGGGAAAGGGCTGCCCACATCTCTGGAAAGTGGGTTAGGAACTGTGAAAGTGGAGGACAGCCAATTTGGACATTTGCTAAGTGCTGCTGGATAGATCTTGTGGGCTGGCAGGATGGCAGGTGCACAGGAAAGGATGTAGAGTGGCACACCATAAACATGGTGCTCGCCAGCCTCCCAGCCATCATTTCATGGGAAAACATCAGGGAACGTTAGAAATAGAGGAGAGATCCCCAGACACAACTCGGGTCTGCTATGAATTTGGCCTCAAGCCATCAAAATAATCTTAAACTCCTTTTTATTTCCTTTCCTACTTTTTTTTTTCCCCAGAAGCGTGCGTTGACTTCCTCAGCTAATAAACAGCAGGGCCATAAACTCTGCTGCCTTTCCCTGGCAAGGTCATTCCCTTTGGTGAGCTGTTTCCTCTCGTCTTCATCTTCCTGTTATTACATTTTTAGTTTCTGCTTTTCCAGCAATCCTTCTCTGCTGAGCTGCTGCGGTTTGATCTCTTCTTTTTCTGATTCCACAACAAACATGTTTTAAAGTCTTTGCTGCTGGTCTGCAGACAGTTTTTCCAGGAAAAGTGCTTCATGTACTACAACTTAAAACATGGGTGGATTTTTCAGGATTTAACATCTTGGAACCCAAGCCTTTGGTCTCCTCTTTCATATGGTCATGAAGGCAGACAAATGGGAATGATTTGAGTAATTTATATATTAAGAAGTAATAATCTTCGCAACCACTTTATTCATCCAAATGCTTTTAACTTTGATCTTTCTGTTTTCTAGCAACACCTTGCATTTTTTCAGACCTCTTCACTTTTCAGAGATAACCATCCCTGATGGCTCCTTTGAATGCTTCCCCCAGCTAAAGAGAAGCAGTGTCTGATTGCTACTGCACCATCCATGTATCTCCACAATTAACTGAGACAGTTTTTGGTGTTCAAGGGTAGGGGACAAAAGGGAAAAAGCTCTCTAGGCCTTGAAAACTGCTTCATCCTTGCACAATGGTAATCTGAAACCCTAGGTCTTGGTGTGTTTAGAAGTCAGTAAATTTACTAGTTAACGTTCTTCACTCAATTAAAAAGCCCTTGATCTGAGCCCGTCAATAGATTTTCGGTATCTATAGAAATCTTGTCCTTGTGCTGAAAGACTTAGCAATTTCCTTCTCTCTCTCCAGACTAAGTCTCAGTAGGGATGAGATGCTGTTTGGCAAAATGGGCTTGGCCACTCTGCTGGGCTGTGTTGGGAGCCCCGCCGGGAGGCTGTCCTCGCCTGCAGCTGGGAACTGGGCTTAATTGCAATAATTTACTGGGCTGGGTAATTAACGGATTAAGGGCCAGTGTTGTAGCACTGAGGGAAAGCATTGACAGAAGAAGTGGTTTTGTCTCAAGAAGAATCTGGCAGGGCTAGAGCAAAAGCAGCAAAGGCATCTGTGGTACCTCTTTTTGAAAGGTCACACAGTGTAGGGAACAAGGCAGCTACAGACCGACATTTACTTTACTCTATTTAGGTTATAAACAAGGAGGGTAAGAAGAGAAATATTTTTATTTATTTTTATTTCACCTTGTAACAGTGTAGAGACAGTCAGTGCTATGTTGTCTCACTTTCACCTCTTGCTATAAATACCTTCCTGCGAGAAGGATCTTCTCAGCCCACTTGGTTTGCATTTTAATTATTTTTTCTGTCTGGCACTTTTCACCTGTTGAGCTGTCTATTGTTGATGTTTTGTAAAGGCAGATAAAAGCTGAGCATCACTGTGAACTGGACATCCCAGCTCATGTTGGGAAATGCATATGAAAATTTTCCTCATAAGAGAAAACCCTGAAGTGAAAACTGGATGAAGCCAGCTTTTCCTAAGACCACTGGCACAGAATGATGCACTGATGTCTTGAATGGACCTAAATCCAGCACTTTACAGTGTTAGGACTTATTTCAGTGACTTTCTCTAGAGGTTTAGGCACATGTACCCTCCAGTTAAAATCTCTGTCCTCTGGCAAGATCCTGCTGAAATTGTGAGCCTTAATAATCTCTAATCATGCTCCTTTCCTGAGAAACACTTTCACCATCAGTTATCTTGTTAGACCAACTCCTTTTTTTCTTTGCAGGATGGAAACCCCTTATTATCCTCTGTGTGTGGCACATCTGTGTTTTGGAGTGTTGGGAGGTGGCAACAGAATGTGTGACGGGGAGGTGACATGAAGAAGCCAATTCCTAAAGCCTGTGCTTGTTTGGCGGTGCCGTGGCAGAGCTCACTGGATAATGTTCTCCGCATTCACAACTACCCCAGCTTGGCGTGGGCAGGAGCTGGAGAGGAAGGGTCAGAGAGGGCCAGGGAATGAGCCTCTGTGGCTTGAAGGGAAGGTAAAGCTCAGGGACTGTCACATCTCAGCTCTCAGACAGAAAGCGAAGGGGCAGGGGAGGTGTGAGCAGCACAGGCCTCAGCAACACGCTCCCCCTTCTGCTCTGCTCTTTAGCAGCCCAGCTCTAAAGCCAGAGAAGTCATCAGCCCTGGGAGGCTACATGGTTTCACATCCAAAAATGCAGTTCAGATGTGTGATTCCGTTTCGCCTGCCATGTGTTTGTCTGCTTTTCCTAAACCCTCAAGTCTCTCGGTCAGGGCGGATGGGACTCGTCTCATCAAACTGGCATCCGCAGTGCCGGTGCTGACTTCAGCAGCAGTCACCCGGGGCTCCCAGAGGGTCTGTGGGGACGGAGCCAAGGCAGCCCAAGGAGTCCAGGGCATGATTCATCTCTTCTTAAACTGGATGTCTAAAATAGGGCTGGAAAGTTGTGCTCGGGAAGTGCCGATTTCCCTCGGCTGGCTGTGAAAGGAGATGACGGTGATTAGCTCAACATCCCTGTTGAGGATATCTGTGTCTAGTCGGATGAATCCTACCCAGATGGCTTTTGGCTGTGTTTGTACACAGAGCTCAGCACAGGGGGGCCGTATCCTCAGTCACTGTGGATGTTACTGTGATATAAATAATACCACCACCACGACCGCGGGCACGTACTGTACATCCCTCGTTATTCCAGCTCCACAGACATACATCTTACCATCTTCTGGGGTTCCATATGTATTTGTTAATATAATAAGAACAGGGGGCAGACGTGTGTGGGTGAGCGAGTGTACGGTGTCCTGTATGAATAGGTTGAGATGGGCTGATATCATCAGACAGCTCTTCTGCATCCTGATTGATTGAGGTGTTCTGTTTCCACATTAACTTGCAATAAAGTGCTCTCTGATGCCGATACGCATTCATCATGTGCAATTGTGGAGACTGTTTATAACTTAATTTACTCCAAGGTAATGATGATTATATCTAAATATTTATGGAGAGGTCAGTGCAAGTAAATTTCTCAGTAATTTTGTTTTGCTTTTCTTTTCTTTCTCTTTTCTTCAGCCAGCCAAATTATCTCAATGCTCCCTACAGACCTTCTGCTAATTCCTTTGTTTGCAGTGACAGTTAGTGGAGAAAGAAGGCTGATTAACTGCAGGCAGCCTCTGTGTTGAGCAAGCCAGCAGTCTAACCAGAGGTGCACGCCGATTCTCTGCCTTTTATTTTAATTTTGACCTGCAGGAATGTCATGGGCCAGAGCTGTCTATTAAGATATATCAGAATCGTGTGTGTGTTTGTGTGAGTTAGCAATGCTAAGCAAAGCTTCCCACTAACACTGTTAAAATTGATACTTTCTGCAGACGTGAGAGGGGGTGGCATGTACGCAGCACTGGTTGTTCATCTGATCTGATCTGATCTGCTCAGTGCAGACCATGGGTGATCACTTTTACGGTGGGCTCAGTCAGGAAATCAAGTTATTTATGGCACTTTGGGGTGTTGGTTAATTTTGGGGGGTGGGTTTCTTCCTCCATGTCTTCTGCTTGTTCTTTCTCCATGCTCTTTTTCTCATGTGATATAGTCCACTAATGGGATCCCATCTCTTCTAGGAGGATTTAGCTCAGTGGGGCTCTGGTCTTTAGATGACTCCCAGCCTGTCTGCTAATATTTAGGACTGACTGGAGCTGGAATTTTTTGCCCAGGAATTTTTTGAGGCAGCGTGGAAAATGGACCATTTTGTTATCTCTGAGGGAATAGGAATTTCACGATATTGATATGAAACAGCTGAGAGGATGTTTCATTTTGATGTCTTATGAAAAACATCTGTGGATCCCTTCACTTCTTGGCTCCCCCTGCTCCATATGCAGAGCTCCAACACATCACATTATCCTTTTCCTTCTTCTCCTCCTTCAGCCATGTCTGTGCACTCGTGTGACCCTGAGGGCTGTGCTTTGTGCAGGAGTTTTTGTCATCAGGCAAGCAATGAACCCAAGTGTGTCCCTCAGGCAACTCAGGCAATGGGATGCCTGGATCCTGGATGAGTGGTGAGCCCAGAAAGAAGACGGATGCTTCTATCCTCAATCCCATGAAGGTGGCACTTCATGGGATTGAGGATAAGGGTGGGTAGGATGTGCCTCTAGGATCTTGTAGCTGGATGTCTCATGCTCTCTTGGACATCAGCATCAGCACAGGATGATTCATTTCTGCTCAAGAGGTGCAGCCACCCACCAACAGCCAATGGCTGTTGTCAGCTTTGGGGGCTGCCAGAGGCTGTGAGATGTGACAGTTTTGAACCTAAATGCTCTGCAGAAAGATGCTGCAGTCTTCCCTTGAGTTTGGCCCCCACTGGTACTCTTATTCCTGCATCCTATCACAATGGTCCATGTTGCCTTTAGAATTTACCCTCATCCTGCTTTAAATACTGCTTTACTTCCATCCCTGGCATTAACTCTTCAAATATTTTCTCCTTTTCCTTTTTCCAGTTCTATTTTCCCTGGAGGAGGAGCAGTAGAAGTCCAGCAGCCATGCCTTCCTGAGCAAGGACCACTGCCTTTTGTCCTCACCCTGTGCTATGCCATTGCTGATAAGTGATTGCTTCATGCATCTGCTGGTGATTTGGGGGTGAGGATGTGCTTTCAAATGTTCCTCAGAATATCTGATCATCCAGCTGTGGCCCTCAGCTGCCTGGATCCAGCTGGAAAAAGGACCTGTCTTGCAGTTCAGTCTTTATAGCGAGGAGAACGGTGATGCATACATCCACTGTCATTCTGAATCAAATGCTAGAAGAGAGAAAAGATATTGAAGTATATTGAACCACAGAGGAAAAAAAAATTATGAGTGCAATCTGCTCCATTAAAAATTTCATAGACCGTTACCTTTACAGGGCAATTAGCTGAGTGATTCCCGTGCCATTGGAAGCCAGAGCAGTGGATAATCAGAGGCAGAAATGCCTGGGCAGGTACATTTGCAGAAAACCTTTAGGCTTTAGTTGCTTCTCACGTGTTCCGAGCGCGCTCGTAAGTCACCAACTGTTGATCCCTTCCCTTCAGCCTCACTTTTCTCCTTTGCTTGTGTTTCCTCCCACAACTCCAACAAGCCCCGGCCCCTGTGCCTTGATGTCTTTGTTCCCTGTGCAGCTGCTGTGGGACAGCGGCACAATGGGACCTGTCAGCGCTGGGGAGCGGGGTGGCGGCGGGCGGGGGGCTGCTGCAGGCAGGCAGAGGGGGGCTTTTGTCACCACGGAGTGTTTGCTACCTTTGATGCCAATCATTTTGGAAGAGTTAATGCTGACACGGAAAGCAGCGAGAGGGCTTTTCATGTGAATTCTGACGGAGAGAAAGGGATCCTGGGAGCCACACAAGCACGTTTCCATGGCTGAGCGCTTTGTACCAAGTTTGTGGTTTCTTTTTAATGCAAACCGATGGCCATTTTTTCACTGCAATGCTGGGGGAAAACTGCCCATTTCTTTGATAAATGGCCTGATTCCAGTCTTGCTTGCACCAGACGTGCAGGAGGAGGCATCAGGGGATAGGCTTTCCTCGTGCAGAAAAATGTTTGGGGTTAATTCTTTGCATTTCATCATGAGGACTCTAAGCCATGAGACGTACAACAAACCAGAAAGGTTTTACCTAGTGTTTGACATTTGAGCACCCTGGCTGTGTGCTTATGTCCAAAGGCTCAAGTCAAACCTTAGAAATTTGGAGTGGGTAGGGGGATAACTTTGCTTAGTGAGACCTGAAGACAAATGAGAAGGCAGACCCCAATTTATACATCTGCTATCTCTTGTTCTGGCAGCTGAGGGGATGTTTTGGCTCGTGTAGTTGTGCAGCATAGGAGGTGAACTCTATGAGTGGACATGCACAGTGGGAGCACGAGGCCTGCATTTATATGCATGTCAATGACCAGCCAATTCACTGATTAATTTGACAGCAAGCCCCGTGAAAGGCGCTGGGAGCTTTCTGCCCCCACCCCAAAGCCTGGAGTTCAGTGTCATACAACTGCACAACAATCACTAATGAGAAAAAAAATGTTCTTATTCCTTCTGGCTGAAAAAGATAGATTTCCTTAAAAGCCAGACCCTGACATTTCAGTGAACTGCAGCTGAAGACAAAGAATGTGCATTGTTTCTAAACAGATGCAAAAATAATAATAATAAAAGATCTTCTGCTTTTCAAGCCAATCTCACAATTTCCAAACCTGGCTCATGGTTTTTCTCATGCTTCATGATGACAATGCCAAGTCTCTGTTGTCAGACTGCTAAAAAAGCTCATTCAGCCAACTACCAAAGAAATGAGCAAAATCAAATCACTCTGTGCAGTTGGGATGGGGTTTATGTGTCTTGCTCTGATGTGTGCCTTAGAAGAAGAAGCAAAAGCAGAAGGCTGAGCTCCAAGATGTCCTCCTGCTGTCATTCTTCTGTGGCCATGCACAGGGCTCCCTTATCTCCCCTCTCTCCTAAACTATCTCCTCACAACACACTGCTTACCAGAAATGATTCATAATTCAAGATAATTCATTTCTCAGCATGAAGCCACATTGCAAAATACAGACTGCCCTGCACAACAGCTCTACCTTGAGGCTTTCCCTTCACTGCCTATGCTTCTGCTTCCTGGACATTTCCACACCATTTCAAAACTGAAGTTTCTCTCCTTTCCTCCAGGAAGGAAGAATTCTAGCATCCAGGTCCATTTCCAGCTCTCTTGTGTGAAAGATCCCATAGCTAAGTTTTGGACTCACTTTTGGAAATATGGTGGACTCGCCAAAATGCAAAAGGTGTTTTTCTTTCTAGGTCATTTCACTATCACAGCTCACGGATCCTGGGCTGCTTGAGTGCCCTTTGGTATTTGGGATCAGACAAGTGGCCAGGGCTCCCAGAAACAGTCTGAATACAGCCTGGGGTGAAAGCAGAACCCCAAATCCCATCCTGGAAGGGAACCAGTAACACTGCTAACTTGTTAGCACTCAAAAGGCTCTGGAGAGAAAAAGGAAAATTCAGGGCACCTTCTCCTCAGGTCAGGAGTTACTGCACTGCAGTCAGGGTATGAGTGGCTATTACTATGTTAGCTATGGGTAAAATTGGAAGATCCAGGCACCTGCACCTGGTAGTGGGATGGGGCTAAACTCCATCAGATCTGCTTGAGGTCCTGGCTTGGATAAAATCCTCATTGTGGTGCTGTGTTCCTCTACGTACAGGCACTGTTGTGCTCCCTGCATGTTATTTGCAGAGGATTCTGGTAACCAGAGGCTTAAGATAAATCAGTTTTTTGTTGTTGTTGCTATCACTGTGGGCAGCCTGGTACTGCTGAACTGTGGCCAGGGTCTCCAGTCCAGCATATTCTGCTGCCTCCTACAGCTCTGCTGGAAGTCAGCTGTCAGGCCAGATGTTTAGCAACCATTTTTCCTAGTAGGAAATTAGTCCCTATCAGGTAGCAGGTGGCATTTTCTCTCCTTGTACAGTCAAAGGCTTTGGAGAGTGAACATCTTCATCCTCTCTCATCTACAGTTATTTTCAAGGGGCAGCAGCATGGAATTGGCTCCAGCAAAGCCTATTACTTGGAAGAACAGAGAGGAAATAAAAGTAAGAAAAAGAAGTGTCTCTAATGGACGCAGACCAACAGCAGAACATCCATGAAATTATTATTTACAGAGACTTTGACTTTTATGACTATAGTCTCAAACAATGAGGGGTATCTATTTTCTGTTGGAGGCACCAGAGCGTCTCTCTTTAATGTCAAGAAAAGCTGTGGACACCTGGAGAGAGGGATATGAGGGTAAATGTGCCAGACAGGCAATGCAGCTTTGCTCTCCCAGCTGCTGCTGCAGAGATGGGTGGGGAGTGGGAGGGCATGTCTTGCAGAGGGTTTTGGTTGCAGCTCCAGCGAGCACATGTGAGATCCCGAGGTGCGATTCCCTGCCGATGTGCACCTGGCATCTGCTTTACCTGTGCCAAGCACAGCCCCTGCCAGGGCTGGCTCATGGAGCAGCAGAGGTGTGGCTGAGCAGGGACTAAAACTGCTGCCTTCCACAGGTTTAGGGTGTGAAGGAGAAGAAAACATGCTTAGAAGACTCCCCAGGGAGCAGACTTAGTGGCTGAGGTCCCTGGGGTGTGCTAGATCCTGGATACTTACTTATCCATAGGAGTCTGTGTGCAAGAGGGCTTACAGTTTTCCCTGGAGATTTGCAACTTCTGCTGGTTTCCCCAGCATATAATATTGGTTTGACAACTGTAACTAACTTCTGGTTCCACTTGCTTTTCCTGTTAGCTGGGAGTGTTGTATGCAAAGAGGAGTAGACCTTGTTCATGTCTGCAGAGATGAGGGAGGTCAAAGGCAAGCCAGGAATGGCCCCAGTTGCCACTCAGAGTTTGGGAAGGGAGGTGTGGGGAAAGCTCTGTGTGAGTAACCCTCAGCTGGAGAGTGCTGTGGGGATTTCTGTATGTGTCACATGTATATTTATTCCCAGAGCTGCTGTGTTTTCCTGGTGGGAGTGTGGACACAGGTACATATTTGCATCTGCCTGTGGGCACCCAGCAGGTTATCATGTTAGCTTGCTTATCAGTTCTGCCTTTTAGTGGTTAAATACTTCCCAGAACAGGTCAGACTGTGCAGAAATGAGCTGCATTTGAGAGGGTTTTGGGATAGACCAAAGGGTTTGGATACTCTGGTAGCAGAGGCTCTGATGAAAGACAAACTGGAAGCCTGGCCCCTCGTGGTACCCAAATGTCAGGACCCTCACTGGGCTCTCCAGGCACTGCTCCATCTTTATGCCAGATGTGTCCTACCTTCCCTGCAGGGTCAGCATGTAGTCAGTGAGTCCACATGATCTTTGGCTCTGCCACAAAATGTCCCCACGGGTCAGAGGGCAACCTCTGAGGCTGCTGGCAGAGCATAGTCCTTGAGGGACTGGGGAGCCCTGGTGTGTCCAGCGATGCTGCAAACCATAGAGACACCCTGGCCCTTACTTGAACTCCAAAGGGTCTGGTTTCCAGGGGGAGGCAGAAACAGACTTTTAAAAGGCATCAATCAGGATATCTCTGTTCTCACAGACTGCCACCCCATGGCTTGTACTGACTGACTCTAGTCACAGCTCTCCTGAAAAATCTTTGGGGTCCCTGAGACCAAATTTGAGTTCCTAGGGACCACTGGCTGCACCAATGTGAAGGATTTTGGTAGGACAGTGACAGAAGCACAGTGGAGGTGACAATGTATGGGAGCAGCCCTGGCTCCATAGTGATTGTCATGTTCTTGTTTTGGGCTCCTGTGGGGAAGGATGGGGAATGTGCCTGCTGGTGATTCGGGCTGTCAGGTGTGGCTGAGGGCTGTCTTGAGCTGGGGAATCAGAGACCAGAAGAAATGGAGTCTGAAACCCTCTGCTGTGAGGCAGAGGCATTAGGACCCACAAAGAGCTAAAACCTTGTGCTTGCATGCTGTCTGCTGGAGGTAGAAAATGCAAAAACAAGACTAAAAACCCCAGCCAAATCCTCACCTGGTGCCAGCAGCATCCTGATATTAGCTGAGGCTCAGCCCTGTGCTGGTGCTTGTCCTTGCAGACAGCTATGGAAGGGGAGCAGTGTTGGGCAGCAGAGCCGCTCCTCTCTCTCCTTCCTCCCCATCCTTCCCAGCCTCCTTCTTTACGGGGTTAATTTTATTTTTTCCTCCAGGGGTTTAGGAACAGCCAGCTGAAATGCACAGGCCAGCTGCCTGCCGGTGGCAGCAGGAAAACAGGCAGACAAAGCAGATGGACGCAGCAGGGGTGAGGGAAGGAGCACTGTCTTCAGCGGGCCATGGGCACCACGAAAGAGTAAACAGCTCTCCAAAGGGAGCCGGGAGCTAACTCCAAACCCCATCCTCTCCCAAGTACTCAATCACAGCACATTAACAAGAACGCCTGGACTGCTGGGGGAGAGTAAACAATAAGAGGCCATGCTGGCAGGAGAGTGGGAAAAGCAGAGCCCCCTCCAGCTAATATTTATTGAAAAGGGTGTAGAAAGTGGCTTGTGGCTCAGCGTGCTGTCAGCGAGCTGCAGTCTGTGCTGCCGCTCATCTCCTTTCCCAACTACAGCCCTTTCCCTATCCCCGTCCCTATCCCCACGTGTGCAGGGGATTTGTTTGAGAGGAGGAACAAAGGGAATCCAGAAACTGGATGTGAATCCACTGCCCCCTCCTCCTGAACTGGCCGCGGCTCCATGGATCCAGCCTCGCTTCCCAAACTCGGGCTGGCATTTGGGGACATGAGTGCGCCAACACCGCAGCCACCCGGCCATGCTGCCACCCAAGTCCGCTGCTCCCTTGTGGGAGGGGGGAATCGTGTTTGGGGGAGCAGGGCTATTGTTTAGCAGCAGGAGGGGGTGATTCTTCTCCCGCTTGTGCCAGCGTGACTTCCTTGATTTTGCTGGAGCGGCTCCTGATTTATGCCCAGGAGCTGGGTCCCGCTCGCCAGGCGCTGCTCTTTCATCTGCAACATTGCAGCGAAGTTTGTTTACAAAGGTTTTGGCACGGCCGCAGATTCCTTCTCCCCTTCCCCCCCCCCGCCTTCCTCCTAATCAGCTGCAGTTTTCTCTCTCCTTTGGCTCCCACTGAAAAACTGATTGACCTTTCTGAGCCGTGGCTGACACATGAACCATGCAAAATCCTTTCTGCTCCCTCAGCCCCCTGCTTGTTTGGGAACCCGGCCGCCTGCAGCAGCCCGAATGGGTGGCCTCAGGCAGATGAGTTTGGTGTCTTTTGGGAGCTTTGCTTTTAGTATTGGGCATCCTTGACATTGGGTGAATGTGTGTTTTGTGGCTGAGCCTCCCCAGTGCTCTTTGCAAATGACGACATTGCTAAATATGTGCCTCTGACATGCGCTCAGTCCCAGGTTGCCTGTAAAATGGACGCATTTAAGCAAAACTGAATTTCAAGGCAGAATATGAAAACTTCTGGCCCAGTGTCTCCTTCCATCCCAGCAGGGTGTATCCACGTGGAAAGTGCACAAAGGCAATTTAATCCTTTTCAGGACCAAACTCAGCAGAGCTGAGAAGAGGTTGACCTGCTGACCTGCAGCAGCTTTCTGTTTTAGCCATGGCATAAGAGTTGCCCATGTTTGGCCTGTTGGGCTACTAGAAGTTTAATGAGAGCCATGAATTTTCCATAAATATGTTTAAACTGTTTTTTCTTTCTATATTTCTTGAGGGTAAAGAACCATGGGGGAAGAGATGGCCTGGTGGTTTGGCTAAATTATCTTTGCAGCCGGTCCCACAGACTCAATGTCCAGTGATATTGGGGCCTAAAGACTCTTTTACACCTTCTTGAGCACACGTTGGACCTTATCCCTTTTACCATATTTCAGTGGTGGTTCAGCTTTCTGTTGTGTTACTTGTCTGTATTGCAAGAGTAAGGTTTAGAAGCCACTTTCCACTGCTGTTAGTAGTTGAGTTGTTTTTGAGGCAGGCCAGCCTCTGCTAGAGGCCTTTTTCTGTCTGCTTGTGTTTGAAAAGCTGGAATTGGAGGCAGGTGAAAATATAATTGAGATATTTTCTTGCTGTTGTCTAAAGCAGAGTTTTCTTGCACTAACCTCAGTGTGTTACACACCTTGGTGAAATCTGAGTGTTGCTCACCTTATCCAACACAAATCAGAGGAAATATAAACAGTAATTTGTAGCACACACAAGGACAGAGCTCTGAAAAAAGTGCCAAGGCAACCAGGGATGTGTCAAAGAGTGAAGGCTGCTCGGGCTCTGGAAGTAAGACATGAAGTTTCCTTTTCCACAGAAAGACAACAAATTGTCCAAAAAACCCCTGCATAGTAATCACACCGGCTGAGCCTCCTCAGATGCAAAATGTAAAGCACAAGGGTCCTATGGGGCACCCAAATGTGTCTGGCCTGTACCCAGCCAGGGGAGCTCTCCTGGGCTGTGATGCCTCCCAAATGACCCATACTCAGATCATGGATGCCAGCAGATGGCTTTTGCTGGACTCCAGGAGAGCATTGGTGTAACTTAACAAAGGGATCTCCCTCCCTTTTTCAGGAAAATACATGTACTCAAAACAAGTAAAAAAATAGAAGCATTTTCTTCTCTTATCCCTCCTACGATTCCTGCGGTGCTGATGGTGGGCTTCTCCTTTCCCTGGGAAATACATCAATTTGATTTTCTCCCTCAAAGGATAAATCACTGAAAGACACTGCCATCCAATTTCCCCTCAATTGTGGCTGCCTCTGGGTGCTAGGGAAATACCATTGGAAGGAGCTCTGCTTTTCTCATGCTTCCTTCCTCCCTGATAGTTTTGGGGTTTTTTTTCTCCAAAACATCCTTTTCTTCACCAAGAGCTGGTGCTGCCTGGGCTGTGCCTGTAGCAGCTGAGCACACCCCAGTGTCTGTCCTGGGCAGTCTGTCCCTGCCTCTCCTCTGCCATGCTGATTCCTCCATCAGAATAAGATTATCAAAAGCAGCAGCAGAACCCATGTGCTTAGAGCCTGCTGGAGGGCAGTTGCACTGGATGTAAATGTCAAAAAATTTGACATCTACAGCCAATGGTGGCAGAGCCCCTGACGTGGTGAACAGGACCAGACAGCGATGGGAAGCTTTTCTCAAAGAGCAGTAAATATTTAGCCCTCCATCTTCTCTGGGCAGCAATTGAACAAGGTGGCTCCAAAAGTATCCTGAAGCTTTCAGCACACTGTGCTGGTTTTCACTGAAGTGATACCACTCCATCTCAGCCTGCAGTTTAACCCTTATTATGATGCTTTCTCTTTTACCCCATTACCAAATAAAAGCTCCCATATTTTGGGGTGTTGCATGGATTTATCAGGCAGAGTTGTGTGAGACATGCTGGTGGGCAGAAGAAGAGGGGATTCATTTTGAAGACACCTCAAGCTTACTTTTCTTTTTTCGTCATGCCAATGCCTCACCACTTGGATAACTTGGCTGGAAAATCCAAGTGGAGCAATGATCTCAGCCTCTTGCAGCTCTGATCATGGCCTGCAGTCCCCTCCTGAAGCCCTCCATGCCCTCCAGGAACAGATTCACCCCAACCCAAGGGTGACTTCTGTGTCACTGACCCTAGGACCTGTGGCTGCTGATGCAGATCACAGTTGAGGGGAAGAGCTCGTGGGGCTTGTGGAAGTGGACTGAGACTCAGTCTGATGCTGCACAGTGCTGCTGTTGAGGCTTTGGCAACATCCACATGGGACAATGGGATCCCTTGGAGGGCATCCAGGGAGCTTTATCTTTGGCCTGAGTGATTTAAGAATGCCCGTCCTTGTCTCTGTGGCTCTTAATTTCATAAGATTGGATGTTTTATGGATTTAGGGTATGTTTGTACCCTCTGGAGGTCTGCCAGGAAGCACCCAAGGCAGATGTACCTTGCTTTTGGGAAAGAGTCTGCTCATTTCTCTAGGATACAGCTAGTGCTGGATGCTACAGTGGCCCCAAAGAGTTCCAGAGGGAAGGCAGCTCTGGGCTGGAAAACAGAGGCTGAGGAGCACACTAGTAGTGGTCTGTCAGACCAAAACAGGCATGACATCATTTTAAGAGCAACAGCTTTCCAGCCAGTAGTTAGGGGTGTTGTGAAGTTTCCTTACTTAAGGACTGTGGAGCATTTTGGGATCCTTGGAAGAGAGACTTTTCCTGCAGTGAGTCCTATACCCCAATGTTTTTCTCAAATGCTCTTTGCCAGCAAATTACCTGGATTTGAAATTTGGGTGCAATGTTGGATGAAAAAATGTTCTTCCCCACGTTGCTCTGACCTCTGAGGTGGCTGATTTATTTTTTAAAGACATCACTGCTCCCCTTGGGAGTGGCATCTTGCTCTGTTTTTTTGCTCTGAGGAGGTAGTTCTTTTCATGTTTATCTTTGATTCAAGCATTGTAAGGAGCAATCCCCCGCACTTACACGCTTCATTGTATTCTGGCCATGAGAGATTCTCCCCTACTGTTTGTAGCTCTCTTTTCAGTGTAGCTAGTAAAATATTTGAACAGAAAAGAAAAAAAGAAAAGAAAAAAAAAAAAGAAAGAAAGACACTAAACAGCCTCCAGCATTTAGAGGATAAAACAAGATGTAAGCGGAGAGCTCACTGTGGTTAATGCACAGGGCTGGGAGGCCTCAGGTGGACCATGGCCTCTCTTTGCTGCTCTTTTTCTGACTTCTTCTGGGACTTTGTGTCATTTACTCGACCACCTCCTGCTGCAGCTCTGGGGTCTTTAGCATACCTCATGGTTTCTGCCTGGAAAACCATGCAAAAGCAGAGGGACAAGCAGAGATTTGAGGTCTGAGGTGGGAGGGAAGATGCTCTTTGTTAGTCCAGCTGATGACAGATGAAGTGGATTGGTGGAAGAGTTCAGACAGCATTTTGACAGATGTTGGAGCATGTGAGAGGCCGTGCACAAGCAGGTGCAGTCTCCAAGGCCAAACAAATGGGGAACTTTCCCCACTTCAGCCTTTTTCCCCCTTGCTGGCCAAGGGAAGACTTGGGAAGCAGTTAGCCTAAAGGTGGCAAGATATTTTTGAAGCATGAGCTGTTGTCAGTGTCGGGATCCACACTTGCTGCAAACATTTATGAGAGTTGTTCAATGTGGTTGCACATCCATGCATCTGTTGAAGCCCCAGCTAAACTGAGGTCTCTTCCCCTGCAATTTTCAAGACATCTCTCTGCCAGGTCTAATGCTGCAGGGAAGCTGTTTTGCCCAAGGTGGTTGCAAGCCAATCGCTCATCCACTGAAAAATAAGTTAAATCTCAATGGGCTGTAACAGGCAAACCCATGTTAAAGGGTCTTAAGGTTAATTTTGTCCTTCAGACACCTGCTGTGAATTCAAAACTGAGCCAGACTGGCATGAAGTGGCATCATAGGGCTGAGTGTTTGGTAAAGTAGAAACTCACTGTGATAGTGATCTATCTATGGGGTGGTTTGAGGGGAGGCCTCCAGCAGGATCTGGAGCAGTCCAGGTAATTCCAGGTAATTAAAAAAAAAAATTTCCCAGATTTTGGAAGGTTTTTTAAAACTTCTGGGGAATAATGGCATGTTAGGGGGTGGAGTAAAAAAAAAATATTTACAAAAATAAGCAAATGTTCCTCTGTGATAGAGGGACTGAGTGAGCCTGTGAATTAATGAACAGTTTTTAATTTGTCCTTTCATTGGGATCAATGAAAATGACAGAATGATTGAGGTATATGTGCTCACAGGAAAGATGTGAGCCCAAGAGAGCGACATCAGGACTATTTTTAATATATTTTTTTTTCCTTGAAGAAGATACTTCCCTTCACCTCTAACACCAAAAATGTGATAAGAGAAAACAAAAGGGCAGCCTGAAATTTACCCCTCTGTGGGAGCTGGTCTGAAGGTAATGATCCCTTGAGAATAAAGTTATTTATCCTGCACTGCTGTGTTTGCCATGAGTAAATTTCTCAGGAAGCCTGGACAATGCTCATGACCCATCAGAGTCTTGAAGTCCAACATCCCCGGGCTGGCAGCTGCCCTTGGCATAAGATTCAGCCTCCTTGGTGCTGTCAAATGCCATTTTGCTGGCTGCAGATGTGTGCTGTTTGCTCTTGCCAGTGCTGGGTGGTTCAGCTCTGGATGTGTTTCAGGACACCAAGGGGACAATGAGACACTCATGTTTCTGAAGATCCTGATTTGAAAAGGCTGGTGAATGTGAAAAGTTGGAATTAATGTATTGGAGGCAAAACCAGCCTCCATGGCCAGATTTGAATTCTGATTACTGGGAGTACTGATGTTTGATCCCCATAGCCACATCTAATTGTGCAGGACAGCATTAACCTTGGCTCTGCACAAGGTTGTCACATTTCCCACTGTGGAATCAAAAGGACTAATGAGGTTTTCAGTGTAATGAGGCTTCTTGAGGGTTTTCTTCAAGAGCAAGCAGTTAACCCAACTTCATACTTACAGCCATACATTCACAGCTGGAATGGGCACCTTGTTTCAGCCAAAATAAAAAAAGATATTTCTGAGTCCTGGCAATGCTTAGGCTTAAAGAAACTCTCTTTTTGGCTGCTCACATGGTGCTTGGTGCAGTATTTATCATCTGTAAGTCAAGATTTTAAGGCAGTGGTCGAGTGTTTAGCTGCCTACAGGAGTGACCTGGGGGGAAACAGTGGCCTGAGGTTGCAGACTCCTTTGTGCATCCCCCATCTCGATGGAGGCTCTGGAGCAGTGAGAATGTGTCTGCAAACTGCCAGGCATGCCTTGGCCTAATTAAATATTCATTGTGACAAAATACCAAAAACACAGGAGGCTTTCCAGGGATTGCTTCACCCTAGGTAATGAACTGACACTGGCTCACTCCATGGGGCTCCCACGATGCATTTCCTTCCTCCCTCCACACTGGCTGCTCACCTTGCTCAGCCTTTTGTTCCTTGTAATGAACAGGGAAAGATCAAGCTGGGCTCTTTTATTTCATGGCTGCATTGTCTTAGTGCATCCATCCCCACAAATGATTCTATTTTTGTCTCTTGGGGGCCTGATTATTACATTCCACACTCTCTTCTGTAGCCTCTGGCTTTGAGTTGAGGTCTTCATCAGGTGGGTCAGCTGCCAGACTGGACCTATAGCCTCTCTCTTCCTTATGCACCTTGGCTGGGTTTTTGTTACAGAAAATTTCTCATTCTCAACACTCCCAGACATGAGCAATGCAACTGTGCTGCTGCCAGCAAACACAGCCCCCAGCAGGAGCTTTTATGACAATATCACCTCAGCTCTTGCCACTTACCCAGCCCCGTGGTGCTGTCTCAGGAACTGACCTCATCGTTTCCTGATTTTGAGCTCAAAATTTGGGGCATGGGGCACAAACGTGCACAGCACTGATTGTTGTGAAACCTTGGTAGCCTGGTGAGCTCATCCTGTGTGAAACCTTTCCTCAGCCTGTCCCTGCACTCCCAAACCAATGTCCTGTGTCAGGGACCATGAGCTTCCTGGGTGGTCTCAGAAGCCACAGGTTTTAGCCAAAATAAGGGTCACTCTTACACACACCTGAAATAAAAATAGAAGGACTGAGGGTCAGGCTCCTGGCTTCAAGCTACATTTCTTTTCTCTTTTGAGATGAATGTGCTTCTTGTGGAAGGCATCAAGCTGGACTGTCCTTCAGTCCATCTTAATTCCCATCCCACATCCTGACCAGTTCTTCTTATCCAGGGCAGATGCAAAAAACCCTGCTGTTTAAAAAAAAAATGCTGCTACAGCTTAATCACAGAGAAACTTTTCTACAAAATTCTTGTTTTGCTTTCTTCTCATTCCCCCATCCCTCCAAGCAAGGGGTTTTATATCTCTGATGACCTGCTAGGGCTTTTTTAACTTCTTGCTTTTGTTACTCCTGTGGCTCATAGAATCATAGAAGAGTTTGGGCTATAAGGGACTTTTAAAGGTCATCTAGTCCAAGTCCCCTGCAATGAGCAGGGACACCTAGATCATTCTTATTATTGGAATGTCCATACCTGCCCTGAACATGTGGCTTGTAGAGATGTACTAGTGCACTGAAATGCACAGGAAAATTATGCATTATATCAAATTTGGGGCAGAAATCCTTCAGTGAGCTGATTTTTAGTGACTTTATTTCTTTAGTTTCCCGGCTGATTATTTAGCCATTTTCACCAGAAAGTTGTCTCAGTGAAATGAGAACTCACCCACATTCAGGATAAACTCACAGTTTATTTTGATTTTTTTTTTTAGGTTTGAAAATGTCGGGTTGTCTCTGGTGGAGGATGTGTGTGCTAGTTTTATTTTGTGTGTATGACATCCCTGCATATGTTTTGGATTGGTTCAGGAGCTGAAATAGCAAAACAAGCTTTTCTTTATTCAAAAATGGAAATGAAATGATCAAACAGCTGGGACAAGAGCTATGTGTAAATTCTTTATGTTTTACTGATTATTTAGTAGATATCAATAGCAGTAATTATTATTACTGTGACTCTTTCTGCTGTTACTTTCCCCATCACTCCTGAGTTTTTCTAAGTTTGTGAAACATTTTGATAGCTCGTTCCTGTTTGTTTTCCACCCATTGAGGGTGTTTTAAACTCTGCTGCAATCTGCCTAGAGGCTGTGGCAAGACAAAGACAGTGGTTTGTGCAGTGCACTGGCAGACCAGGAATCCAGATCCCTGCACAGAGGTGGCACTGGGTGCTCTGCTTGCTCTTACCCTGCTTCTGTAGAAGTGTGCACTTGACTGATGATTAGCTACCAGGGAGCACCTGAAAGTCCTTTAGGTGAACATCTGGTCACAGAGATGCTCTGATTTTTGGGCTAGGGATGCTAAGACTCAGGAATGCAGCAGAGCTTGATTGGCAGGCTCTTGCAGAGGGAAACTGAGACCTAAGGGAAGGTTGTTGACAACAGAGGGCAACTTCAGAGAAAGTCCTGCAGGAAAGAAGATGTGGGTAAATAAGGGAAGGGACCTGCATAAATCCATGTCCTTTTGCTTAATTTCAGCCATTAGGAGCTGGGGAAATGCAGGGTGGAAATCATTTTAGGCAACTAGGTTTGTTGCAGCTACACAGCTAAATGAGTTATGAAAAGGGAAAAAAAGCAGCCAAATCAAAAGTTTTCAGGCTCTATATTTTTGGATAGGGCTTTGCTGAGCTTTTTAGTAGATTTTTCCCCCCCCCTGAATTTGGCACAGTTAGCATGACAGAAGCTAAGATGATACATATGTTTTATAACTGTAGCTCACATTGTGAGTTTAAAATCAGTTTGTCAATGTCTCTTCTCCTTTCTCTCTTATCTTGTTCTCTGTATTTGCTGTTACTCTTCATGAAAAAGTCCTACAGCCTCAGCTGAGGAACTGGATGTAATTTTGTTGAGGGAACAGCAATGACATTTTGTTTGGATGGGACTGACATTCTTGCAGTTCAGATGGCCAAGAAAAAATGACAATCAGACAAGGTTGTTTTCTTCCACATAATTTCTCAAATCCTGTCTGTGGTCATAAGAGCATTTATTTAGAAGAAAATTAACTTTAAGAGAGGAATTTCCACAGTTAAGTCTAATTAGGCAGAGCAAAATGCCTAGGGTGGCTCATGGCACATTTGGATTTAACAGAGACTCCGAAAAACACTAACTTCAGCTTCCCTGGAGGTGCTGGCCACTGCAGATGTGTTGGCTGGATATATCACAGGGCAGAAAAGCCACATGCATTCAAATCTTCAAACATCCCATAGCTAAAAGTTCACAATATCCTATATGTCTACATTGGACAGCAGGATATATCAAAAGTCTAACACTTCAGGTGTGGGAAGGTTGCCCCACACGTAGGTCTTGCTTTAGCTCCTCAAAAATGAACATTTTCCCAGTGAATCCAATGTCTCCACATGAGTTACAAACCTGGGAGTGCACCTCTCTGCTTGGCATACTGGCATGCTGGGGAATGGGACTAAAAAGGATACTGGTTTAGGTTGTTGGTTCATGCTTGCTTGGTGTTATTCTACTGACTTCCATGAAGCTAAGCTGAATTACACCTACTGAAACCAAATCCATCTAATTTTCTCCCCTTGCTTCTTACCTTCAGGCTTGATGTATTATGTCTGGAAGCAAACAGTTAGAATAAGATGCATTTGTTAGATTGTGTCTTTTCATTATCCAGACAGAAGGAAGAGGCAGTTGACAAAGTTTCAGCAGACGGTGCATAGTTGTTGTTTATGTTAAACAAAACGAGAATGTGCAGCATTCAGGGGTATAAACATCATGACAGCAATAAGCATAAAACATAAGATTGGAAGCAGATTTCACTTTCAGGCCTTGGAGAGCAGATGGATCTGATATCATTGTGCATTTGTGTACAACTCCAAGACCTATATAAACTCATTTATTCCCCATGTCTATGTGTTTTACAAGAGTCAAATGTAGCACAGCTACAAATGGATGCAGCTCTATTGAACATAATGGGCTGGACCCAAGCACCCATATCTGTCTCCTAAACTGCTCCAACAACACTAAAAGGATGGAGAGATGCTTTAGTCTTGCAATCAGAGATTGCCTTGTCATCTTAATGTTCAGGTGGCATAAAGATGAAGCAGCCCCTATTTGCATCTCCTCTGTGTGCAGGCTGGAGGGAGCTGAATGCAAGAGGAGTCACAGCTGGTGAGGTTTAGACTTGCTGAACTTGCACAGAAGCTGTTTTCCTCCCCATATCTTATATCTATATGATATATAGATATTGAAGAAGCCCTAAACTTTTCCCTTGATTGCTGTTTTCTTAACTCTCAACCCCTGAATTCCCATTCGAGATGTTGCAGCAGGGTGAGAACAGCTGGAAGAGGAGATGTGGCTCAAACAATGGAGTTGCATCTGTTTGTACATGTGTGGTTCAGGACTGATGCTGTAAGTTAGAGAGGAAACCAAGCTCATGCTCTGTACATTGGTGGAGATAAAGTCTTAATTTCTCAATTTCAGTGGGCCAACTGGATCAGTTCAAAAGCTGCACTGATTTAGTACTTACAGAGGCAGGACCACACGGGATGCCTATTATTTATGGCCCTGATTCCACGGCAGCTCCATGTCATTGAAGCGAAGGACATAATGAGGGATTTCAGGCCCAAGCAGAGACTATCCAAGCAGGTGGGAAAGTGACGGGCCAGCATCCAGCCTTCAGAACACAGACCAAAGCGAAGCTGTTTTAAATAGCAACAATGGCCCTAATCCCCCGGCAGGATGGAGAGATGCAGATTGGTAAAGGGAAGAAAGGGAAAAAAAATAGCAACCACATCAAGTGTGTGCATGTGAGAATCCCTTTCAGGATGCATTAATAGGATGCACTGAATAGGAAGAAGAGATCCTGGAGTGTGTTTAAAACTGATTCCTGGTATAATATGAATCACTGTAAATGAAGTGCTGTACAAAAGAAATAATAAAAATGTATCACTGTAGTCAGTACCCCTGTCTGGGCCAGTGTTTAACCATGTCAGGGCTCATCATTAACTCAGAGGCAGAATAACACAAGCAAACAAGATCACAACTGGGAGGGAGAACGCGAGGACAACCACAGGACCCCAGCGAGGTTCCTCTTGCCGCTGCTCTGAGGAATGGGGGGCCAGGAGGGAGAGGAAGCACCCGCCAGGCACAGCTCTGCAGACACCTCCAACGGCGGCGTGGGTACGCGCTCACCTCCTCCGTCAGCACCCGCCTGGAGCAGCCACTCGCCTCCGAGCCAGGAGCTTTAATAAATGATCATCACGCGCAAGCCGTGCCTGCGTGCGAGCGAGGACGGGGACGGGTATTTTTAAACGCCAAAACTCCCACCAGCCGCAGTTTGAGCACGGACTGCGTGATCCTCGGGGGAAGGAGAAAAATGTGCTGGCTTCCTCTAGAGCCGGACCGTTTGCTGCAAATTGGGTTGTTGATCTGAGGAGAGTTACGGAAAATGCAGTCCGTGGTGGCTAGTAGTTTCAGGGTGGTGTTAATTTTAGGATGGTCTGCTAAAGGCTCTGTTCCAGGACAGGTGTTTTGCACTTTCTGGAGATCAGAACATCTCTAGATGCTTCAGGCTGGATTGCTCTGACTCCAGCAGTTGAGAAAATAAATCTATATGAACGGGTGTCCTTACAATGCTGGTTGTAAATAATTAGTGCAACCCTTAGAAGAAGGGTGAAATTCTGTCTCCACCAGTGTTAACAGCACATGTGCCACTAACTGCAGTGCGGTGAGGACTTCCCTGGGCTGCCTGACTCTGTCCCCTTGTCTGACTGTGGTCTTCAGCTGGGATCTGAAGCCACGCCAGATCCAGAGCAGCGTACCCAGTGTCTCAAAGTAACAACTCGGGCCAGTCAAATTTGTCTACCCTTTGTGTCCTGGGTGTTTTACTCCTCAGTGTTTAGTACCTTGCCTGATGTAAGCTTTAGTCATGCTGAAGAAAGCAGCTTTATTGAATTTGGCTCTAAGTTAGCATTGACTGGACAGGCTGTATCAATTCAGAATGGACTATTACCATCCCTTTTGCTACTTATCTGGAGCTCAAATATCCTGAATAACATGCTCTGATGATGTCAGTGTCTCAGGGTCAATAACTGGTCATCAATACGAGATCCGCTGTCTCTTCCTTCTCTTCTTTTTGAGTATGGGAGAATATACATATATTGTGTGACTTTTGCATCGAAGACCATGCACAGAAGCTGAAGACTTGCACAGAAGTCAGTGCAAATGTAGATGCACTACATCAACCATGGCCTGAACCACTGGTCCTCAGGGCTGGCTGGGCTTTTGTTGCCTGACAGCCTCCACCATGAGGCTGCTGCCTTTGGCTCAGCAGCATTGCTTCAAGGGCAGCTCGAGCTGCATTTGGGGTTCTTTGTCTGTGACTCTTTGAGGAGGTTGGGAAGGTAGGAGGTGAGAGGAGGAAATACATACTGTAGTCTCTTGAATATCTCCAGTGAATGCAGTAGGATGGAGGATGGTGGGAGCAGGAGGAAGCTCATGGGAAGGAAAGGGGAGAACAAGCAGAAGTACAGGCTTTATGAAAACATGCCATATAAGTTTAACCTAAACACCCACCTGCTGCCTTGGCCTCTCATGGCCTCTGGGGACTTACTATGACAGCTAAAGGGGGGTTGTGCATGACAATGGATTTTAAAAATGAGCTGTGGAGAAAGCCTTCCCCATGCCCTCAGCCTGACCTGCCAACCCCAGGCTGGTGATACCCAACATTTCTGCACGTCCCACTGGAATACCTGCATGCCTCCAGCAGCAGACAGAGCCCTGGGCTGTGGAGGCAGGTGTTAAGTCAGCTTCTCAAAGCTACTCATCTGTCATTTGTGTGTGTGGTGTTAGAGCAGCATTTCATCCTGATGCTGGAGGGCTGCTCAGAGATGCTGGGTGGCCATCATTTGCAGCTCTAAGCTTCTCCAAATCCAGCCAAATAGAAAGGGAAAGACAAAAAATGGTTCTGCATCATTTCTGCTGAGGAGGCATTTCATGACAAGAGCAAATACAAAAGGTGCTTTGACTTCTGGACAGATGCACTCTGGAATCTAAAGGATGTTTGAGGACAGATTTTCAGAGGTTGGAACGTACATATGACTGTAAAATTACTTCATTGTGCCTGGCTGTGCATGTTAAGCCCATATTTGCCTGCACAAACAAGGTGCTTATGCATGCAGTTAGAGGTTTTGCAGACACAGGGCGAAGGCGAGTTCAAACCCTGGATTTCTCCATCTTTACAACTTTACTTAGCAGTACTCTCTCCATGCCAGGAACGCTTCCCTGGGATCAATGTCTTCAAGGAAGAACTCATGCCATGTCCCCTGATGAAAAAGATTTAAGCTCATAGCTTTCTTTGATAGACTGTTTTAATTGGGGTGGTTCCCTAAGCAAAGAATAATAAGCCTTGAGTTTTAGATTACCCTGGAGGAAAGTCTCTTTGGCACACGGTGGGAAGGTGCCTTCAGCATGATTTCTCACGCTTTATTTGATGCTGCAGCTTCAGCTCCCAATGTCAGCAGGTAAAAGCTCAGGGTGGCTTTTAGGAGATGTTCAAAATTACCTTCACTTGTGCCCCAGGGCAAAGCTCAAGCCTGGTGTCTGCGTTGTGACGATGCTCGGACCCATGGGCAGTACAAGCTGTGACAGCATTCCTGTCTTCTCCAACTTCAGGCTGTTTCACCTGTGATAGGTGGCTTAAGATGAACACTTCTATGGTTTTTACGGTGAGCTGAACTTGGGTTTCCTTTGTCCAGGCTGCATGAATAGGGTTTTGGGTACACTCTCTTCCTCTGCCAGACCCTCTGGAGCAAAGCTTAGGTGCAGGACTGCATTGAAACCAGACTGATGCTGGGATGGAGGGTGGGCTCAGAGGTGGTGGAGATGGACAGCATGGGGGGAACAGAGTTATATCAGTCATGATATAACGTGCAGAATGTTGTCTCTGATCACATAAAATCTGCCTGGGCTTTCTGTGTATGGGGAATTAAAGCTGCAAAAGCAGCTGGTCACACCTCGGTGTCTGGAGGCAGAGAGAAACCGTGCTGCTCTTAGGGAGATAATAAAGGCCTAAACATCCACAGGCTTTGAAAATAATTCTCTAAGTAAAGTGTGCTCCTAATCCTGCCTCTCCCATGACATTCCTGCCTCCCTCAAGATCTTTGTCTCCTGCTTGGCTGTCCGATGCAGCTCAGCGAGAAAACTCGTGGTAGTTAATAATAGCAGCTTGGGGATAGAGATTACAACCAGGGCAACATAAATAAGACATTTATTTTCAACAAATGGGATAGAGTGTCTGCTCTGCCATGTTTGCATTTGGCACTCATGGAAATTTAAGGCCTGATATTTGGTGTCAGGCGCATCCATAACAGTGTGGATTCATCATTGCCCTAATTATAGCTCGTGGGCAGCTCACATGGGGTAGCATGTCTTATTTATAGATAATATTTATAAACAGACCCTCAATCTTCCCAGGAAAAGGTCTCTTAAAGTGAGACACATTATGGTGATTAGTCTGAGAGCCGTCACAGGGAGCATCACTGCCAAATCCTTTTCCCTTCCCAGTTAGACCATGCTGCAGGAGAGGGCCAGTCTTCCCATCCCACCCCAAACACGACACACAACCCCCACAAACTGATTTGTTGCACTTTCTGGTTTCCTGAAGGGGAAAGGGGATGCCTGTGTTAAAATAGTGATTTCCCAATGCCACCGATTGCATGTGACAAGCGTGCAATTGTATCTCAATGGGCCACTGCAGTGTTCAGCCACAATCATGTGCCTTAATCACCTGACTGTATAAATGAGTTTCCCTTGACAAGATTCGATCCCTTTGGGCCCCTTGACTAATTGCCTGCTATTGTGAGAGGCCCTGCTTGTTGGGAAAAGCGACTTTTGTCCCCCAGCAATAGCAAAATAGAGAAATAAACACAGAAGTCTGGAGATCAGAAGGTGCTCATTTACTCTCATATTTAGTGAGACATAAAAGGGATGTTAATTATGTTCCTCTTTGATGACAAAAGTAGCTTTTGCAAACAGTTTTGCTTGTTTGTTCTCTTTTTGTAAACAAAGATACCTGTACTTTTGTCTCCCTAATCACTCTATAGCACACAGCAGCCTTGTGAGGAGAAACTGGTGAGTAACCATGCCACCCAGCTCTATGCAGGGCTTTCTCAATGCCCTGAAAAACAGAAACTGGAGCTTCCTGTCCCTTGTACATCCCCTGGATCAGAGCTGAAGGTGCTATGCAGATAGAGGAGCTGCCTGGCAGCTTTCCTGCAAGTACCCAGAGGCAAGAACTGGCCAGAGAGTGCAGGTCAGGTAGCAGTCGGGCCAAGAAATGTTGCAATAGTGTCTGCTCCCTGCTCCCAACTGTGCGTGCTCACAGGCATCATTTTCCATGCATATGGGTGACAATGATGTGCAAACAGCATTTGAGAAGGTAATTCGAGTTGCCCAAGTAGAGAGTTGGCATCTCTTCACAAGAAGACATCAAGTCTGTTGTACACGTTGAGACCTCTCGTTTATTTTGCCAGGCTTGCCCCATTCATTTCTGGGTCCTTCTGGAAATGGAAGGTGACAGAGCACATGGCTCTTTGATCCTGCTGAGTGGTGGAGAGGGTGTTGAGATGACAGAGCTTTCCACACCCTGGATGTGGGTGCTGGCTGATTAACAGTCTCTGCCAGAACAAAGCTACCTACAAACTTTAACAGACCAGGTTCACCTTTTTTTATTTTTAATTTTTTTAAAAAAATTTTCCTTTCCTTTTTTTCTGAATATGCAGAAATCCACCCCAAATTGTCCTAAATTAACCTCTCTTCTGACATGCTGTCTCACACCTCTTTGGTGTCAAATTCTTTTTTAAGTAGTGCTAGAAATCAGAAAGATGAAAAGAGGGGAGACGTCTGACCTGTGCCTTTTCTTAGAGCATCACATGGTTGTGGCTCACAAGCTGTTATAATCCAGCTCCAGTGGTGTCAGTCACCCTGCACCAACCTGGAGCTGCCCTGGAATGAGCAGAAAGTCTTCTTCTGCCCTTCTTGGGGAGAAGGGGCCTCTTTGGTATTTCCTAGTAGGGATGGTCTATTTATAACTGATAATCTCCTGAGAAAATGATCAGAACAGCCTAAGGTCATTTTCTATTCTTATGTTTTTTGCTGCTTTAAGCTCCACATAGGGTAATGGAGCTGCTGTAGGCTTAGGAAGCAAAGCTGAAGTCCAGCTGGAATGGACCCTTGGAACATGCAGTGATGCATTGGTCCAAGGTTTCTGTCCTGGATCACTTTGTCCAGTGAAAACACTGGAGAAAATTCTGTCTTCCAGGATTCTCTTTGAAAGCACACAGTGGGTCTGTGGTTTGAAAATGCAGTTTCTTCTCCACTTCTGTTACAATTTGGTCTTAATGGGAATCTTCCAAAGAAACTACCACTCAGGAAACACCCGTCGTTCAAAAGAAATTTCTTCTCTGAAACAAATATACTTCAGTGAGGTTTTTGAAGGATGAGTTTCTTAAGGAAATGATGATAGAAAATAAGAAAGGAATGCGTGGATACTGACTTCTGCCAACTAAGAAATCAGACATTTAAAACACTTGGCTTGGAAGTGCAAGGGTTACATTCAAGACCCTGTACTGAGCTTTGAGGTGTCACAAGCCCAGTGTCCCAGCCTCTGGCTTTTTCAGTAGTTTGATGAAGCAGAGCAAGTCAGTCAGCATTTCTTTGGTCTGTCTGACTTTTAAACAGTCTCCTGCCTCATCATTCAGAGCAGACAGTTGTTTCCCAAGTTAAATGTTTATATTCATTTAACCAGCCTGAGCATGGGGCTTTCACTGTGTCTGCTCATCAGTGAGCTGCACTTGGTATGACTAGTACCTTGAGCATCTTGCTGCAGCTCTGCTTCCAAGCAATCTTGTGTAGCTATGACACACAATGGAGATGTTACTCCACATCATTATTCCACAAAATGGAGGCCTCCCCTGCCCCTGAGTTCTCACACCCCTGCAGCTGGGTTAAGGGTACCAGCATCTTCCTCTTGGAGCCTTTTTGACTGACTTCAAGGTTTCTTTCTTTGTGTGTTTAATTTCTTGCTGCCCAAATTAATTCCTCTACTTGTAATTTTTTTTCTACTGACTTTAGTGAAGCTTTCCCAAGATTCCTAATCTGGATGACCTTTCAGAAAAGAAACACAAGTCAGCTTGTTTCCCCAGGCAGTTTTTCCTAATTTCTTACAGCTCTGTTGGCAACACATTGCCACCTCCCTCTAATTTCCTCTGGGTATGATGGTGCCTCTCCCAGCTCTAGAGAGACTAATCAGTGTCAGGAGGAAAACCAGCCTTTTTGGCTGCTTACAAGGGAATCAGTTTGTCTTGTTTAAGGAAACTCTGGAGAGGGTCTGTGAGACACAAACTGGAGTGAATTACTACCACTCACGAGCTGACAACTTACATGTCTACAGTTTTTCCTTATGCTGATTCTTTCAAAGTCTGTGTGAGCTATGAGCATCCCCACTGGGGTTACTTCTCACTTGGCTGCTGAGATTCCTGTGGAGGACTGCCACATGACTTTTTTTGCACTGTGATGTAGCTTTTTTGCAGCCAGATGAATTAGAAGGCATTTGGAGATGACCAGCTGAGACAAGAGCTGAAGCTCAGGTCTCCAGGCATGTTCTCCTGTTGAAATCAGCCTTAAAGAACCAGCCTAAATGACTTGCCAAAGATCACCCATGATATCTGTGACAGTGACAACTGAAGTCTGCTCTCCCCTGTTCCAAGCCTGTGCCCTAAACAGTGATTTATCATTAGTGTTTTCTGTAGGACTTGGAGAGAGAAGATGTAGAGATTTCCAGGAAAAAAAACCAACCCCTCTCTATTCTTCAAACCTCTTTAAAGGCTGGGAAGCTGTATATTTTTTTTCTGCAAGGGGACCAATATAAGCAGGGTGAAAATAATATTAACCTTCAGCCCAAGTTGGTCTGCAATCAGAACAGCCTTTCCCAGCTTGCCTGCTTTCTTTTCCCTCTTCCATATTGAGGACATTTAAAGAACAACAAAGACTCAAAGACTAGTCACAGGGTCTGGATTTCTGGCACAGCCTGAGCTACTGTAGAGGAGCAACATTTTGTATTCAGATGACTCGCTGACTCTGTCATAGCCCTGATAAAACATCATTAAAACCAGTTATTTCTAATGACATACTCCAGTGCAATGGAGATTCCTGTGTACCCTAATTTGCTTTGAGGATTGCATCATCCCACAGAACTGTAGCCAGAGAGATTTAAAACAAAAGCTGTCTGTCTCCAGGCTGAGCTGTGGTACTTGGCAGAAATACTACTCTCCACAGAGCCCAGCGTGCTGTTTTAGCATACTGCTCCCCTCTCTGTAATGTCACACTGGATGGATGGCATTTCTGGTCTCCCAATCCATAAAGGATACTGGATGAGCTTCTCAAGCTACCAGTGCCCTTGAATGAGGTTATGGGTCCACACAAGGCCTTGTGCTGTTAGCATTACCAGGATTCCAGGGGAGATATTCAGGAAGCAAATTGTTGAAATAGAGCCTCTCATTTTCAAAGCAAAAGCCTTGGAAAGCTGCTGATAAATTGGTTAAAATGCTGACATATTTATCCCTGTTGTGGTCTCAGTAGTATATTAGGTAGGATCATAAGTTGAGGTGAATTGAGAGGGTTGGATGTCCAGGATGGGGAAAGGATTTCCTTACCCACCTCAAGGATTCACATGGTGGAAACAATCCCATGGCACCCATTTTCAACCCTAAAAGCTGACATATATCCCTTGCTGTCTAGCAGGACAGCTCTGGGTATTGACCTAAGGATAGGTAGAGCTGGTGAAATTACAGAAGGTATCTTCTGGGTGTCTGTGGAAGAGCAAAAAGAAAATGAGAAAAATGAGAAAAATGAGAAAAATGGGAAAAATAGAAAGAAAGAGAGAAAGGGAGGAAGGGAGGAAGGGAGGAAGGGAGGAAGGGAGGAAGGGAGGAAGAAAGAAAGAAAGAAAGAAAGAAAGAAAGAAAGAAAGAAAGAAAGAAAGAAAGAAAGAAAGAAAGAAAGAAAGAAAGAAAAAGAAATCAATCTTGGCTTTTATCATTCACTTGTTGACAAGTCCACCATAAAAATCAGTGGGGTTTATGGTGAAAATTAGTAGGACCTGGATAAAGAAAGAAGAAGCTTGGCTTGAAGAATTTTACCCTTTTGTAGGACTGACACATGGAAAGTATTTGTTATGGTACACTCCTGATATTAGTTGTCACATGATGGGGATGTGAAAGGGTAAAATGCTCCCAGGATTTGTTAGCAGAACCTTTTTCATTTGGAAGAAGGGGGATTCCTAGAAACATGCCCAGAAAACAGGTGACAAGGTGTCCTGTAATAGACAACCTCCCTTGAGTTCCCTGGTACATCCCTGCTTGATGTCCTTGCATGAGTAAGAGTGTAAAAAAAAGATTTTTAATCAATCTCTGCTGCAATGTAAGGCTGTTGCAATCATATTACATCTTCCCTCCCACCCCACAAAGTGATTAATTAAATTGCATACAAATTCTGCCTGGTACTTAAATGTTGTGCATGCATTATCTTCATAGTTCATTATCCATTCCTACAGAGATCAAAATGCATGGCTCTGACTCTGAGGAATATCTCCATTTAAAAATGTAATCTTTTTATTGTGCTGCTCTGCTGACTACCTGTCATCAGAGCTTCATCTGCCCCTCCCTCAGCTGGGGGCAGCTGCTGCCTCTGCATCTCAGGATCACAGGGAGCTGCTTGGTGGATTTAGGCTCAGGTTCAGAGGACTTCTGTGGGGTAATCAATCCATTAAAAGCAGGAGCCATTTCATCTGCTATAGGTATGCTTTCAATGGCAAAGTTTAGTGGTGCTGAAGTTTAAAGTTGGCAGTTGTGGGTGTTTTTTACATTCACTGGAAAAATCACTCCAGGATCCTATTACATTTTCTCAGTGGAGAAAAATGACCCTTTCTAGAGGCTGGTTCTTCTGACCTCTCTTAGATACTTATTTTAGGATGAGATCACTTCCCATCTTGCTGTTGGCTATAAAAGAGGCCAAGGGTGAATATGTCTCAGTTGGACATTTGAGTACTTAAATGAGGGTAGATGGGCTGCTCCCTGCTGTGCTCCTTCAGGTCAATTGGTCCATGGGACTCCCCTGCCCCCATATGAAGGGCAAGCAGCCTCTTGGCTGGTGCCAGCCTCCTCAGCAGATTTGTTTCCTGAGCTCAAGCTCTGGGCAATTTCGTGTTCATAGAATCATAAAATCATAGAATGGTTTGGGTTGGAAAGGACCTTAAAGATAATCTTGTTCCAACCCCCTTGCCATGAGCCGAGTCACCTTCCACCAGACCAGGCTGCTCAAAGCCCCATCCAGCCTGGCCTAGTTTGTCAATATATGAGCCACAGGAAATCCAAAACTGAGGGTGAATTTGCAAGGTAGGTGGCAGGGTGGAGGGGAGACACTTCCTTTTCCATTTATTTGGAAATGAAGCACATTTGGTATAACCTTGTTGGAGGACAATAGCATGGAGTTCATCGGGGTACCCTGACAGAGTCAGCCTTCAGAGCAGCTCCCACACCCTACAAGAGTCTGGCAGAGCTGGGAATACAGCCTGGGAGGCTTCAGTCTCTCTCCTGCTCTGTAGTACACACTTCAAGCAAAAGGGATCGTGCTCTTCACCTGCCAGAGTGAGAGGAGCCAAGGGGAAGGCAGGAGCTCAGCACAGTAACAAGCCACATGCCTTTGTTACTGAGGGAATAAAAACTCTTTGCACCAGCTATTCCTTTCTGTGCCTATTTATAAGTGTTTCCACAATACAAGCAGTGTTCAGAGTTCACTGCATCTGACTTTTGTTTTTTAAATCTCTGTTGTACTATTATCTGGAGCATATTAACCCCTAGGTGCTTAGGTTTTTAAACGGATAAGAGATGCCACAGGGAGGAAGAGGGAAAAAGAAAATATCTAATCCTGCTTAAAAGAGGACCAGAAGGTAAAACAGCAGATTAATCACTCTTTAACACAATTTACTGTCACCTTCACCACAACGTCCCTTTGCTCTCATACCCAAAATTAAGAGACAAACTCAACTAAGTTGCTGCAATTCAAAAAACTCGTGCTCACACACACACACACACACACACACACACACACAAAACTAAATCCAAACCATTCCCTGTGGTACAATTGTTGGAAGCACAAACCATTTTTAAACTGATACCAGAAATGAAGTTTTATTTTCAATCATATTTACTGTAAATTAGAAATTACTCAGTAAAATGCAATCTGTTAGGCAAAATGCATCCTGTCACTTTCAATTAACCAGCTAAAAGGTTGTTAATGAATAAATATTGACTTTTAGAGGAAATGCTTCTTAACCAGCTGCAGATACATGTGCATGATATTTGACAAGTGATCAATACAGAGCTGGTACACTCCTGCTAACCTGGAGGTAGCTGTTCCAAATGCTGTGGCACAGCTTTAGATGACGAGTTACATGGTGCCACGGGTGTAAGGGCAGGGCAAAGAGGTGCTGAGATATTACAAAAGTGTCATATGTTGGTGAATCCACCTCTACATCTTCTTCTAAAACTAAGCACCCTGGAGTGTAAACTTGGAGACAGAAATCAGCCATTCAAGCATCCCTGCAACTTTCACTTTATTTTTCAAAGACTTGAACACTAATGAGAGCTGAGGCAGCACAGCTCCCTTTTCAAGGGAGCTTTCAAGCTCCCTTTTTATTAGTACCGAAAATGTGTGTGTGGGTGCTGTCCACATTGACTCTTTAGTCTTTTAACAGTTTGTCTGACAACTGTTTCTAGAAAAAATATCCAAGGGTGACACTCCAGGTCTGTACTGGTTTCTGTGTATGGTCACCCACACTCAGCTCTTTGCTAATTCACAAAACTGAATCCTTGAGCCAAATGCTGTTGTGGGACATCAAGTCTTACAGTCTAGCAGAACTGGTTGAGTTGCAGCATCTGTGGGTAAAGGAGAGCCAGGCAGAGAGAAGGATCCTGTGGTGGAGGAGCACAGCTGGGATTTTAATCCTGGACTCAGGCTTCACTCTCAGGGATGGCCGTACATTTGCCTTAGTTCTCATTAGTATGTACAAGAGTGGGACTGTTTAGCTGAAGGCTGTGGGTTAGAGGGGTTCCCAGGAAATCAGAATCGTCTGGATCCCAAGTATGGACTTAATGAGGTTTCCAGAAACTTCAGTCACTTTGTTAATAATGGCTGATGTGCCATGCTATAAGTAATCCACAGCATGGAATACAAAACATGGTGTGGTTTCACATGAATTTTCTGCAAGCACTAAAGCTGTTCCCACCTCACAACACAGTTGGGCACATGATCTGGGGAGAGGTGGGGACATAGAGACTTCATACCATGGAGGTTGGTTGAGCTTTTTGTAATGACTATCAAATGAACACTGGTACAGTCTATTTTTCTTCCACGTCCTGTGTGCATGACAATAAAGGTTTCTTGTTTCAGCGCTTCAGCACTTCCAGTTGTTCATACAGTAAAAAGTACTTTTCAACCTATCATTTCTAAAAAGAGAGAGTGTAAAAACATGACAGCTACCACTGGGCATTGTCTGGGAGTTTAAAGAGTTAAGTGTTTTCCCCATGTTGATGTTTCAAGTGTTTTTCTTGCTTGAATGGAAACAATTGTCTCTGGCTCCCAAGGCTGAAGTTGATCAAGATTATGAAGTTTATAGATGCTCTTCTGTTTTGGCATCTAAATGGAAATGAGTCCATCAGCTGGGACTCCTCAGGAGACCATGGCAAGATTACTATTTGAACAATGCCAGTTGCTGCAGAGGTTAAAAAGGGCCTTGTGGAGATGTGATAGCCCTGTGTCAGATGGGCAGGGTTGTCTTTATCCTAAATATCCTGCTCATCCTGCTAATATGGTGGATTTAATTGGTTTTGTTATGTGAGGACTCAAAACTTATTTCAGTTGCCCCCGTGGTACTTGTGTCCCTTCAGGAACAGAGGGCTTTGCCATCTTGCCATTGCAATATAATTGCTCCTTTCTTTCTGCCTCCCATTTACCTGGTTTAGTTTTTCCTTTGAGCAGAACAGCACGGTCTGATATGTGTGAGTTGATTGAATAATTGGAGCACCTTTGAGGTCTGACTGGCATCCAAGGGCATTTTGGTGTGGTGCTGTGCCCAATCTAACAAATCCCATTTCTCAGCAGGACTATTTCACACACTCCTGATGGTCCAGCTTTGGCTTCTGGCTCTGAGGTGGCTTAGTCAGTGCTCACCAGAGGATTTTTTACATAGGTACCCAAAATCAAGATCAAGGGACTCTGCCTTCCAGGTAAGCATATCACTAGATTTTTCTCCATCTCTAATGCACAGCACTTGCATGCAGTGGTGCTCTCTCTCCATCTGCATTACTTCCTGTACCCTGGGTGCACCTAAATTCCTCTTATGTTCTCATTTAGGTGATGCAGCACAAATTACGAGAATGGACATTGGGTGTATCAACAACTGTAAAAGCTAACAGCATTGCACAGGGGCCAATAAAGCTGAGATAAGAACTGCTGGGCTTTTCTCTTCTTCCTTGGCAGTTAAATGTGATTTCTATTATCTCACTGTTTGCTTTAATGTTATATGGAACCTGTCAAGGCACCATAGTTTTGCCACTTACTGTTCCACTAGAAGGAAAAGACTCTGTAAATCACAGAACCTTTTGCTACTGAAAGGTGTGTAAAACTATTCCATCTAATTCATGGTCCCCTTTTATCATAAGTGATAGTGGAAATGCAGAAGATTAGCAAGGTCAGATGAGTTTGGGATATCAGGCCAAATCTGTAAATCTTCTGAGCTTGCTGTATGCTCACCATTATCCCTAGACCTGCCAAAACCTAGATGTGCTTCTGGCTTGCTCCACCTCCAGTTCAGCTTTTCCCCTAAAGTCACCCATTTTGGCATCCTGCTGGCCAAAAATACCAAAACTTCAATAAACCAATGTGTGCCATAGAGGATGTGATTTATGGGATTGCAAATCTTGTGAATCTCTGCACTCAGACTATTTCCTCACATCCCTGTGTAGACGACAGTGGGAGTCAGGTATGTTGAAGAAAGAGAAAGTCATTAGCTGCATCTCAGCTAATGAATTTAGGCATAGTCTCATGCTAACCTCACTACATTGTTCTTCTTCCAGGGATTGCTCTTGAACATGTGCATAAATATGCCTTGCATCTTATGTAGGACCCAAGATACACCTCAAGGCACTTCAGAACCTTTATGTGTCTTTGTACTACTTGTGAGGAGGAGCTTTGTTATTAATCTTTGCACAGTAACATCACCCACTAACCAAGATGGACTATTATTCTCCTGTCTCTGCTGTTGTCATCACAACCCAGCCTCTGCCTGGTGAGATTTTACCCAGCAGCACTGACTTAGAGATTGGCTTTGACAGCACAGTTGAGTCCTTGCTGTGGGGATGAAGTTCCCTCCCTGGAGCAGTGCCAGTGGTGGCTGTAAAACAGCCAGAACAGGACATGAGTGTATAAGGTATGTGTGATAGAGGAAGGAGACTCAGTTTCTTTGGTAAGGATCCAGACCTTCAAAATTATCAGATTTCTTCAGCTGCCCGTTTGTAGAGTGATTTAAATATCAAGGGTATAATGAAAATCTCCCAGGACACATTGCTCATCCTGTGCCAAAATCCTCATCATCCTGGTGTTGTTATCAACTAAAGGTCATAACATTACTATTTAGTATTTATGTTGCAGAATAAATCAGGAACAATTGGACCATGTTGGGCTATATACTGCACAAATAAGTGGAGCCACAGCTCCAGCCCCAGGGGAATTAATAAAATGTGTAGGCTGTGTAAGGCATGGCAAAGGTTGCTGGCTTGGGAAGGAAAACCTGCATAGCAAAATATGATGTTTTCCAATCTCTGGGCTCTTTCCTCAGCTCCCTATATGGGCAGAACAACCTAAAGAAATTTTTGAGTAATTTTTAAGGGAATAAGAGTTACTTTATGGGAATTGGTGTGGGCAATGAGAAGGAGCCAATATATCATCTCTGGTTCCAAACCAAAACAGAAGGATCCTTTCAGATTAGATGAGTTAGAGACCATTGAAGGAAAATACCAAAGGGCTGAGGGATAAAGTACCCTGTGATTACTCCAAAGTGGTGCATGCCTTTTCCTAACCTACTTCTGCCTTGAGTATCACTCTCCCACCATTGCAAACTCACCCAAGGCAACAGCTGGTCCCTTGGGTCTTTGGATGAAGATCCCTGATGCCCTACAAACTCTGGTGATGCCCAAATCTACAAGCAGATTGGCTAGACAGGATCTAGTGACTCCTCTGAGCTAGGAAGGAGACAGTGACTTGCACCCTGGACCCAGCTCTGGGAATTGAAGAGGGAAAATGGAAGAAACATGTTGAGTTGGATCCTACTGGAACCAGGCTGAGGTCTGTGCAGTCCTGCTTAGTCCTTCTTAGTCCTGCTTAGTTAACAACTTTTTGTGTGGGGAAGAAACATGAAGAGAGTCTGATTTCAGACTGGAAGAAAAGGTAATTTTCGAGCTGACTGACCTATGGAAGGAGAAGGAGGCTGAGATTCATGTGCACAGTGCTCTGTGCACCTGGTGGAGCACAGAACACAGTGCAGGAATGAGGATTAGAGAGAATCCACCCCTTGTGCTCACAGCAGGAAAGGATAGACACCTTCTCATCCTCACAGGAGGTTTTTTTTCTGACATGATCTTAAGTAAAATAGTGATTAAATTTCTTTCCTGGGAGCTTGACTTTCTGGGACAAATGAAACAAGGAAAGGAAACATGTAAACAAATATTAAACAGACAGAGCAGCCTCCCAGATTTCATCAGGCTTCAGGCTGTTGCTTGGCTTGCCTTCTGAAGGAGGTGTTTGTGCCTGTGTTCCTGGGCTTACTCCCATTTTCTCTCCCTCCATCCTTATCTCTGTACCATCACTGCTTCTCCTTGTGCCTGAACAGCAAATTGAAAATTTTGGAATAGGACTTTTGCTGTTAAGAATTCCCCTCCAAATGGATTCGGAGATGATGCTTGATTATTCAGAGCAGCTTTGGAGCCCATGCAGAGGCTGGGCAGTGAGTGTGCTGTAAAGGACACCAGGAAGAGAGCTGCTGGGAGGTGTTTTGGCACCCAAAACCAGCCCACAGTGCAGGCAATGCTGTGCCTGTTAGGTGTTACAGATCTGCATCTTCCTGCATCAAGCTGCACGTCCAAAGAACATTCTGTTACATTATGTCAGGAGTGCCATAACATGAGGTAATTGGCTTTGATATGACATAATCCACCCATAACACAACATGTGATAGATGAAAGGACTTTCCTTGAGGCAAGAAAGCAGCTGGTACTGTACAACACCTGAAAAGAACGGGAGGTTTTTAATCATCTCCTCCTGCCTTGCTGGGGTGGCAAGTTGTTCAGTCTATGCACATCCTTAATTGAAAACTCAAGATGATTAATTGTTTTTTTAAAATACCACAGCATGTCTTATTGCGTTTGAAACAAATTAAAGTTTCCATAAATTCGTATGAGCCATCCACATAAAAAGAAGAAAAAAGACAAACCAAGCTCAGGTGAACATCTACGATATATGAGATACAATCAGTTTTCTTCAAGCTCTTCTGATCTGAAGTACCTTCTGCTCATTCTTGGCATGGGCCCATGTTTAACCTCAGTTTTGCTGCTCGAGGAAACACTGATGGGCTGATATCCCTTCAGATCTGACCTTGAGCAGAGCTTCTTGTGCTGCTTCCTGCTGGTCAGGGTTAGCTGCAGAGGAGGTGAAACTTGGAAATGGCACAACTGAACTGAACTGAGCATTTGATCTTCTTTTCCCTGGGGACATCCCAACCTGTGATTTCCCCTGAGTGGAAGGGGAAAGCCATAAACAGATGATTGTTCATGTCTTAAGAAAGTGTTTTGGAACTTTAATTTCTGAATGAAGACATCCTGTGAAAAGAGCTTGATGGAATGGAGGGAGACTTGCTTTAGATAAATTAAAAGGGATCTGATCCTAAAGGGACCTGTCTCCCATCTGATTTGATTCAGATTACTGTCATTCAGCTGTTTTACAGGTTTCCCTTTCAGCATTACTTTCTGGAATGCTGTCACCTCTTCATTCACTGCAAATGTTTCAGAAAGGTTTAAAAAAAGTAGTAGTATGAAATCCTGACAATTATAAGGATGGGAAGAAGAGGGTGTCATTTTCAATGTACGTGTCCTAATTCCTCTTGGCTTTGATGTATAGCTTGTGTCTTAAGGAGTTTAGCATAGACTGTCTTATGCATGTGGCACTCACACTTTCATGACCACATTCCTTAATTTTTGAGGAATTAAGCATGTTAAGTTTCATGTTATATCACTTGTCTGTCAAGGAGATGAAATACTCATTTTTGTCACATTTCAAAGCCAACCCTGCCTCACTGTTTTTTGTCCTAGGGAAAATCAAACAAAAATTGCAGATGATAAGATGAAAGTGTTTTCCAATGTCCAAGAATCTGGTTCACTTAGAGGGAGGAGGACTCTTTGTCCATCACTGATACCAGCTCCCTTGCAGACCCACAGACTTCCCTCTCCTCTTTGCTGGCCCTGCAGTGTCCAGGCTGGGCTCTCCTGAACTTCTTGAGTTCTTTTATAAGCAAAAGCAGCTTGACTACAAAAATGAGACATGTGACTTATTATGATGATCTGGAAAAAAAGGGGTAATTTTATATTCCTGTCCAAGGCTCTGCTGCCATTTTCTCTTGCTGGTGTTTCCAACTGCTCCTGCCAAGTGTTGCCATCCCAGTGGATGCCCTAGTGAGCAAAGGCAAACTGTGTTTCAGTGCTGGCCTTGAATGTCCTTTGAGGGGTTGATAGAGATGCTGAATGTTGTTCTAAGCTGTTTCTTTTGTGGTGCCTTTAGTATAAATATCTGCCCTCTTTCTTAAAAGCCAGCTCAGCCACATGAACAAGGCTTTATTTTATGAGGCTCATTATTTTTATATTGATGTTCATTTTCTGAAAATAGTGTGAAAGCTAAATGCATACAGCCCCCTAGATGTTTTAACAAAATCATATTTCAGTTGCAGTATTGATTGTCTATCTATAAAGCAATATATGGCCAGGAGTTAATGTTAACAGTGCACTATGTTAACTGAAGTAATGTAGTGAAAAACAAAAATGAGAGTTGGGCTGCCTTTACTTTTTGCTGCAGTGTGACACCTCCAGCTGAGCTTTATTGCTTCTCCTGAGTGTTAGGTAATCACAGAGATGACCTATAGCTGTTTTCCTTAATGGATGATAAGCAAAATCAGCCAGAGTTCATGGTTGCTAGTATGAGGGTGGCACATAAACAATACTCCTTTCATCGTGTTTACACTCATTTTTTTTCCCGTCCTTTGAGCAAGAAACAGTTGGGTGCAGGTTCAGTGTTGGAGTGGTGCCTAGCCTTGGTGACTGCTCTACACTCCTGTGGTCTTGAAACTGTTCTTGCTTTGCTGCAAATGGGTGGGATTTTTATAGGAACTGTATTTGTTCAGCCATTTCCTCTGAGGAATTGAGGCTTTAAGGTGAAATCCAGACAACTCTTTAGACTGCAAAACCTTTCTTCTCTCATTACTGCAGATATACAAAATGATTTGGAGGACCCTGATCTGTACTATCACTATCTCTAGTAGGGTGGATCAGCTCCTGTTTTTGGAAGTCAGCTCCATCCTGGCAGATCCATGAGCAGGCAAATTTTCTAGGTGTGTTACTTTTTTGTTTTCCTGGAAATGGATGAGAATTTTGTTTCTGTATATTTATAGAACATATGGGAACATTGATAAGTAGAGGAACGTAGTGATTTGACCAAAGTCACACTGTCCCACCAAAATGGGAGCAAACCTAAAAGCGCTTGGTGTAAAATGACTCTGAGGGATCCCAACCAGTGATCTAATCAGTTCCTCAATCTGTATATTTCTTCAATTCAAACAAAGTCTTTTGTATATTATTTTTTAAACACTCCAGTGATAATAATTTCAAACACTACCAGGTGCTACTTTTCCATGTTTTGTTCTCTGGTCTTCCCTGTTCTTGTTCTACACAAATCATGGTATCTGTCTTTCTTGTAATGGATTGGATTTTGTTTTCTTTTAATTATTGTTTCTTTAAATTTAAAATTTGTATCTCCTCCCTCTCTCTCTTGAATTAATCCAACTTCTCCTGACATACAGCGGCCAAAACAAGAAGTTCTCCAGTGAAGCCTTTACCAGCAGCAAACAGAGCAGAAGGCTTTCTTCACACATCTCAAACATGATGGTGCTCTTTGCATGCCTCAGCATGGTGTTTGCTGTTTTCAGTACAACCCTGTTGATTCACATCTAGCTGCTGATCCACTCCAAACCTCCAGTCCTTCTCTGCAGATCTCCCCCCCCAGTCTGTTGTTGCTGATTTGTAGTCATGCAGTTGTTGTTCCTCACTGATCCTGATATTTATTGAGGACAAAAGCTCATTTGCATCCTGGTTTTTCAGACCCCTTCTATCATTTGCCAGGATGATTTTGAACTCTAGCTCTGTGTGTTCTAGTGTGCTGGTGTGCCCCTCCCTCCATGGTGTTGTGTGTGAATATGTAAACATAGATTATGTTGTTAAGGAAAATATTGTGTAGTGTGACATCCCAGTCAAAACAGAAGATTTCTTCTTGACATACACCTCCTTCTTGCGAGTGAGCTGCTGATTACCATTATACTAATTTATCACTTTTCCCATACAGTTTTTGCATGTTTCAATAGCAGTTTCACCTAGAGCATATTTCCATACCTTGATACAAAATGTTATAAGATGGTGAAGTTATGATCTCTACTGCTCTTCTTCCATTCACTCTGCCAAAGTGAATCAGATTGGTTTAGAAATTATTTGAACTAAACAGCAAAATAATCCAAATGTGAATGTTGCTCAGTGTTCCTGGATGTCCCGTAGATATTTAGAAACATCTTCCAGTGTTGTGCTTCTATTTTTTTGGAAATTGAAGTTAAATTGTTTTTCCTCTCTCTCTTTCTCTCTCTCTTCTTTCTATGTTTGCTGTTTTTCGGTTCCCTGTAATCACTACCATTCTTCAGAAGCTCTGGATAGTCACTGCCAATGGCTCAGAGATCTTTTAGCCCACTTCTGAAATGCTGTGGTTTTTTGTCTCTTCTCAGTCCCTCGGCACTGAGCTGATGGATGCTCTACTCCTGCTGAGCAAATCCTTGGGAGATGCATAGGGCAGATATTCACAGTCTGTATCCTAAATAAAGAATTCATTCTCAGCATCCAGGAGACTGATCCATCACATCTCCAGAGAGTTGTCTCACAGTCATGACAAGGGGCAGGGAAAAGAAGTTGACCTTCTCTGTTCCAACTGCTCAAAAGCTTCCACTCTTCCTGTTTAATGAGGAGCTATCCCAAGCCAAGGAGAAGGCATTTGACTGTCATCCGGTGGCCTTTTCTGGGAGGAGGGGCCCCAGCTTTAATTCCCTTCTGCTCTAGGGACGGTTTTTGTCATTTAATGTGTTATTTTATGCATTTTTTGATATGTAAAGTGGATAATTAAACCACATTAAATCTCTTCATAGACCCTCATTCAAGTTTAACATAGCATAATTTGGCTGAGCTTAATTTACTTTGTAAACTGAATTAGTGGCACTCTAATTCTGAATGCGAGTGTGCATAAAGGAGCCTAATGTGGATTAAATAATCCAAATTAACTTAAAGTGTGAACAGAAAATGAATTAATTTCCCTGAATGTCCCAGCGTAGATTCAATGCTTCAATCATTCTCTGCTGTGACAGCTCATACCACGCAGGTGAGCGTTCATCTCCAGTGGTTCTCTCCCTCTTTGCTCCATGGGTCTCTTGTTTCTCCATGACCAGATCCTCTTAGAGCACTGATGGTGAGCTGGATTGGCAGCAAGGGAGCAGGGGGGTGGTTTGTCAACAGAAAAAGATGTGAGTGCTCAACCAATGGTTAAACGAAGATAGGAGCAAGGAACAGCCTCTCCTGGCCATAAAAAGGGAAATAAAAAAGCTCTTCCTCTGCTCTCAACTTTGCTTTAACCACCACTCCTCATTTACACTGAAAAGAAGGGCTGGGCTCATGGCTCCTGAATTTAAAGTATTCCTAGAGGACATCATCCATTAATGTGCTGGGTAAGCACTAATAATCCCATTGAGTGTTCTTTCACTTGTGTCTTGATGCTAATGTCTTGTACACCAGCTTTCTCATGCCTCCCCCTTCACTGGGAGCTCTGGGGAGAAAACTAAAATCAACCACAGATTACTTAGACTTGCCAAGTGTGCTCTGCAGAGCAGAGAGTACATCCTCAGCACATTGCCTGTGCATAACTCCTGTTCACATTAATGGGAGTTATGTGCTTACATCCACAGGAGGCTATTCTCCGATGCCTGACATCTTGTTTTATCATTTATGATACTGAAATGACCTGCAAATTGTAGGGGATGTAGTGATTGCAGCAAATGCCAGGACATTGGAGTGGTGCCATGGTTACATGGACTGGACATCCCCTCTCCCTTACACGACAACATTGCCTGGCCCAGCACATCTCTGTTCTCTCACTGCTAGTAGGGCAGCTTCTGGATAGTTTTGCAATGTTTTTCCCATGGAACTGAAAAAAGACAAAACTTAAACTCTCAAACTCTTTGACACCCCTATAGAATAGATTTATGCCAAGCTTATGTGAAAGGGAATTGGCAACAATCTATGGCAACAATCAGCAATCATACATGCCAGGGAAGAAGAGTAATTGCTGCAAAGGGGTTTAATTAGGAGTAATGTGATAAAATCAATGGGGAGGAGGGAGTTTAGTTTGGATATAAGTTCATGCTTTATACTGTTGCATTTCTCAGCCCGTGGAACAGTCTCTACTCTTCGGAAATTCAAGTGTGCACAAAGCTGGAAGCCTCTGAAGGGACTTTACTTGCCTCAGCAGTAGTAGGGTAGGATCTGGAAAGGATGGGAGCCCTCTCACGATGAATCAGCCCTCTGTCATCTCTGTGTGCCCTCCTCCTTGCTGAAGGAGATATGGGTTGTAGATAATGGAACTGTCCCACCAAGAAGGTATGAATATATCCATGCTATGAGCAAGAAAAATACAAATCAGTGACCAATGTCTTCCTTTCCTCCAGGAGTACCAAGGTCTTGTAGCTTCATTGACTCTGGACAGGCAGTTGGACAGAAGAAAAACAATCCTTATAACCACAGTGGGAAAAAATGAGGTACAACTGAGCAGAAGATTGGTGTCTGCAGGTCCTGAGACACAGTATAAGAGGAGGACTTGGTGGATCTGCTCTCACATTGCTCCTGCAACCATAATTGGCTCTGCAGCTGGAATTTATTTGTGCCCCAGAGTGCTTACAAATGGTTTTTATTTTGTCTTGACTCTGGACCATCCTGCTGTTGTCTGGGAGAAACACATCCAGGATGGAGACTTGCACATTGTCCTACAGAGAGTGGCCCCCACAAAGCAGGTGGCAGAGCAAGCCTTGGCCCAGCCTCAGTCAGGCTGATGTTGTGGATGTAGCCAATATTTCTCCTATTAGGCATATGTAGGTGTTCAATTATAGCTGTGCAATGGTTCAATTTTTTAAGACAGAACCCACTTTGTTTCCTTTCAACATCATCACTACAGCTCTAGACAGAGGCCTGAACAATCTGCTGTTCTAATAGTGGACGATGCCGGTGAAAATAGGGTGGCTTCTTGTAATTCTTAAGTGCTGTTCCCCAAACATTTTTGAATCTAATTTTTTTTTGTGTTCTCCTGAGGTCGTTTTTGTCCCTGAAAAACTCAGTTGGGTCATTAGGCTCATGGGTGTGTCTCTTTAAGCCTGAATACCTCCATGAATTTTATGTTTGTATTGCCATGGTATGTTGCACCAGGTATGTTGGCATACACCATCCAAATTGCCTTTGGCTGGGATTTGTTAGTTTTCTAGTGATAGCAGGTGGTAAGAACATTCATCCTCTCTATTCAAAACCATGAATACTACAAGAGTAATAATCAAGAGAGGATCTCTGGTCTGCTACTCAGAGATCCTCTCTTTACTTGCAAAAAGCTGCTAGAGCAGGAAAACTTCATCCTGCACTATTTGTACCCTGTAGATCTCTCCCTCTGCTCCCAGCCTTCCCTCCCATCCACAGTGACATGTCTGCAAGGAGTGACAGCTGCTCAACATTACACCTTCAGCCAAGTGAAGGTTTGCCCAAACCATGATGGTGCTATGCCTTCAAACTGACGGAGCATTTTTTTATAGTAAATGGCATTTTTGACCTTCCCCATCTCCTTACTGCTCTTTTAAGTCTGCTTTAATCTCATTACACAAGAAAGTAAGAGCCTTAGAGGGAGAATCTGTGCCCAAGCAGGCCAGCTCAGATAAAGCTCTAAGCACTGTAGGGTGAAAACTCTCAGTATCTGGTTATTGGCTACATGGGAATCAACAGGAGTGAAGATGTGACCTGGCAGCCAAGTGGCAAAAAGACTTAGAATGAGGCTGATTCTTCCCTCTGCTTCCCTTTTGGTTTAATCAGATTTTTTCCAATTCATCTGGGTAAAGAAAACTAATAGAACAATCAGACTCTGACTCCTGGGCTTTCTCCTGAATGAGCTTTGAGAAGCAGATTCATCCTTGTCCTGGTGGAACACCAGAGAGGAGGTGACCTCCTGGTTTCTGTTGGGGAACTGCAGAAGGCTGGTTTGGCTCCTGGCAAAATTTGCAGCAGGTCTGATGTTTTCTTCTGTTACAGAAGGAATGGCAGCTCTTGGCCAGGCTCCTTTCCATTCCCAACCTGCCCTGAGACAGGAGACCACCCATCTCCATGCAACCAGTAGAGGTGGCAGGGAACCACTGGGAATGCAGGAGAAAGAAGTTTGTGCTGTGCACAAACTCTGTGTGGACCTGAGTGCTCTGGAAAGAGTTTGGGGTTATGTGCTTGCAGCTGTTGTTGGGCTGTGGGAGTTTCTCTGTGGGTGTAAGCAGAAGTCTCAGTACCTCCATTTGAGCTTTTATTTCCGAGGTAAAAAGGGATCCCTAGTATCAGGGTGTTGGGAAAGTTTGACATAGGTGCAATAAATATTCCTCTCCTGCATAATTCCCCAGTTAAGGTTTTTTTCTTCTATTCCTGCAGATTTTCCTGGGGTATTTTTGCCTCTGATCTTAAATTTGGCCTCTCAGCAACACTCAGTAAAAGCAGAAGCATTTAATCTCCCCTCCTGTGTCCAGGCTGATGCTTCACTTTTTATTGTCTACATATATCTGTAATTATTAATTTAGAGCAACATTTCATTGGCCAATAAATGTTAGTTATGGTATATTTGGTAGCTTTATGAAATGTAATTAGTGCTGGAATAGTGTGAGATACTTAGGAGCTTCTGTGCTGGTAGATGAACCTTTTATCAGCTGTGAGCATTTAATTCACTTTAACAGAAAAGCTGTAAACAAATAACAATATTGCATCCTTGGACTGGCCTAGTTTCATCTTGTTTGCCTGCCTGGCTGCTGTGTTTCTACGGTTTCCTTATATGATTTTTAGCTCCTGCAGGCTTGTAGTAAATTGATCATTGTTAGTTCTGAGATTCAAATTTCCCTTCCTACCATCCACAGTCCATTTATTACCGCTTATCATATTTCTCTGGAACCTAGGAACCCTCTGCCAGTTTTAGAGGACCTTGCTCAAGATTTTTAGAAGTCTGGGACAGAAAAAATTGGAAAAATACTGTTACCAAAGCTTTGAAAGGGCACAGTTTGGCAATCAAAATAAAACATACACCATTTGGATTAAGCCAAATTATGTTTTCTTTCAGGTTTTCTGGTCAGAATAAATAACCTCAAATTTTAGAATCATAGAATTGTTTAGATTGGAAAAACCCTCTAAGATCATTGAGTCCAACCATTAACCCAGTGTTTACCACTAAATCGTGACCCAAATGCCACATCTATGTTTTTTTGAACACTTCTAGGACTGGGGATTCTACCACTTCCCTGGGCAGCCTGTTCCAATGCTTGACAACTCTTTTGGTGAAGAAAGTTTTCCTAATACCCAATGTAAACCTCCCCTGGTGCAGCTTGAGGCCATTTCCTCTTGTCCTACTGCTTATTACTAAGGAAAAGAGAACAACCTCCACCTGGATACAACCTCCTTTCAGGGGTTATAGAGGAGAAGGTCCCCCTGAGTCTCCTTTTCCCCAGAGTAAACACCCCCAGCCTCAGCCACCTGTCACAAGGCTCCAGACCCTTCACCAGCTTCATTGGTCTTCTCTGGACACGCTCAAAGCCTTTCTTCTTGATAAAGCTTTGCTGATCACACACAGTGATCTCCTCAGCAAGAGGAGTGTAGCAGGGGAAGAGTATTTCTACTGCCCCTCACTCTCAGGGACTTGGAGCACTGTTTGCTAAAATCCACAGGTACGTGCTAATCTAGTGGAAAAGGGAAAATAAAATGCCTTTAATCTGATTTTATTTACCTGGGACTGGTACAGGGTTGTCAGCAGGTTGTGGGGCTGGTCTCAGTGCAGGCTGGCAGAGCTGGCAGGAGGGGGAATTCACTTGTCATCCACTGGATTATACCTGATTTATGGCTTCACTCACTGACTTCAGAAATCTCACGGTGGCAAGCTGCATTGTCTTAACTTTGTATTTGTAGATTATCCACACTGCAGAGTTATAAATCCTTCTGAGCACAGCAGGCTTCCAAGGCCTAATTATATTGTCAGCGATAGGGTCTGGAGCGGGAGTGGATGCGCGACAATGCTCTGCCGGCCCCAAGTTCAGGAGGCATTCATAGAGGCATTTTATCAGGCAATTTCATGAGACATTAATTAATGAGATGCTTCAATTAGATCATTTCTGTCACTAGGAAGGAATTATTTTTCATGGTCAAGATTACATCATCTTAATTAGTCCCTCTCCAAGTAATTTGCTTCTTTTCAAGCCCCAAAGAAGGGTACATTCATTATAGATAATTAATATTCAAGTTAATTGACTGTACCCTACAATTCATGGAGCCCCTTTGAAACAGATTTTCTAGTTAGGCATTGGGAAGGGCTGTTAAAGTTGCACTGTGCAGTCCTCTGTAAGGCTTCTCAATCATCCGGGGGACCAAACTATAATTATCAGCCCTGGGCCTGCCTTAGCCACTCCAGTTAATACACACAATAGAATGCCCACTCTGAGCAGCTACTACAGAGACACAAAAGTTAAGACCAGAAGGTTAAGCTGAAATATCTTGTATTTATGTATACATTATGTAGGGAAACGTCTTTTTTTGCTTGTTTGTTTGTTTTGGTTTGGTTTTTTTTTTTGGTTAACATACATTCTTCATAGCAAAATTGCTTTGATTTGTCTATTTCAGTTTTAAGAGGGAATTTTTATAACAAGCCAATCAGGAGTAACAGATACTTGAAGCTTGGATGCTCTGTTTGTTTATTCTCTCCAAAGAAAGGTCATGCAATATTAATGTTGTGTCTTTTAATGTTGCAAATAATCCACAGAAGCCACCGTATCAGAGTAGTAAATTTAAGGCAGCTGGCTGATGTCATCCAAAACCTCTCTGGACAATTTTTGAGTGGCCTTGGGAATCTGGAGAGGTCCCAGCTGACTGGAAGCTGATGAATGTTGTTGTGACTTTCAAGAAGAGCAAGAAGGAGGACCCTGGCAACTCCAGCCCCATCAGTCTCACTCCTGTGCCTGGTAAAGTTATGGAGAAGATTGTCCTGGGGGGTATTGAAAAACACATGGAGGACAACACAGTTATTGTTCCCAGCCAGCACAGCTTTTTGAGAGGAAAGTCCTGCTTATCAAATCTGATTGCCTTTCATATCAAAGTGACAAACCTGGTTACCAAGGGAAGCCATTGGTGTAATCTTTTTGGATTTCAGTAAAGCATTCAGTGCTGTCTCTCACAGTATCCTCCTGGACACAATGTCCAGCAAACAGCTGGATAAACCTCTCGTGGGATGGGTGACAGGCTGGGCACAAAGTGACTGGGGTGACATCAGGCTGAGACCTGCCACTAGTGGGGTTCCATAGAGTCCATCCTCAGCCCTGTGCTCTTCAACGTCCTCATAAATAACTTGGATGCAGGACAGGAAGAGACACTAAGCAAGTATCTAAAAAGGGAAAGAGCCAGATTCTGCACCTGGGATGGGGCAACCCTGGATGTATGGATGGACTGGTGAATGGGATGTTGGAGAGAAGGGCTTTGGAAAGGGACCTGGGGGTCCTGGGTGGCAGAAAGTTGAATATGATCAGAAGTGCCCTGGAGCCAGGAGGGCCAACAGAGTCATGGGGGGCATCAGGCCCGGCATTGCCAGCTGGGCAGGGAGGGGATTGTCCTGCTCTTCTCTGGGCTGGGGCAGCCTCACCTCAAGTCCTGGGGGCAGTTTTGGGTGCCACAATATAAAAAAGACAATAAGCTATTAGAGACTGTCCAAAGGAGGGCCATGGGAGTGGTGAAGGGCCTTGAGGAGAAGCCATGTGAGGAGTGGGTGAGGTCCCTTGCTCTGTTCAGCCTGGAGGAGACTGAGGGGAGACCTCAGTGCAGTTACAACTTCCTTGTGAGGGGAAGAGGAGGGGCAGGCACTGATCTCTGCTCTGTGGTGACAGTGACAGACCCTGAGGGAATGGCCTGAAGCTGTGTCAGGAGAGGTTTAGTTTGGATATTAGAAAAAGGTTCTTCACCCAGAGGGTGGCTGGGCACTGAACAGGCTCCCCAGGGCAGTGGGCACAGCACCAAACCTGACAGAGCTCAAGAAGTGTTTGTCCCTTCCAACTCAGCTTTTTCTATGATTCTGTATCGTGTACAACCACTGGTACATAAATTCTCTTTTCTAGTATTTCTGATGTAGATTTTACATTTGACTTAAGTCAAAACTTGACCTTGTTCTGTGTCAGATTAAAGTGGTGATTTTATATTTGGAAATGCTGCCTGCCTAAAATCTCAGAATCTGGAAACTTCAAATGCAAGTCAGTGTTTCCATGAGCAGCTATTAAAAAAGAAAAGAAATTGATAACACAGGCTGGCAAATTACAAGCATCTTCAAACCTGGAACAACTCCCACTGAAGCCAGGGAATTGTGCTGTCTGATCAGGGCTAAATCTGCCTAATTGCAAGTGCAATATTGCTACTCTTTATTTTTATGCAGATTGCTGGTCCTGTCTGATCCAAGCAGAGCTTCTGAGGAAAAGAGATTCAGTCCATACGTGTGCAAGCCTTTGTTTTTAAAAACAAAACTTCCCCTTTGACTTGAACTTTAAATAACAGAGCCAGGCAAATAATGTGGATAACGTCACTGAATGTGTTCTCAGATTTCAGTGGTTTATAGTTCTTCCTGTCTTCACACCACTTATTAGTTTCCTCTGAATAGTCTTCCAAACAAATTAAACGGCAGGAATGTTAGTGGAAGCAGTGAGATATAAACAAACACTGAATATTCAGAGCCACTATTTTTATTCCCAGCAGAAAACTAGTTTTAAGATTAGACTTTCTCCAACTGTGGAGAAGAAATATTAGTATGAGTACAACAGTGTTTATGTGCTGTGGTTTTACAGGAGCACTACTAGAAGCATGCCAGGAGCAGGATGCAGTTGAGTGAGTACACACAGAGTAAGACTTGGGAAAAATTTGTATGGGAGAGGGTTTTTGGCCAGTATGGTGAATCCACTGCCTTCATGGCATGGACTGCACAGAGAAAGGAGTTTGCTATCACACTATTCCCACCAGGATCTGTTGGAATAGGATTGCAGCAGGGATAAACACATTGGACAGTTGAATTTAGTAATATTTATGAGGAGCTGTTCTGCTTGCACTGCTCTTTCTGCAGAACTCCCAACCTCCTTCAGCCACACTGTGACCCTCACTGCAGGAGGTGAGCACCAGACCCGACAGCAGCTGTCCTTGCTGAAGTGTTACCTGTCCTGAATATGAGACAAAAGAAATGCAGAAGCCCGAGTATGGAATAATTTTGGAGATGATTGTATTCTGCATTTGGCCACATGGCAAGAAAAGGTCTAGAAAAATAGAAAAGTACATAAACTTCAGCTAGAAAATGCTTTGTTGAGAGTTATTCACCCAGGGCTGTTAAAAATCTAGCTTGAATTAACATCCTGTCACTTGCTTGGTGCCTCTGCTTAATTCTGTTATCTCAGATTGATTGTCCAAGAGCAATACTCTGGAGCTGGCCCAATTATTTTATTGCTGGTTAGTCTAGTGAAAAGCAATCATCTAAAACTTCTTGTTGTCTGTGTCTCCATCCTCTCCATTCACATTCATTTTCTCTAGAGAACTCCTAGCCCTGCCTGTGCACCATTGCTCCATTTCACTTGATGATACTTGTTTCCCAATTTTTCTGCCCCACAGGAAACAGCTGAACCCTTTTAGTGTTGGTTCTAGAACCCACTAGGTTTGGCATTTTGTGGCTAAAATCAAATCTGTGTTCTTCTGTCACCTGCTTATGGGAAAACAGGCTCTGCCTCCACTGGCACAGAGAGCGATGAGTGCACAGAGACAGAGCAATGGGCTGAGCCTCTCCAAATGTAATTTTAAAATTTGTTACTGGTTTTGGGGTAAATCAGTGCTAAAAAAGCTCTTCTGCTTGTGTTACCAGCTCACCTTCCAGGCTGCCTGTCACCATGGCTGTGGACACCTCTGCTCTCCCAGCTCTGGAGCTGGCAGCACTCTCTGCATAATGACAGTCACAGGGTTTGTTTAGGAGGATCACTGCAATACATTTGCACCTCTGGAACAGCCAATTTGAAGATCTCAAATTGCTCTGTAAACAAAAGTGCAAAATCCACCAAAGGTCAGTAGCATTAACCCTATCTTGACACTGACTAATTTAGTGTCCAGAGAGACAGAAGGTCCACGCTGTGGAGATGCTGAACAAGTGCACTTTGAATTTAAGTGTGGAGGAGCTGTGGGTATTTGATATCTGTGTGAAGCAGAAATCCCACCAGGGATTTGTTTAAAGGTAAATGGAAGAACAAATGGGGAAATCTTGACTCCCAGTCCTCTCCTCTGATCACTGAATCACTCCAAGGGGTAACTTACTGAATCATCTATGTCTGTACAATACCAGCCTGAAGCTTGTAAAAGGTGTTTGGAATTTCAAGGGCTTTTTTTTTTTATGCTGTGAAAAATACTTGCCCTTTAAAAATGCTCCCAGTGTCTGTGCAGTTCTGATGTTTAAACGGGGCACATTTAGGTCACTCACTGCTCCCTTGTGAACCTTGGAAGGTGCTGATGGAGAGTTTTGCAATATTGCATCATCATACTCGGTAGCCCAGAAGTTTGTATTGCACTAAATTTTCAAATACCCTGGTTTCTGTCCCCATACTTTTATTGACATCTTTAGGCCCTGACTGACTTCAAATTAAGAAGGAAATGTCCTGAAACAGAAAGCAGTCATCAGCACATCCTGCATACTGAATAATTACACTGAAAAACCATGTCCATTAGCAGAGGTGAGCAAAATCATGGAAAAAAGATAATGGAGTCCACTGGCGCAAAAAATCCATTTCAGCAGAGATTTCTGAGAGCCAGGGAAGCTGTTTTCAATGAGAAAATAACAAATTGCATTACATTTTTCCTAGAAGAGAAGTTGGAGAACCAGGTAGATATTGTCTTTGGACACACTGGATCCAGGGTCCCAAAATCCTGCTTAGATGAACTGGAGATTTGAAAGCTGTTTGGGGTGGGAACAGCCTCCTGACATGAAACTTTGCCAGACACAGGGCAAGAGGCAGAAATCAGATTTCTTCTGGAGTGACTGATAGCCTCTGACAACATGAAGCAAGTTAATCACAGATTATGCTGTAACCTTGCCATTAGGCAACTTAAAAGTACTTCTGCATGTCTTAATGGTGCAGTACAGTACACTCAGCACAGCAGCATGGAGGATTTTTCCCAGCTAAGCATTTCTCTTTTTTGATAACCTCCAGCTTTTCATGAGAAAACATCTTTTAATTAGTGTTGTCTTACGTACTTGGGCATTTGCCCATCATTGCAGCATCTGCTGTTTGCTTTGTAGGGAGGGACCTGCTGGCACTCACAGGAAGAAGCTTTTTGCAGGTCTCTGAAGAGGCTCAGGGAAGTGTGATCGTGGCCCAAATCTGTGGCCAGAGCAACCTGAGTCATTTCCATATGGTGCTTTGAGTCTGACAGGCTGCAAACAAAGGGAAAAAGGGAAAAGCTCCCAGAGCTCAGCCATGGGGGCTGAGATGAGAACCTGCAGGGCCCTTTCCAATGAGCACTGAAAATACCCATGGTCTGCATTCTGGAGAAAGTCTTTTCAAGCTTTCCCCCAGTCCCTTCTTCTCTCCTTTTGCTTCTTCTCTCTTTCATCCTATCCTTTTCATTTTCAATTTCAGCTACTTGATCTCCAGATATTTTTGACATGGCTGGGAAAAAGGGAGACAAAAATGAAGCTGACGTAAGGGAAATTGAAGTGTGGGGAGAAACCACAGCAGTTTATTCCAGACCTTGTTTAATGAAAAATAATTAGAAAATTTCAAAATTTCTGCAAACTGCAATCCCATTTTCTGTTCATTCATGATGGACAAAAGTCTCAAATCTTTGGTTTCTTATGATTAAAGGAAAGAATACTTACTTTTAAAAATCTTTTTAGTTTTTCATTTAATAACTTGAAGGGCTTTTTCATCTGAAGCAGACAATATTCAGAGCTCTGCATTCTTTCTAATTCTTCTTGTCCTGCTCCCCCAGCCTGGTTGACATTTACCTTCACGACCTCCATCCTCCCTGGGTGTGCTCAGAACTAAAGCCAGTGCTTGAAGTTACTGGTGAAGTGGATCTGGATGATGGAAGGAGATGACAACTCCTGTGTGTGCCCTGTTCTCCCTCACAAGAAAGACTGGGTGGGATAAGCCAGGTTTTTCAGTTTGGGAAGCAGATGAGGGAAAAAATTAGAAGGCATCAAGATCAGGACTGGAAAGGAGGAAGCAATAAGCAAACAATTATTCACATTTTTGCAAAATGCAAGACTCACCTCAAGCCAGTGAAATAATCAGGTGGTGCACCCGCAACAAAAAAAAGCCAATATTTTTCATCTAAAGAAACCTGTGAAACTTGTTGCCTCCGTGTGCTACAGAGACCAAATGTTTAAGCATTCTTAAAATAGACTGAACAGTAATGAAAAATGTCATTACTGATGACTATTAGACATGATGGTTCACACCCAGCTTTCAGCTCAGGAAGACCTGAGCTGCCACCTGACAGAAGGTGGAGGGATAAGCCAGGTTACAGTCTGTTTTGTACAACCTTTCTCCTCCTCTTACCTCCTTTCACTGATAGGATGGACCTTTCCCATGTTGGAGCTTGGTGGATCTTTCAGACCAATGTACCATTCCCCAGCACAGCTGGACTTAAAATCTGTTAATTAAAAAATGAGGCTGAATTAGCTGAATCAGTAGGTAAATTTAAATTGCTGATCAAAGACAAAGATTTCCTTCACAATTATGTACCCCGTGAGTGCACCAAGTGCTGTGGCAGAAAGAGTAATTTTATTCTTGACTTCTCTAAGATCTTTGATTGAATTGTTTCTTCTCTGATTACTTTCTCTGGTTACTTTCTTTTCTCACCTATGTTGGAGGTGAAAAGAAAGTTTTCTCATCTGGACTGTTTGGAGCAGAACCTCTTGAAAATTTTAGATGTCTTCAACTGTTAGTACCAAGACTAGTGCAAGAGAGCTTTAACCTTAAAGGTTTCTAGATTATTCTTTAATACAAGTAAATAATTCTAATTTCTGTAAACTACAGCATCTTCAGTTAAGTCTTCATAAATATCTTCTAGTAAAACAGGGCTTGTAATAAAACTACTGTTTGATCTTACTGAGTCAGGAGAAAAGTTCTCTCTTTGATGCTAATTCTCTGCTTTCTCCTTTGAATAAAGTGGGAAATGTACAAGGGCTGCTTCCTGTGCAGATTTATTGTTTTGCAGGTGGTGGAATGTTTTTAAAGACACCTGACTTGAGATCCAAAATGTGTGGTGCAGTCACACACTGAAGGGAAGGGATGCCATCCAGTGGGACCTGGACAGGCTGGAGATGTGGGGCTGTGGGGACCTCTCCAAGTCCAGTAAGGCCAAATGCAAGGTCCTGCACCCAGACTGGGGCAATCCCAAGCAGAGTAAAGGCTGGGTGGAGAATGGGTTGAGAGCAGCCTTGCAGGGAAGGATTTAGGGGTGTTTGTTGATGAGAAGGTCAAAAAAGATGGGGAGGATCTTTTTAGCATGGCCTGTTGTGATTGCACAAAGGGTGAACTGAAAGACAGTAGATATTGCAAAGAAATTTGTCACTATGGAGGAGGTGAGCCCCTGGCACAGCTTGCCCAGAGAAACTGTGGCTTGCCCATCTCTGGAAGTGTCCAAGGCCAGGTTGGATGGCGCTTGGAGCAAACTGGGAGAATGGAAGGTGTCCCTGCCCCAGTGGGGGCTGGAACTGGACAATCTTAAAGGCCCCTTCCACCCCCAACCACTCAATGTTCTGTGATTCTATGTACCCCAGGAGTGCATTGATTGAACAGAACTAAATATACCAATATCCATGTCAGAGTAGAGGTGGTTTTGTGCTGCAGGAGATCACAGGCAGAATGGATAGTGGAAGCTTTGCACATAATGGTGCTTGATCACACATGTAAAAGAAGTTAAAAATTACCTCTCGTGAAGTTTTTTCCTAAGTATAAGTAACCTCCAAGTGCTTTTGTGATTGTCTCTCTTCACATGTGGTTATTATTTGGCAGCACCAAGTTGTATTTGGTTGTACATGGCCACGTGGAAGACCTTTGACTGATCAGGGTGTAATACTTTTGCGGTTGCTGGTGCAGCAATGGGAAGATGACCTTCTGTAAATTTGAGCAATGAAGGATGAACACAGATTTTTCTTCTGACGAGCATGTAGCTCGTACAACATACAGTTTTTTTAAAAGTGCCTGGAAGACAATTTGGATTCAAATAATGTTTTCTAGGAGGAGCTGCCTGCTGGCATTGTGTCTCAGTCCGCTGTGTGTTGACAAGCCCCAAAACAGAGTTAAGAGGCCCTCTGAAGCTGACTGAAGTCAGTATCAACAAAGCTGGGATTTCTTCCAACCAAAAGCTGTGCAACCAGTGTGAAGTGTTTGTCAGGCTGTAGAGAGGAACAGCCAGAGGAGCTACCAAAATATTTAACTGAGGCTTTCTGAGAGACATTGGGTTTCTGCTAAAAGATACTGAAGTGGCATTCAACACTGAGTAGTGTTTAATCCAGAAATTCCTTGAGTTTCCCCTTTGGAAAGATGTCACTGGGAGGTATCCCGGCAGTTGCTCCCCCTGTCACTCACAGACAGTTGCTACCACAGTCACCACAGACATCACATTTTTCCCTAACTCCCCCAGAGCTCTTGGTGTCAACTGCTTGCCAGTAAATGGATTCTTCTGTAACTCTCCCACTATCCTAATGTTTAGGGTGATTCCCAAAATGAGGCTACTGCATAAAAAGCTATTGACTAGCTATGAACCCACTACTCTGTGCTGGAGCCCAGCAGCTCTGGAGAGCACACAGGCTGCAGCACTGATGTGGCCTGGCCTTGAGGTGGGGCTTTGGCTGGTGGCTTTGGAGCAGCACAAATGACAGCCACCTGAAAAGCTGGGAGGAACCCAGTGCAAGCAGATTGGTGGGGACACTAAAGCCAGCTGTCCTGCTCTTGAGAAACTGTGTTCTGCTGGGCTCACAGTCGCTCACAGTCTTAGCTTTATGTCTCATCCAAGGGACAGGGCATTGCTTGGGAGCCAGTTTCCTGCTCTGTAAAATTGTATCAAATGCCCACTGAGGCCATCGCAGGGAATATTTGCAATGGCCTCAGTGGGTGTTTAATTGAAAATAGGAGATGATATCAATTTTAAAGAGATAACATTCCCTAGAACAAGGGGCTTATACGAGTTCATTTCTACTTGCTTTGCCACCTAACTAAAAGATTTGTGACAGATTAAAGTGCATGCTTCCTCAGCATCTGGGATAGTGATCCACTGGGGCTTCGATGGTGATTATCTGCAGAGCTTAACCATGAAGCCAGCATAGTTGATGGACTCATAATACCAAAGATCAGTAGGATACAAGGCTAGAAGTGACAATTAGATTATTATGTCTTTTCTCATGAACATAAAAAGTAGAAAAAGTCACCTAGTGATGCCTGCACCAAGGCCAAGGTCTTATGCTTGATTAGACCATCTGTGTTGATTCAAAATCCCTAGCACCCCTGTTTGTTGACTGATTTAACCACAAGTCCCACCTTGCTTGAGAATTACTGGAGTGAAAAAGCAACTGGTGAGTCTGCAAACAGACCAGCATTCTATCAAATATTATTTTGTGATAATATTGATTGAAACGTTGGCATAGGAAGAAGAGGAAAAGCAGTATTTACATTGACTGGGGGAAGCATAAATTCTGGATTCTCACAGGCTAATTTATAGGACCCTGTGGAGTGCTGAGGAGTGGAATGACCATGTTGGCCTGGCAGGGTTGAAGCCAGTTCTGTTCAATACACTACAATGAAAATGTTTTTGAAGGATTGTCCTTGCTATAGTTTGGTGTTAAATGAAAGAAAAAGGAAAAGAGACAGAGTAAAATCAAGAATAGAAAAAGGATCAGAGAAAAATATTGGCATGGAGCTCACCATTTTTGGAGGGAGGAGGGCAGGGGGGAAATAATCCCTTTCCTCAAAGATTTTGGGGAGAAAAAAACCCTGCTGTGCTTGCTAAAATTCCCCTCCAGCTCCCATTGTTAGTGTTAATTGGTGATAGCCCCCATCACATAGAAGCACTGTGGAGGTAAAATGAAAGGAAGTATGTAAGGGTGTGTGTGTGAGTAAGAGGCTGCTGTATCATGTGAATGAGGAGCACAACAATGGCCCAGAATAAGCTAATATATATAAATGAAAATATCAGCTTGATCCTTCGCTGGACTTTTTGATGCTTTGAAAGTTCACGTTAATTCCAGCTGCGTGGGTCCCTTTATTAATTAAATGGTCAAGGCAAGCTCCATGTGCAGTACCAGCTCCACTCGCAAAGGATGAAAGCACCATGTTGACATCCTCATTCTAAGCTCCACAGTCACCTTCAGGGCCTGCATTCAGGGTGAATTACTTTGGCTTCAGTGAACTTAAAGAATCCCAGGCTTCTCTCAATAGGTTTTAAATCCCTTAGTGTTGTTCACCTAAGAAATGAGAAGGTCTTTTGCTGACACCTTTCTTGCTGTTCCTGATAGTAAAAAAACTTTAGAGCCAAGTAGGTAGATCTAATTATTTCAAAGGGTTCCCAGCTGCACTGCTTTTTAGCTTTCCCTTTCATCATTTATTTAATTAGAAAAGGGCTTTGTTTTATTTATTTTTATATGGTATGTGGTTGAACTTTATTTTAGACTCCTGATAGCTCATGGACAGAACAAGACAGAACAATCTGCACCATCATGGATGACTTTGGTGATATAAGAGGGTTTGCTTTGTACCTGACCTGAGGAGCTGCATAGAACAGTTAACTGTTAACAGTTAACAGTTAGGACCTAAATATAAAAGCTGATGGTCTTTGCAATTATACTGTCAGACCAAAGGACACCTCTGATGAATATGCAGCCTTTGCCCTTTATCACTTCAGTGTGTGGTGTCTCTGGGTGGCTCTGAAGAAACATACTGAATGCCAACACCAAAGGTGTGCTGAGCAGGAGGAGGGATAGCTGTATGCTTAAGGAAAAGAGATGTTCCAGGGCCCTGTGCCCCTGTTTCATGGAGAAAATAGTGTAAGGGGTGTCCTCCCTCACCCTTCTGTGCCTGTTCAGATCTTGGGACTTTTCCTCTTCATCTTTTCACAGTTTTGAAGTTCTGCAGGAGCCAATTCTGTCTGTAGGTGAAGTGGTGCAATGTGCAGGTGTTTATTTCTGTTGGAAATAAAAAAGGATTTAGCTGCCCTCACTAGAGGAACAGGAAAAGTCAGTGTCTAAGCTAATCTGAATTCGTGACCCTCTGAGTTGAAGGAAGGACTTCCTACCAGCTCTTCTTGACACTTGTCTAGATTTTGTACTCTCCTGGAAACCTTTTGTCACAATGCCAAATTGAACACTAAATTAAGACTGAAAATAAGGGCAATGGCAATGACATGTGTGAGGGGGGAGCACAATTCCAGCCCTGGTGGGAGCCACAAGCAGAGCTTCCCTGGGGACAAACTCTGGGTCCCTCTGCCCTGGCAGTGCTTGGGCTGGCAGACCCAGTGCTTTCCCCTTTCAGCAGCCCTTCAGCACCAGTGTCCAGGTTTGGGTGCTGTGTGTTGAGCTTTTAAAGAATCACAGAACCATTACATTTGGCAAAGACCTCTAAGATTATCTAATCCAAACACTGACCCAGCACTGCCAGGTCCACCACTAAAGCTTGTGCCTAAACACCACATCTACATGTTTTTTAAATATCTTCAGAGACAGTGATTCCACCACTTTCCTGGGTAGTTTATTCTACTGTGAAGAAACTTTTTCTAATATCCAAAATAAACCTCCCCTGGTTAACTTGAAGCCATTCTTCTCTTGTCCTAACTCTTGTTACCTGGGAGAAACAACACATTTTCCTACACATTATGGCAAGTTTTGATCCTTAAGTGTCAGAAAATAAAATCTGATCTGATTTGGAGGTGGATATGATTATTCTACAATGATAAAATATTGCATGAGCTTTCCCTGATTTAATTCACTGTTATTTTACTCTGTCCTATCATGGTTCATCATCTGCAGTTTGAAACAGTAATGTACAACTTCTTCACGGATCAAGTAAATTGTTCCTCCTGGATTTTTTCCCTTTCTCTTCGTATATTAGCAGCAGTAGGGGAGATGGAGGCACTGCATTAGCAGTTGGGCCCGGTGGCTGTCCAAAGTGGGGATGGCTTTTTCCCAAGCCAGCACATGCCACTTGCTACATGGTTTAGCATGCCAGGTGTCCAGAGGGTAGAGCCAGCTCTTAAGCTACTTGTCATCCCTGGGTGGCATCATTAGTGCATCATATGTTTGGGAAAGAGAGATCCTGGTGAGAGCCCAGAGTCGCAGAGCAGAAGCTGGAATGCTGGTGCCTTGCCCTTCTGCTGAGGGGAAAACCTTGCAGAGAATGGTTGGGTGGGTTTGGTGTGTGGGAGCATCTCTCCCATGCTGTGCTCACCAGGTGTCTGGAGCACCAGTCCCACTTCTCCCCCCACAGCAGGAGGCAGGGCAGAAATGCCCCCAAAAAGGACTTTGCTGTAATTTTCAGTGTGAGGTTTGTGTTGCTTTTGTCTTTCTCCTTTTTGCGTGTGCCTGAGCACACACACTCACACACATGCACCCTGCTCTTCCTTGGGTGCCTTTGTGCATTTACCTCCTCCTACAACACTGGGAAAATCTCTGCAGCACCTCAGTCTGTATTAGAGCATAGACTCAAGCTGCAACACTCATGTCTTGGCTGTTTGATACCTTCCTTTGACCGTGGGGTTCAAAATGTGTTCCAGGGGTGCCCACAGCCTCCTGTCATCCAGCACTGTACCAGGCTTGGTGATATGGGCTTGGTCCATGCCAACGAGGTTGTTCCTCATGACATCTCCTGTCTCATTGCACAGTGATGATAGTCAAGGCAGCTCAATGGGAAAAGTAATTGGCATTAATTAGGGGTCTTGTGAGCTGTTGTGTTCTTCAGTGGCAGCCACATGGCCTTCACAAATGCATAAAATTCTTTGGGTTTTGTAAACGTCAAAAAATGCTTAATACAAACCTGCAATGAACCCCACTGTGCAAGAGGTCTTTGGGATATTAATAGGGGATTTGTGTTGGTCAAACATTATGAGGAATCAGGAAAAAAAAAAAAAGCCAATAAACAAACACAGGAGAGGGTTTCTTGCACACAGATTTTTGGGAGGATCTGTGGTTATTTCCCTGTGAAGATTTCTGTTACTCCAGTGAGAGGGGTCACCTTCACGTGGGCTTGTAACAACACTGACGTGTTTGCAATGGGAAAATCCTTAATACAATCACTTGCACTTACATTGGAGCTTTGCCAGCATAGAATCATAGAGTGGTTTGGGTTGGAAGGGACTTTAAAGATCATTTAATTCGAACAATGTAGCTGTGTGAGTGGAAGAACTCAGCGTACTCCCACCTAAATGACCATTGCTCCACACTTTCCCAACTCTGTGCCTCAGTGTCCCCATATCTAAAATGATGGGACTTCTCAAGAATTACAGCAGAAAAAAGATCTGGGTGGGAATTGTGTGTTAACACAGGCAAGGCCACTGCCCTGGCTCTGGGGGGTCTGGAGGGTCTTTCTTTCTCATGCCTTTTCTTTTTTTTTTTTCTTTTTTGAAGAAAAAGGGCTTTGTGAGTGCTTGAAAACAGCCAGTGGAGGAACACAAGTGCTTGGGAGAGGCAGTACATGTGTGGATTTCTGTGGGTGTTGCACAGCCCTGCCTGAGCCTGGGTGGTTCAGAGGCAGAGGGTACTTGTGCAGAGAGGAGCAGCTCAGGGGATGCAGGGCTCCATCCTGCTCCTTCCACCCTGCTTGGTGAGGGGAGCATCACAACGTGACTGCACCTTTTGTTATTCTCAGGGAAAACTGCTGAAATGAGATTTATTCATAAATGCACTCTGTGTTCTTTAGGAGGAAAAGCCATGTGGAAGGAAATACTTTTAATGAGTAACATACAAAATTAGATGCTTCCAAAATGTGTTTATGTTATCTAATAGCTTAATAATGAAATGTACTGTCATCAGGGCTCTTTGCGGTGTTTGCAGAATTAAAATAAGCGTTACCATGTTTTGTGGTTTTAAGATTTTTCTGCTGCTCCTGGAGCACAAGGCTCAGGCCCCTTCGTGGCTCTGCACAAGCACCAGCCCGAATGGCTGAAGGGTGGGTGAAACTAGGTGGGTAAATGCTGACAGGACCCTTGGCTAATTCCCATTTTGGGCCTCTGGGATTCTAGCCCCTCTGGTGCCACGGGGTGAGGAGGGGAAGCAGTGTGTGTGCACTGCGCTGGCACAGAGGGCTCCTGTGCATGCAGCACACATCCACTCTGCCATTAGAGCTTATTCCACCTCTCTGAAGGGACACAGTATGGTTTCCCACTTTGTCATCAATAATAATTATCTCAGCAACAGCCCACAGGAGCTTGCCCTGAGGAGGCTGCTCTGGCTGCAGGAGGTGCAGCAAGATGCTCCTAATGATGCTCTGTGCTATTTTGGCTGTGCACTTCTTGCACCAAGGGAGTCAGCATATAGCAAGGGGCAAGAACCTGGTGCATTTAACCATCAGGAAATTTTTGGGTATGCCTCTTTGGAGTGGTACAGGTTCTTGTAGGCTTCCCTTTGGCTTCTACCTGCTCTCTGCACCTGCCCAGGTGGAACAGCCTCCAGTTTAAGCATTTTTCTGACCTCAGGGAACACAGCAGCCTCTTGGTATTAACCTCACACTCTGGCACTGCTGGTTTGCTTTCTGTCCAAATGAGTTCCCTACTATTGAAACAACCATTCATCATTCACCATGTACAATAAACCAGGAGACTGTATTTTATTTGGTTCCAGCCCCAGGCATCTGAGGCAGGTATGAATCTTTTAAACGTAAGTTCTTCTTTAACTTTTCCCAAACGTGCCATGAATTACTTACGTGCTTTGCTATCTGTCTGTAAAACAATCCTGAAATTGTAAATGATGTTGTAGTCCAGGCAGCTCTCTAATACTTGCAGAGGGAAGTTTGGTTCTACTGTTGGACAGAACTGTCTTTCAGACAAGATGTCTAGAGGGCTGGAAAAAGTGCTAAAAATTATGATTGGTGCTATCCCAACAAGATTTGACTGGTGTAAATCCAGCCGCTGGAGTTTTGACCATGTATGGTAGAAAATGCTCAGACAGAAGATTAAAGAATTAGGAAAATTGTAATTTACTATTTTTGTGGTGTTTAATGACCACAAGAGGTCAGGGCTTCTGTTTTCACATCTCCTGTGAGAGAACAGCCCTGTCAGAATGCAGCACCTTTACAGGTACTCTTCCCTGAGCAGCTTGAAGTTGAAGACTGTTCCATCAGCTGGAAGAGGCATCTGCACCCTTTCACCATCCTGGGCCATGTGTTTTTGCCTCCTCCTTTGCCCTGACAGCTGTAATTGCACTGCCAGGTGAAGGAAAGCCCCAGTTCATGATCTGGCTGAAAACACAGGGGTGAACCTCATGTTTGCAGTTGGTAGGGCAGAGGAAGAGGATGGCTGGGAAAGGAGACAAGGGGACCATGGGTGGTGTTGCTTTTGGTACCAATACAGCCATTAATGGGCTCATGCTCAATATGAAATCACGTCCCTGGACCTGCAACATTCTCTGGAGATTTGGTTGGCCTTATTATTTTCAAATATTGACCAAAATTAGCTGTGGGAAGCATGGGAAGTCTGAATGGCAGCTATCCAAACAGCCTGGGGTACCTGAGATGACCAGCTTTGATGGGAACCAAAAGACAGGATGGGAAGTTTAAATATGTCGATTCTCATGGGCAACTGAGAACATGTTTCGCTCATCAAATATTCAGCAAGGAATGCAAATTCTTCTCTGGGATGGATTATGCATCATCTTGGAAGCACGCAGGTAACTTGCCCCTCTATTCCTACTTGAATTCTGTCATCTCTCTCTTGAGAGGTGTAGACACTGTCTTCTGATTTCTAGATAGGTAAGGCACTGTATGCCTTTAACCATGGAGAAAGGAGTAGATAGAGCTTTTTAGAAAGTCTTTGTCCTGATCACTTGGGTGTTGAGGGGGACTGTGTTGTCCTGAGTTTCACCTGAAATTGCATTGAAAAAATCCAAACTCAGGTGACCTCACATGGTAGTAAGCCTAACCTCAGAAAGGAAAGGATACTCAGGGAAAGGGTCTTGAGAGGAAAAGCACTAAGGGCACTTTATAATCTGGGATAGAAGTGCACCCAGTATCTCAGACCAGTGAGGATCTGAAGCAAAGCACAATGCATAGAGCAAGCAGCCCTTACAGCAGGCACTCCTCTTCTCCTGTGCTGTCATACAGGTTTATTCCCTCCAATTTCTATTCCAGAGTCTTTTGTATGTCATTACTGATGGCATTAAAGGCTTTTCTGTTCAAACCTACACTAGAGCACACCCTCCCTAGGAGGCAGCCTCAGTAGCACCCTGTACCAGCACTGTCCTGACTTTGGAGTGTGGAGTCTGTAACTGCTGATGAATTCATCAACTTGGTGTTTCTGAGCTGGAGACTGAAGGAATGTATACATTTTGATGTATATCAGGAATAAAATGCCTGGCCATGGCTGTACTTGGAACTTTGCCATGAGTGAATTCATGTTATGCCAGAAAAGTCATTTGCTACCAGCCTCCTGCTTCCAAAGCACCACAGTGTAACACCTATTGGGTTTCTGTTTTTGCTTTGAAGTGTCTGTCAGGCCCCAGGGACGTGATGGTTTTGTAATGGTGAAACCTGCTGCCTGCTCTCCTGAGACAGAGCCAGAAGTGTGAATTTTAAAGGACCTGGTAAAGTCCTAAGTGACTAAAATGGATAAAATACCAGCACTGGGTACTTTAGCACACTGTGCTAACAGCAAACAGGAGCTTCAGAAGCGCAAGGGCCTCCTAAATACTTATGGTAATGTCTAACAAGAATAGAAGATGTCAGACAAAACAACAACTACACATCTTGAGGAAAAGCCTTGATGTTTCCTTAGCTCATTGGACATTTATCAAAGCATAACCTGTAGGTTAGCCTACAAAGCACCAGAAAACAAAGGCTCTGTGTTCAGATCTTTCAAGGGGGGAGGTTAAACAAAGGACATTGAAATATGCTATGTCAGAAGATCTTTGTTTCTAGACATCAGTGGAATAGAGGATTTGGAATAGCCTTCTCACTTCCTTCATTCTCCTTGCCCATGGGTGTTTTTTTTTTTTTAAGAATAAAACAGATGAAAAAGTGAAAACAATTGATATTTGTTGATGCAGTTGTTTGAGTAGCCATATGTGCATCACCTGGAACATGAACTACTCATTTTCCAGAAAGTAAACTTGACCCATTCTGCTTGGATCTCCAGAGTATTCTGCTGCCATACATGTAGGAATTTCAAGATAAACTCATTTCCTCAGGGAGGAATAGATAAAAAAATGAGTAAAATTAATCTATGAGCAAGTTCCACAAATGGGACACGTGTTATGTATATTAGAGGGATTCATGCTGTTTTATCTTAGGATGGCTAAACCACTTGTACCTCCCATGGCACATTTTGGATGCCATAAAACACAACCACTGCCAAGAATTAGCCTGTTGTAAAAGGATTATCATATTTTTAAAAAGTAATTGTTTCACAGAAAACCATCTTCTGGAGTTGACTATTATTTGTTCTTCCTCTCTGAGTCCTTCCTTATGACATTCAATGGCTAATACCTCCCTCTTACCTCAGTAGTCTGAGCAAACAGACCTTCCCAAATTCCTTCCAAAGCTCCTGTCTCTGCACTATCAAGATGAAATGTATTTTCTTTCTTTGCACTCCCTGCTCTGGAGCACAGGCACCATTTTTCACAGCAGCCTGACATAGGACTTTATCCCGTGGGTAGTGGCTGCTTCATGTAAAGGTTAGGACACTCGTGTGGATGCCAGGTAATAGGTCTGGTCTGGCATCAGCCCATTCCTCCAGTTAATGCCAATGCCAGATGCTCTACAGTGTAATTTGTTGGCATGCAGTCTCATCTAAACAGTCTCTGAACATTTCATAGAATGAGCAGCTCAAAGAATAAGAAGAAATGCTTTGAAAGCAGGAAGGCTGTGGTGAAACCACAGAGAACCAGAAAGGTCACCTTTAAATACAAGTGAGATGCCTGCTCATAAAGAAACTTGGTGAGGCTGCTTCTGCATGAGGAGAGATGCCCATGCAGAGGGATTTAGGGATTCTGGTAATGCCCTGCTCATACAGGCTGAGCTAGCATTTGTTGGATATCTCAGACTGATTCCTTTTCTCCAAAGCAGCTGCAGTGGGAGACCATACCTTAGACTGGATATTTCCCTGGGATGCTTCAATGTCTGCTTTTTGTCTATTCAAAACCATACAGTTCATCTCCCATTGCCTTTCAGACCAAGAATGTACTATTCCCTGATGTCAGTAAAATCTGCCTATTGATGCTACAGGTTTAAAAACCAGGGAAGTTAAAAATTGGCCTTTTTCAAATAGGGAAGGTTGCTTCCTGTGTTGCCTGCAGGCTTCACATTTTGAGAAGCAAGTTTCCCTCTCTAATGGCTAATTCTTAGGACGTGATCACACAACCTGGTGATGATTACAGCTATTGTAATGCCTGTAATGTAAAATTGAATGGGTCATTCTGAGTATTTCAATGATAGACATAAAATACCATAAAGGTTGGGCAACTGCAGCTGGAAATTATGTTTTTTACCTTTTTCCACTGAAGTGAGTATAATCAATGTACAACAGAGTATAAAAGGGTTTAGCATGTACGTTCTGATCATGAGGACAACGCTGCTGTACTAAGTTAAGATGCTTAACTTTTAATGTGAGTGCTTGAAAAAGCCTCTCCAGGGGAGTTTTCCATTCCCTGGAAATATGGCCAGGATAAATGCTCCATAAATAAAGGAGGGGACACTTAGTGGAACTTGAAGTGATCAGAAGAGACGTGAGAGATGGCCCTGGGTTTCAGGTACTGCATTTCAACTCCAAATAGCTGGCTTCACTAGCTGGAAGGCTTCACTTCCCACAGGCTTCCTGTGACTGAGAGCAGTTACCTGGGGCTGCACTTCCCATTTATAAACCAAAGGAACAAAGCAGCTTTAATGCACTTTTACAAGCCCTTGTTTACTACAATCTCAGCAGCAAAAGACCATTTTTTTCTCTCTGCTATTGGAGGAAATCTGCTTGAAGGGCAATCTGGATACAGCAGCTGTATTTTATCTCTTTTTTTTTTTTTTATGCGTTCTGTATTAAACATACAGGGTTTTTTTGGCATTTTGCTAATTTATTTTAAAATTGTAATTTAAATATTGACTAAATGAGGCTATTTCTATCTTCACTAGTCCTTCACAGACACCAAGGGAACCCAACAGCCAAAAGCACACCATGGCTCAAACCAGTGAACTTCTGTCACACCTGGTCACAGTGATGGGTCTGGGATGAACCTCATCTACATATTAATATAAAGCACATTAATGCAAGATTCAGCATGTGGAAAGGCTTTTCCCTAAAGTCTGCAATTCCTAGACAGGAAGGAGAGCTTTACCTTTAAAAAAGCAACCTTTGGGTTTTGATGAGTCAGTTCAGCTCCTGTGGGCTTTGTTTGGGAGGAGGGGGACTTTGGTGCCTTGGGGCAGGGCTGTGCAGCCCTGGTGAGATGTTGAGTGTAAGCAAGGAACGTGATGTCCTGAGGACATCTGACCTTGAAAAAACCCTAAATAAATTTGGATAGTTGCATCCTCATGGGGAATCCAGCCTGGGCTAGGGGATATGTATTAGGGGTATATTTACATCCTGTCAGCAGACTGGGGAGCAGGGCAGCCTTTTGACCCTGGGCTAGCAATACACTCACTTGACAACAGGTCAGATCAGTCTGTTTTCTTTACTTTCCCTTACCTGTGACTTCAGCAGCTGCTACAGGCAGCATAAACTGTGGATGTAGTGCAGTTCCAGAGTAGCCGAGCTGCAAAATAAAGCATTTGATGAAAAGGGCAAATAATCCTCACTGTGGTTTTGAATTTTACTCCAGGATGGCTCCTAAATATCCATTAATGGTAGGACTTTACTAGATGTGCTCCCAAAGAGCATCTTCCAGGGCCCTTTAGTTGAGAAGGAATCCCCTTCCAGTGCTTTGTGCCTATGCCATGATGCCAATGAAAATGTGGTAAGCAAGGACTGTAAGAGGGTTCACTTCCAAAGTGTACATCTGCTCCAGAATAAAAGGCTGCTGTCGATGTCCCTCCAGGCACCTAATGGAGAATGCAGTGATCCTTAAACCTTCAGTGCTGGATCCTCCCCTTAGAGTGGAATTCAAATGCCTAAATATAACTAAGATGCAGGACTTTGGGGAGACCTGGGTAGGAGCAGGAGGCCAGACAGCAGCACCTAAAATGGCATTAGGTGCCTGTGCTGAAACAACTGAAGCCCATCCTCTGTGGCCAGTGTCCCAGCACAGCTCCAGGCCACCCAGAGAGGACCAGATTGCATTTCTGCTCATGCTGTCACATCCCATGGGAGTTGGATCAGGCTGCTGTAGCTGGGTGGCTTGGGAGACAGCTGTGGGGAGAGACCCAGAGATTTGGAGGGGGCTTCTGTGCCGTGATGGCATCTAGTGCAAATGGGATGGCCCCTCACACATCTGAGGCAGTGACTTGCAAAAAGTTTATTGCAGTGGAAATTCTGTTACAGTGAACACTTATCCAAGTCCCCTGGGGTTTGCTATATAGGGAAGTTAGATTGCAGTTTCCTTTTTCCTATCATCTATTAAAACTATACATGATTTGTGGAGCATGTGTCAGCTTTTCCTCTGTGCTCAGTGCTGTGAAGTTCAGGTTTCTGCTGAGACCTTGCTATGATTGTGATTAAAGAAGTTAGGAGCAAAGGGTGTTAGGCCAGAGACCACAAATAATACAAACAAGATGCGAAGTGAGGCCTGGTTGGAATTCTTGGATAATGTTTCCTCGTGGCTAATTTAGAAGGACTTAGAGTTTCTGTGGTCAGTTCTGCCACTGTGATCTGGTAACAAATCTGTCCTTGAAGAGGCAGAAAAAAAAATAAAAGTCACATCATCATGTCCTCTTCCACAACCCAGATCCTGGGGTGCTTATTTAGAAAAGCCTCCCGTTGACTCTCACAGCATGAATGCACAACATCCGCAGGAACGCAGCCCAGAAATGTGACCCAATAAATGCTGTGTCCTCAGCCATCAATCTGGTTTGCATCATGTTGTTCTCTCAACTGTTAATCCAGATGTTATTTACATCGGTACAGTAACATTAAACGCTTGTACAAGCAGTATTAATAGCATCAATAACAATACTAAACATAAATAGCGGCAGCACTGATAGTAATACTTCCAAAGCAGCTTGTAATTGTAACAACCTGTCATTCCTTTGCTAACTCGTGCTGACTCAAGATTAAATTGCTCTATGTGTGGAAAGCAACATGCAAAAGAGCCCATCTGTGCCAAGGCTGTTTTCCTCTCTTTGTATTTTTGTTTGTTTGCTTACACCGACTAGCTGAGAAAATGTCACCATGCTTCACCCTCTTTTATTGTGGCCACGTTTTTGACTGGCACCATTCACAGGCTGTTAGTCCTTGGAATTGGTGTACAAAAATGGAGTAGCCATGAGTCCTCAGCAAAGTCTGGCTGCTGGTGAAGCTGCACTGACTTTGGGGTGTTGGATCCTCATTTATGGTGCTGTAATCTGATATCCCTGGCCAATTATTAAAAAAAAACCCAACCCAAACTCTAAATTTTGTCAAAATATCCTCTGGATGTGTTTCCTGCTGTTTTGATTTTGAGCTGTTTCTAGTAACTTCAAAATATCCAAAGCAGCCAAATTTCCCTAAAATGTCTCTTGTGTAGGACAAACATGACCCATTTCTTGTTCTGGGTGTGAATGGAGTCTCACAGGAAAAGATCTGAGACTTCTGATGTGCAACACACCAAAACCATCTTGAGTTTTATAAATTCCTCAGCTTTGTAAAAGGATTGTGTCCTAAAAGAACAAAAGTAGGCTTTCAGCTCCTAAAATTATAACTAGTTTTTTTTCCTTCCGTGCAGTATGACATTGTTTTTCATGCTTAATTAAATGGCTGTTTTCATGTGTTAAAAACATGCAGAATGCAGGGTTTTATTGTGTTCCTTGTAGAGTTTGCTTTACAGCCCCATTTGTTATGAAGCAAGTAAAGAATAATTCCTATAAGACGGGAATTTGATATGCCTCTTTCTGGTGCATGGCTTATCACAGATCAGGGAATACATCTGCATGCCTTCATTATACCAGGGATCAAGCCCTAGGTCATTAAGTTGTTAAAAATTTCCCACTCTGAGATGTAACTAGGATAACAGAAGGATTGAGGTGTAACATGTATTGAGGAAGATCTGAGAAAAATGTCTCAGTTTAATGCAGATGCATCCAAGGTATTTTATAAAAATATGAGATTCTTTTAAATCACTGCTATTTAAATTTATTGGCTTGGACTCTACCCTAAGTGAATAACTCTTCTAGACTGGATTCCTTGCCCCAGGTAGCTCATAATCTACTCTCCCATGGATTTCCAAGGGAGCTAAACACCTTGGTAGCCATATCCACAGCATCAGTTTTGGGCTGGTTTTCTTCTACACTTGCAGTCATGAGATGATGAATGGAGCCAGGGAATGGTCACTGTAGAAGCTGTGCACTGTGGTCATCTGTCCTACTCCTCATAAAATGGAGACAACAGTGTTTAGCTGCAGAAAAGGGAAGTTGTGAAACTGACAGGTGGTCCCTGAGAGACCCTGTAGCTGCAATTTCAGATGTCATCATGCTTGAGTATCTCTCTCATCTAGGAAAAGTGGGTTTGTGCTAGGATGTAAAGCAGCTGAAGGAACATCATCTATTGTGGACTGGGAGGGTAGAACTTGAGGCAGCAACACTTTGAGTCACCACAATAAAATTCATTAGGAAATATCACCCATTGTCATCCACCAAAAAATATTAAGTGCCTAAGCCCATCTACAGAAAATAGCTAAGTAGGGGAAAAGTTGTATTTGCACATTCCCTTTTCTGACAGCCTCACCTTGAAAACCACCATGGAAGTCACAGTTATCTCTGGTCTTTTGAGTTTTCCATTTGATTATGTCATATAAGTTATAAACAGAATTGTAAAAACAACAATAAAAAGCCGAGCCCAGGATACCTTCCTTAGAGAATTTAAGCTATTGTAGTTTCATAGGCCCTGGTGATGCTGAGTTTAAATTGGTGGCTGAATCATTGACAGTTTGCCAAGGGACTGGTTGTCCCATCCTGTTTCTGCTCCCTACCCACTGTCTTAGCAGGTTTTCAGGCAGCTGCTGGAGATTTGTGGTTCTCCATGTGTGTCAGAACAAAAGAACAATTTTGTAAGTGGATGTTGCTTTGAGGTGTTGGAGTCAAAGACATTCATCTGGCCTAGGTTATGAAAGAAGCCAAATGAAAGGATCATTGTAATGATCTCCTGCCATTTAAAAAGAAGTGTTAGTATCTGGATTTTGGACATCTTGGAAGGTTTTACACAATGTTTGCTCATAATAAGAACTGTAATAAAACTCCACTTTGAACCTTAATAATCTTTAAACCCCACAAATTCAAAAGTCAAAAACTTAAATGTAGTCTTGGCATGAGATGTACCTTTGTACCTTGCAGTTCTAGTTTGATGTAAATGAAGCTCTGGAAATCTTTTCCTAAAGAAACAAATTGGCTGGGATTGGGAGGGCTCTTCAGAATACGGAACAGGAGTTTCAAGAGGCAGGAGGAAACCTGCCTCTGTATCATGAACTGTATTTTAACTGGACTAGAAAAGTACAGCTCAGTTATGTAGCCAAAAATCAGTGTGTTTACTGAAATCTTATCTCACCTACAGAAATCTTTGAGAATGCCAAATTAGGCAACAACTTTTTGATAACAAGATTTTTCAGAAAAATTACAGTATTTCTGATGGGTCCAAAAATAACGGCAGCATAATCTTCTGCAACGTATTCAGCCCACTCTCTCCTGTTCACGAAGGGATTGCGGAAGAAAAGCATGGAAATAGAAAGTGTTGATAATGTTGACATTTTTTTCCTCTCAAAAAATATCTCCAGCTGTGAAAAATATTGTATTTCACTTGTCAGTTCCACAGGGTTTCTTTTCCCTCCTGGCAGTTGTGGCCAATTTCCCCTCAGATAGTGGTGGTGCCAGACTCTCTTTTCCCAAGGAGTCAGCCCATCCAAATTTCTTTGTGTTTGCTGTGGGATGAAAGCACAGGCATGAGCTCACATGTCACCTGAGATGTGGCTGCTTTGCCTTCTATCTGATCCCTAAATCCCAGTGGTGTGGAGTTTTAGGAGCATTTAGCAATTCCAATATGCAATTTGGCACCTAAAGTATTTCTGAAAATGTTTCTGAATGATTTGGTGTGTAATTGTCATTGAAACCTGAACCCAGCTACCTAAACCCCTCTTCCAAAATGGGATGTAGGTGGCTGTAGCCTCTGAGACTTGTACCTCAAAAGTGCATGGCCCTGCACCCCACACATTCCCAATAGAGCAATGCCCTTCCCCACCAAACACCAGCAAAAAGCACTGACATAATCCCCTCTAGGGCAGTTGATGCAGAAGGCTTTTCCTCATCTCCCCACAGGAATGGCAGCTGAGCAAGATTTTGCTTTTTGTTGGTCACATGAAGGATGCTCTGGGGGCAGGGACCACCTTTCCTTTGGTGTTTCTGTACTGCCTGGAGCAGCCACAGTGTCCTTTGGTCTCCAAACCATTCAAAACATTGCTTTTTGGGTAACTTCATCCACCTTCATGGCTATGGAGCTGAGTTAACCAATTTTTGCAGCCTCTTTTCTTTAGTCTGAAATGACAAGCTCCCCAAGCACAGCAAGTTGTTTGAGTGCACACATAGCCTGTGCCAGAGCACCACTGGAATTTCAAATGCTCTGATTAGATTGGAGAACCAAACATGAGTCACTTGGTAGCACCTGGGTGTTGCTCTGCCTTCAGTACCTTCTGAAAAATGCCCCTCTCTGGAAACAGCATCTCCATAGCATGCTACAAGTGTTCCAGTGTTTGGAGTTCATTTCATCCCTAATGTAAATAGCACAAACCCTGAGCTGGAATTCAAATGCTCACGTTGCACAGAAATAAACAGGTTCTCTTTGTTACTGCTTGGTAATGAAATGCCACTTTGCCTGGCCCCATGAGAAGAGGGTTTTGCTGTACATGCTCCTGGGAAACTCCTCTTGGCTAGCAGTCAGGAGGATGGTGGCATCTTGAGCTCTGCCACAAGATGCTGCATTATTGTACTTGTGTTTCTTTGCATTTCCAGCCTCTGCTTTAAAGTCAGCCAGTGCACATTAAGCATGACAGTTCTCTGTGATACCACTATATCCCTGGCAAAAATGGATTCCAGGAATATGGCTAGTGGGGAGTTTTTTCTTCTTCTGCCCCTGTCATTTCTGCTTGTGGGACTAGTGGCAATTCAGGCATGAATCTGGAGCCACTTTAAAATGTGCCAGAAACCTGAGTGTAGCTATGCAAAACACTGAAAAAAACCACAAGAATATTTCACAGGAAGGAATTGTGTGTGCTGCAGTTTTTTGATTAGATTAAAGAACTAGAAAGAATCAGTGTGATTCAAAGTGGCCACACAATAATAATAATAATAATAATAATAAATAATAAATAAAAGCTGCTCTGAAATCTTTTAATTGGAAATAAAAATCAGCTTTTACTAAGCAACCTGGAGAGAGGGTACAAAGGGAGGGGAGGGAGGGTGGATTTGGAGCCCCTTTGAATGATCTATTATGCTGAAACTGCTTTTATCTTTTGTTTGGTGCAGTTGTTGAATGCAAAGTTGGCTTCATCTGTGTGACATGTGTGGCAGACGCCTCTTTGGTCTGTGCATCCTACAGGGTGCAAAAGACCAGCTGGCTCAGCAAATTCCTCCCAGCATTATTTGCTTCTTATCTTAATACCGTGTGCAGGGATCTGCTGACATCCTTGGGAAAGATGAACTTGCACAAGAAGAGGGAGGCTGGGAAGGAGGGCACAGGGGGCAGGGAGATGAGGTGCATGGAAGCATCTGTCTCCCAGCATCTCAAGTAGATTCTTGGAGTTCTCACATCCTGGCATGGGCTGTGGAGATGCTTTCCCTGCCTCTCCCCTGTCCTCAGTCCATCAGCAGTTTGTCCCTTTCGATGAATGCACAAACCTGAAGCCACAGGTACACTCAGTGCTTTGGTGAGGCAAACTTTCCTAAAACCACCTCCCACAGCTTCCCTCCGGGCTGCTTAGAAGAAGCAGAGCCTTTTCTCTTCCTACAGGCTTTCCAAAAAGCCTGTAGGAAGAGAAATTCTTATTCACAGTCATCATTGCTTGGTCACTTTGGACCCCTTGTGCCACTCCAGTTTAACTTAAAGGCAGCACAAGCAGAAGGCAGCAGCAGAGGTATTTACCAATCATATGATGGTAACCAACCTCCTGATAAATGTCTGACCTAGAACTTAATGCTAGCTTAGACTAAGAGTGATGAACATTCTTTTCTCCTCCTTTTACAACTCCATTGTAAATAGGAGAAATTTCTGGCAGCTTCTCACAGAAACCTCCACTGTAGCCCTCCTTGCAACCAAAACCTTGCCATGCAAACCCAATACAGGAGGTGATAAATGTGAAGGTTGTTGCAACCAAGCTGGTAAAAAATACTTATTTGTATAGAATCACCCTGGAAAACTCTGAAAGTGATTCTGCTTCAGGAGGGGTCTGTCATGGGACATCTGCAGATGGCACATGGTGTATTTTTCATTTCCGACCTGAGCCTGTAATAACCTTTATGGCTGAAAGAAAAGTCGACAACTTGCAATAAAGGTGCTACAGCCAGAAAAAAGAAATTCTAATTTATGGTGATTTAAACACACTGTACCTGCACTGCCATTTGAAAACCATGATTGTAAAAGAACTATAACATGAAAAACGTGGGGAGGAATTTATTAAAGGCCAGGCCACTTTAGCAGAGCCAAGATCTGAGCTGTCTGAGATGTAATGTGGTGCTTATAAACTAAAGGCATAAGTTATTAACTTAACCTAAATGATTTCAGATTTGTGTTCAATGGACTTGGTAATTATACCAAGGAATTTAAGCTGACCTCATCAAGCCTGCTTTCTCTTTTAAAATGTATTTCTGTGTCAATTAAAATGCCTGAGTATAAAAAGCAAAGTTTTTATAGGCCCAGCCATACAAATTCATTATCGGGCTATTATATTCTTGGCAGTCTACAAATACGCCAGTGATTAACTTAGTGTGCATTAGCAGCCAGTATTGCAGCATTTCAGATAAGTGTGGCTATTGTCTAAATTCAGCTGACTTAAATTGCCATGGATATAGACCTTGGATCTCCTGGAGAAAGCAGGTCCTTTCTAGCTGATAGCAGCTGTCTGCTGGATGAAGCTTGTATTGGATGTGGCAGCATCTCAGTCAATGGACGGATAACTGCTTCTGGAGAGGTTTTCTGCAGGCTGCTGGGCAAGGATGGTGAATCCCCAGGATGGGATCACTTCTTGCCTCTGACCACGCATGGCTGGATAGCTTTAGTCAACAGCTTCCCTACTCCATGTGTTTCCATGATTATACTATTCCCATTTTGTTCCATTTATATGTCTGCTTTACATTGTAAATTTTATGGGGCAGGGACTGTTTTATGGGTGGCTGTTATTGTATTAATGTAAAATATTATTGGCTAAACTGAATTTTCTCTAACACTTGTTTCTGCTTCTCTGTCTTAGCACTGTGATGGCAGTGGTGGTGGGGAGATGAAGCAGATCACCACTGGACACCAAGACCCAGGGGAAAATGCCCCTTCCCTTTCCACTCCATTATTAAAGTGATGAATCAGTCCAGGAAAGGCTAAATATCATGCCCTGGGGACATCCAGGAGGGCAGAAGCAGAGCAGGGTGAATCCCAGTCACCCAGCATTGCAATTGGGTGCCATGGCTCTAGATGGGCCCTTTCCCTCTGTGCCTTCAACATCATTTAGTTAAAAAATACAGTCATATCTAACCCTGCTGGTAAATATTTCAGAATACCTAATATAAAATTCAATAAAGTTATAATGTCAATAGGGGAGGAAACTATTTCCTTGGGGTAACAGGCTCTTTGTATCAAATAAATGCTGGAGAAAAGGTTTGAACTGTAATGGTAAGAGACATCAAGGCAGGCCCAGGGGAGATTCCCAAGGGGAATTCCCAAGACAGTTTGATGCTGTGACTGGGGAATTTTTTGCTGGTGCTTTATGTGTTGGCATCTAAGGGCTTCTCTCCTGTAGGTGCTGAGCAGCCACACTCCCTATGGGAGATGGTGGTGCTCAGCACTTCCAAAAATTAGGCCTCTAAAGATGAATCCTGCTATTTTGGCTGTATGTGAAGGTGAGTGACAGCTGCTCAGTGAAGCCACGTTTTAGAGTAAATCTCTGAAGGAGGCAATACAGGGCTTTCCCTCTGCTGTTTTTCACCCTTGGGAAGAGCTCTGTGCTTCTGGCTTCCAGCTGGAGCAAGTCCCAGGAGGTCCAGTGGGACAGATAAACCTTAACCTCAGTTGCTCAGGGGGTTAACCTCTGTCTCCACCACTTTTGCCTGCATTAAAGGACTCCCAAAATGTGGGCACAGTAATCTGGGGAAACATGAGCTTGGGATTCCCAAGACTGGTGTTCTCTTTTCCTCCATCGGTGGCAGCTCTTGGCTCTACAGATCCCCCTGGGATGACTGGATCTCTCATCCTGCATGTACTGCAGTTGGGAAGCCTGTCCTAGAGAAGCCATTTAGGTTTCACATCCATGTCTGGGCTTCCTGTCTGTGTCTGAGCTGCCAGACATCATGCAGGTGAGATGACCAGGTCCTTCTTCAGTCAAAAGTGAGGCAGCTACAATGACAAAACCTCCAGCTTAGACATTGGCTTTAGGCTACCTGTCCTCAGGAGGTGCATAGACATATAGAGAGAAGCCCAGGCTGCTTGCTCACATTAAAAATTCAATTTTTCTGAATGGATAAGGTAAATTCCACCCTAGACTGGATTAGCTGATCAGCAATATGCATTAGCTCTCAAAGACCACGAAAATATGAGCATGGTGGTCTCCAGGTGTCTGACCTGAAACTGAGACCTGTAACTGATAACCCCTCCAGGCACAGAAGAATAGTCCAGGACTAAGAAATATCAATGAAGTCATGTTTATGTATATGAAATGATCAATTCTGTCATAGACTATAAACAAAATCAGGCAATGTAAAATGAGCCATATTCTTTTTCTTGTTGTTGTTGTTGTTTGAAAAGTACTTGATGAACTTATCTGCATGTGAAGTCTGGCTATGATTAGACTAGACCAGCTTGGAAGGAACCTAGAGATTTCCATACCAAATTGTCCATCTTTTTTAGTAGATCTTGCTTTATATTTCAGGTAATGATGGAGCCAGAAGACACTGTTTTCACCACTTAGTAAAATGCTACATTTTGCAACCATATGAAGCTCACACTTGTAGGCCACAGTGGATTTTATAGTCTCCCAGTTTTTTAGCCAGCCTGCCAAGTCTCTTTCTGGATAGACTTACTGCTTATGGTAAACTGAAAACAAGAGAGATCTCTGAAGGAGATATGTGCATAATTATTTCTTTTCAGCTAAAGAAATAAGAAATAGAGGACCTGTTTGTGGCAAAGACTACATCCAAAATTCCAATTTTGCTTCAAAGCACAAGATGACTATGAACATCTCTGGGGAGGAGACCAGTCCCACTTGGGAGACAAACTCTTTGGGATCACAAACATCTCTGTGAGTTCTTGAAGACAACATCTTGTAGCCTAGGTGTGGCAAATTCCAAGGCACGAGTGGAAGGGGATGTGTTACAGGTTCTGATGCATATTTTACTCCTAGGCAAATAAAACTCAATAACTGAAGTTTTTGGAATGAAGGAGGACAATTATGTATGCAGGAGAATGCTTAACCCAGCTAGACATGTCACAAAATGAGACTCTCACTGATGCATTATTATTTAATGAGTATTGCTCTGTTTAAGCAAGGCCATTTGTACTTGTACATAGCACAAGCCCTCAATACAATCCATTCAGGCACAACAGTGGTGCAGAAAAAACCAATTTTTTAAAAAGTATCTTTTGTAAGTGGAATAGTAAAAATTCTCCTCTGGGTCCAGGGAGATCCTTATCTCTCAGTAGGGGAATTTAGCAGTTTCCATTAAACACACTTACAAATGTACGTAAGATACATCTGATGGTGTCCCTACTGCAGTGCTCTAAAAATGAGGTCACATGTATTCAAGGCACTTCTAGCATAATTTCTGCTCCCCTCTGTGCCCAAATAACTCTCTGTTGGACATAGCAGAGGGAAAAGATGGGGATATGACCTCCAGGCTACTGTCTTGAGACATCTGCAGGTGTGGTGGAAGGAGTTCTTGAGTGAGGGATTTCCAGATGCGTTACAAACCAAAAGCTGCCAACCTGTTCATGTACACTAATCCTGTGTAAATGTGCTTATGTGAACTTGGACCTCCCTTTGTCTGTATTTTAAAATGCTAGAATTTAATTTTATGCCTAAAATAAACAAAAATGGTCTAGTCCTTATCACTGTTGCTCTTACCAGACATGAATGTGCAGTGGTGCTTGCCTAAGTCTGAAGACAATCTGCAGATATCTCCAGGGAAATAAAGTCAATCCTCAATTTGATGATATTGCTGCAATGCCATGGCACTCATTTTGATCTTGATATTAAGGACTATGTAACTTATCAAATTGTCTACAAAAAGAGAATGCAGCTGACCCTATATTTGGAGGAGAAGTGATCAAAATCCCTTCCAGTGCTATTTTCTATGATTTTTATATGAAGACTGTGCTAGCATAGTCAACAGCAAGATGGAATATACTGGGAGAGTATAATAATTTATTTTTTCCTCTGGGAAATCATGGACTGTTTTTTTTCTTGTCACTTCAGTCATTCATTGTCCTGGCTTAATCTCTCCTCTCTGAGGAGCTCAGCAAGATGGCAGAAGTCCTCGTGCCATTTGTATTTGATGTAATATCCTGGGACATGTGAATGTTTTTTCCCCCAAACTGGAAACAGGCTGTGAAAGTAGATGCCTGCTCACCTTCTGCCTGCTGAGGCAATGGAGTGAGCTCAAGGGAGTGTGCTAATCTAATGGGCTCCTTGCATTGCCCCAGCCCCAGTTCCAAATGTGTGGGACTGGATCTGTCCCTGCTGCTGCCTGGGTTTCAAAAGGTAAGAGGGGTGTGACCTTTTCATGCATTTCACCCCCTTGGCAGGGAAGAGACATGGAGGGAGTAAGTCACAGAAAGAGGGATGATTGTGCAGCATGCTGGAAGGAGAGGGAGAAGGGCAGTTCACTTGGCTGCTGATGATAAAGCCACTCGGAATATCTCCTGGTGCCTGAATCAGTGGCACTTATAAGGACTTGAATGAAAGCACTACAGTGCCATGACAGGTGAGCATTTGTTTTCCTAGCCCAAGCCTAGGCTATGCTGTGAGTGATCTGGGCCAGAGACCTGCCCTGACAGCCTTGTTTGTCATTAGAGAAGGTTGTGACAATGTCCATTAATCTTTTTTAAATTCTTCTCTTACCCATGTATTTTCTTTAAGCAGAGGTTTGTAGAATGAGCAATTTTGTCTCTATTCCCAATGATCAGTCTCTGTGAAGTCAAGACCTTATTTATTTATATAGGGTTAATATTTGTGAGGCTCATTGCTAAAGTGGCCAATAGCTTTCTGTCCAGTGGTGCCATCCATCTCAGCTGGGTCTTTCAGAGGATGCTTGTGGCCAAAGTGAGCAGTGCTTTTATTTCCTTTGGTAACAATTTGAGTGGCTCACCAAAAAGATCAAAACTTCTCCCTCATCAAAATAAAATTATTCACCTGCTTGTGTGAAAGCTGCCTGTGGCACGCACTGCCACCAAGAAATGCTTTTTCTTTCTCCTTTCCTCTAGAGAGGAATGCACATCAAATAGTTAATCTAGCCTGATTGTCTCTCATCTCCAGCTTGGTCTGGGCACCAAACGAGGAACACATTTCAAAGAGATACACGTCTGCCATGCTGTAACAGTGCATGTTTGCTAATTATCTGTAAGCAATAATTATTAGCTAATTATCAGCTAATTATCAGTATTAGTTAATAATCAGTAAGCAATAATGTAAGCTGTGTTTGCTACTAGAATGACATTGTAGTTACTGAGCCCCATGGCAACTCCTGGCACCTGAACTTCATGTGACATTATTTATGGAGCTCAGAGTGCTCCCAATAGAGCAAAACTTGCATTATAGAGGCAACATCTCCACAAGTGTGTGTTGGAGGGTTGGGTGGGTGCTGCATGACTGGGAAATACATTGGCTTAAACATAAAAAAAATTAAATACAGCATGATGGCCAAGAATATTTCAAATTGTAATTATAAACATAACCAGCATGGAGTTTGGCCTTGTGGGATATTGGCTTAAATAGTCATCATCAACACCAGGCATCTTATTAATGAAAAATATTAAATATTTGGCTCACTGTATCCACTCAGTGCCATCCTGCATATAATGTGTTTATGCTGAATGAAAGATCTTCTAAAGAGCTGTCAGAGAGAAGGAGCCATTGAGGGATTTTTTCCCTGCTAAATATTAGGCCTACTGTTGTTGAAGACAGTGGACTTTGAATGGGTTTTGTGTAAAATATTTTGAGGAGGATGTAGAAGGCCACAGGTGGTGTGCTTTGGGGTTTGTGTTATCATGACTTCATCTTTTGACAAGAGGTGGGGGAGATCATCGGGGCACTCAGCTTCTCTGAGACAAGGGAAGCAATTTACCATCCCTTCTTCCTTCCTGTGAGGGTGCTGAGGCACTGGCACAAGTTGCCCAGAGAAGCTGTGGGAGATGTTCTGGAAGTGTCCAAGGCCAGGCTGGATGGGGCTCTGAGCAACCTGGGATAGTGAAAGGTGTTCCTGCCCATGGCAGCGGGGTTGGAACAAGCTGATCTTCAAGATGTCTTCCAACCAAAACCATTTTATGATTCTGTGAATTTCTCACCCAAGCTCCTGAGGAAATCTGAGAGAGGAGCTGTCCAGTCCAGGTCCTTCTCACTGTTTACATTTTTTACTTTGTACAACACATGAACGTTGATCTGCTGTGCCTCTTGTTATGTGTGACCCAGTACAAAAGGCCTCAAAATATCAATAACTGATACAGTAGATATGCTTTTTAATATTGCTTTTGCCATGCCAAAAACAGTGACTTATTAAATTAACTAAAAATTAAAGGGGGAACAACTCCAGGCAGTGTGGTATTGCTGAGGTTGGAGTGCTGAGCTTTCCTGATGCTTAGACTCCACCAGCTCTCTTTCCTATAGCCTGAACCCTTTTTGGGGGCCCCACACCCCCAGGATTGCCTTTTAGCCAGTGGCCAAAATGGCAGAAACTGTTTGATTATTACTCATTCCTTTTTTATTACCTTTGTCACATTAAAATATTGTTTAGTGATTTACTCCACCTTGTATTTAAATACACTGATTCAAATGTCTTTTTATATTAGGCTGCACTTTTACTTTGAAGATGAAAAGTGCCAGGTATTAAAGTACAGTGCAACAACTCATAAATCCTGTTATTCACTGGACTTGAGAAGCACCTGGTTGGATACTTTTCACATGTGTACCTAGATGAATTTTTTTAGTCCTAAAATTGCATTTTGCAAGGAACTATCTGAAAGTAAAAAGACTTTTTTGGTCGATTTATGTCCTCACAGTTGATACCAGCAGAGCCTTTCGTTTGACTCCGGAAGAAAGAGGAAACCCAGCATCCCAGAAAAAACCTGTCTACCCACTTTTAGGAGAAGGTCACAGACTAGGCAGGCTGAAAAGGCCATTCAGCAAAAATAAACAGAGGGAAATATGACCATCTGTGCTCATCTTGGATAAGCAAATGGTATTTGGCATAGTCAGAGTCACAGCTGAGTACCATTACCTTCTGTCCCCTCCAGAGAGGGAGTGTGAACTTCACCATTTAAGCACCAGGAGGTTTTTGCAGTTGAACTGGCACTGTGAGCTGTGAAAGCCTGTCATGGGAACAACAACCTTCACTGCCCAGCTCTCCCTCTTTGTTTGTGGCTTTTCAAATCCTTGTGTTTACATAAAGCACACAACATGAACCATCTCTGGTGTAGCTCCATCACCTGCTGTGGCTCACAGTTGCCCTGAGTTGTCCCCAGAGGGCTGATAGGGAGGATCACAATCACCCCAGAAAGCCATGAATCTTGGCATTTGGAGGTGCCTTACTCAGATACTTGTGATGAAGTTCATGGCCAAAACCCTAGACACCCATCTCACAGCTCTTGTCTCCAGTGCTTAGTTCCTCCCATCTTTGTAGCTTGTTGGTCATATGTCCTCTTGAAGAAATAGTCCTGAAATAGGGGAGAACTCCATGAAAGAAAGCAGAATGGTGTACCAAGGGAACTCTGGTGAAAGATAGCAGGTTTTTCTGTGGAGTGGTGCTGTGAGAATTTCTACTGACCAATGTCTGCTAAATTGTCATGCAGTCTTGGCATGCAAGACCAGATAAACTGTGCGTTTAACTGATGGACTCTGAGCATCTTCAGGCATGAGGCAAGGACATTTTAGGTAACCCATGGGCCTGAACTCTCCTGGTGACACTGTTTGGTTCAGCTCTCATGTAACGCCTGAATACAAAGTTTTGAGATGAAGAGCTGGTCCAAGAATGAGACATCAAGTTCAACACAGCCACTTTCTTGACTTATTTACACACTTTGGAAATTTCCAGTTCCTGGAGTCATATGGTTAAATCTGACTCTCAACTTTCATTAAAAGAAAAAAGGAGCGTGACTATTGAAAAATTGTTAGGATGAGTCTTGTTCATTCATAACCACAAGAAAGCAAACCGAAATAAGATAATCCTGTCTGACTTTGAGGTGGCCTGATCTCTGGTTAAGCAAATCTGGCTGGGGCAAGCTTGGGCTGCAGTTGCAGATGTCTCTTCTACAGATATCTTCCAAAACTGCTCACCTTTGGCTCTGTTGGATTCTTTCCTCAATCCCTAGGGGGTTATGAGTAATGTGGCAGCTCTTTGTACTATACCTTTTGCCAGATTTGTGAAATAAAGTATTTATAGAAAGAAAAACCTACCAAAAAATACTATTATGCTGGTGGCCTGAGGGGAATAGAGCTAATAGCAATAAAACTATACCTCTATTTCAGCTGGTGATGTGCACGTCTGGCTGTAGGTTTTAGAGCTTCACCAGTGGTCACCCTGCACGTGGTTCAGTATCCTAAATACAATATTCAGACAACTTTTCATGCCACTGGAAGCGCCACTGTGCAGCTGAGATGTCCTCATGGATTAGGCAGAGGTAGACCCACTCTGCAGTGGCAACCAGGTCCAGACACAAGCAGCTAAGACAGCCCAGATGGCCACAATTACTTAGACACCTAAATTATAGCTGATGTGTCCACACTATTTCCATTGCATAGAGAAACTGGTGTGGCTTCTGCAGCCCTGCAGTTCTGTCAGTTGCACTGACACAAAGTGGCTGCATGTGTCTCAGGCACACAATTGCATTTCCACAGCCAGCCTGTGCAATCTGATGTTCATGCTGCCCATCTGCTGACCATGAGAAGAAAAAGTTCCTAACTTGGCATAAAGTCTTCCTGAACTCGGTAATTTCCTTGAATACATTTAGAAACATTTGAATATGGGTTAGGTTGTTGGGTTTTGGGGGGGGATGGTGTTTTAGTTACATTTGTGTTCTCTGGCCACATGGCATTTGCTGGAGGACTGGACACCCTAGAACTTGGTTTATTTGGTGGTACAGCCATGACCCATCTACACTGGCACCAAGGACAGGACATCTTTATAACTGAGCAGCTCCATCTGCACTAAGGCATGTGCCAGTGAAACGTAACTACTTCCAAATGAAAGGATCACCCAGATTTGCATAACATATAAAAGGATATAGCACACAGGAACATGAAAAGTAGCAGTGGGTTTGTCTCGTTCCTACCTGTCAACCAAGATTCTGCAGCTACCCTTGTCTATTTTCTTTGCCTATTTCTCTTACAGGACCTGCAGTTTAGCTTTACCCCTTGTCACTGAGACATCCACTACCGAGCTTAACTCACAACAAGAAGCAATTAGTTTTTACCTTGCCACTTTAAGATGCTGTAATTCAATTGACTGATTGCATCCTGGTGTTTTAGACCAAGTCTATCATGGCTGCAAATGTTAAACTTAATTTAGGCACTCACCAAATGCTTGTTTCTGGCTGGGGTCCACGTTTCAACAAATGTTTCAATCCTGAAAGAAGTATTCAGGAAGGATTGCTGATTTTCAGCCCTATTTGTTAGGACACTTCCTATAGCCTGTGCTTCTGTTGTGGAAAAGTTTTTCTGCTCTCTGCAGTGGGCTGTGGAAGCACCAGCCTCCAATATACCTGTCCTGTCTCTGTCCTGTAAGATTTGTGGCTCTGATCAGCACTGCTGGCTGCCTAAGATCACCCAGGCTTCAGATAACTCTTAGCAGCAGGACCTTTGCATGGATTCGCAGAGATTTGGAGTAAAGCTGCATATATGCCTCAGTCAGCTGCTGTGTGTAGATATGACTCAATATTGCACCATGCCCTGGCTGTTAAGTTGTCCTCTGGTGAACCAAGAAAACAAGCAAATTTTGGGATTTAACCCCCCTCAGCCAAAGCCACCTGTTTACTGCTCATGGTTTTCCTGGAAGTTGCTGAGAACTTCTTACACCTTGTATGGGGGCTTGAAGTGACAAGTGACAGAGTGAACCCCCTCGTCAAAGAATCACATTTCAGTTTGGATATGTCAAATTACACCTTGAACAAGAAGCCAAAACAGTCTCAAGAGCCTCTGCAGGGAATGTTATTCCATGGTCCCTGTAACCCCTGCAGAAGGGAGGGGTTTCTGCACTTCAAAGCTGGGTTTGTTTAGGATCACCTTCTACCACCCCAAATGGACTTTTGCTGAGCAAGGGGAGCTGTGCATAGCTCGAGGTGCTGGCTGTGGGAAGAGCCTTGCAACATTTCTGGGCAGAACCCAACTTTTTCAGGGCACACCAGAACTCAGATGCAGAATCCAGAGTGACATGGACATGTGGACAGGGATGTCACTGGAAGAAAAATCATGCCAAATACCCCAAAAATGGGATTTTGGGCATAACTGGGGTTTAAAAAGTAGACAGAATTGATCAGAAATGGATCAGGGCAGGTGATAAGGAAGGTGGGAGCAAACATCCCCATGCAGGAGAAGAGTGCCAGACCCTCTCAAGTAGGGAGTTTGCCATAAGTCTTAAATCTTAACCTGTTTCTACCCATGTCCCAGGGTATCTGCTGTGTTGTGTCTCATGTAAAAGAGAGAAAGATTTGTCTGTCCTAAGCAGAGAGACTTCCACTGCTGCCTTTGGGAAAGTCTGTGCCAGAAAATATTTAAGGGGAGTATTCAAAGCAGCAGCAGTTCTAGTGTTTAATTTCTCTAGTGAGAAAAGCACAGGGTGGGCTGCAGATGATCTAAGCATGTCAGTTGTCAGATGAAAGCATTTCCAAATGGCTTGCTGGTTATATTTATGTCTTCTGGCTGAAAATGCATTTGATATTTTTTTCAGATGAGGAGTTTTTTTTTTCTTGCCTGTCTTAGAAAGGGAATTTGCTGATTAAAAGTCACTGCATTGACAGCACTAGAAATTGAAGTTCCTTTTTTATCTGCAGAACAGGTACAACGTGTACAGAGGCACCATACACCCAGGCTGCTGATGTGTCTCAGGTCTGTCCTGGGCTTAACAGCCTGGAAGGAAGAGGGAATAAGCTGATCCTCATGGTCTTGTTAGGTTGTGCCGTTGTTCAGATGGAGAACCCTGACTAAATCTGGGGTAGGACGTTTTGTTAATAGGATTTTCTGTTCAGCAGGAGCATGGCTGGAAACCCCTCTGGGTGGATTTGCAAAGAAGGTAACTGGATAGCTGTCAGGTACTGACAAGTGATGGTCTTCTGAGTTGGTTTTGAATGGCTCAATAATTGGTGAAAGACTTTTCCTACCTCTGAGTAAGTCCCTTTAAGAGGAAAGTGGTTTGACTGCAGAGGAGATCCCATTACATCCTCACAATGAGGATATCGCTTTACATGCAGGTCTCATTCTTTAACAAGCCTCTGAAAGAAGTCTTTGTGTCATGATTTAGCAAGGTTCGCTTTTTTTTTTTTTTTTAAAGATCTGTGCTGGGGGATAAACATTTATAAACTGATTTTGGGTAAAATAATTCCACAACAAGGTAATAGGCTGTGCCATGAAAACCAGTGGTTGCCTCACTGTTTGGTGTATAGATGTTGTCTCTGTTTGCAAACTTAGCCAATATTGCAAGCCTCAATTTTTCTTCTTCTAGTGAGGCCAAAATACCTGACAACATTTTTCTTCTGGTAGGCCATCGGGATGCCAAGGTAAGAAGAGGATACTTGTTTCTGCATATGGAAACAAAACACATAAACATGAAATTAATGGTCACTGACCTTTCAACAAGTAGCTCTGTGCATGTGAGGAAGGATAGGAGGTGTATTTCGAGACTATTTTCCTTGGGAAATAAGGCTTATTTGATGGGAACTAAGAATTACATGATTTCTGTGTCTGTATAAATATCCCCTTGCTACCTTCTAAACCTCCTGGCCTATTTCAATCAAATTTGTCACAAGTCTCAAGACATTTCATTTCTAGAATTTTCACTAAAATAGGCAGTAGAGAAGACAAACTCTGTTAATGCCTTCCCTAGAGAAAGGTTTCAGTGTTAGTCTGGCTCCCCACAGACACCAGAAAATTCCTCCATAGATGAGAAATTTGTGGGAAAACTGGTTTCACTAGTTTTGTGGAATTATTTGGTGAACTACATGGCAAGGTGTTACTGTAGGACCTGCTCTGCATGTCCATCTGTCCCTGGAAAGGGGTGGCTCAGGAGCTAAAGCAGCACGGATGGTGCTCAGCCAGTAAATCCTCACTGTGGTACCTTTAGGGGGAGGAGGGAGGGAGGGAGTGGCTTTGTTTTCCTTGTCTTTGATTTTTACTTCGTGAAACTTAGTGGCCACAACATCTCCTATGACCTCTTGAATCATAGGAGATGAACTGATGTGTTCATCAGTTTAGATTAGATTCTTTAAAGTCTGTGATGTTTTGTAACAAGGAAACTTTGTACTTCAACACACAATACAAAATAAGAGATAAAGAAATTTTACAAACTTAAAAATGCTTATTCTCAAAAAAACCAAAATACTGAGGGGAAAAATATCCATAACTTGACTTGCTGGAGAACAGATGCAAATATCTCAAAAATTTTGAATAATTTTTGCTCAAATGTTGAATTGTTTTTTTTCCAAAGTGTTTCTTTGAAAGCTTTCACTTCTTCATCTTCTTTTTTTTTTTTTTAACGTGTTCCAGTGCAAAGAACATAAAGCAACTCCTTCAAATGAGTAAATTCATCATTAACCCTGGCAAGTGTACTTTATAGAACCCATTTTTCTCTTGAGCCATATTAAACCTATGTAATAGGTAGGGGTTTTGGTAGGGTAATCTTTATATGGCATGCTGTTTTCACTCTGTGTGTTGCACATTATTAAAAAATAAATGCTGGTCAAATAGCTAAGGTGATATCTCACATACATTGCTATTGAAATGGAGGGTGGATCTTTTCTTGACTGTAAAAGACATTCCCCAGAGAAAGTTCAAACTGCAGCCCTAACAGAGGCCACAGAAGGACTTTTAAGTGGTGGCTCTGTGTCACCTGAGCCAATATAAGAGTGGCTGGAAAGTGCCCAGTGGGAAAGGTCCTGGGGGTGTTGGTCGACAGCAGCTGAACAGGATCCAGCTGTGCCCAGGTGGGCAAGAGGCCAATGGCACCTGGCCTGTATCCAAACCAGTGTGGCCAGTGGGACCAGGGAAGTGACTGTCTCTCTGTAGTCAGCGCTGCTGAGGCCACACCTCAAATCCTGTGCTCAATTTTGTGTCTCTCAGGACAAGAAGGATCTTGAGGGGCTGGGGTGTGTTCAGAGAAGGGCAAGGGAGCTGGGCAAAGGTCCAAAGCACAGGTCAGGTGAGGAGCAGCTGGGGGAGCTGGTGGGGGCAGCTCTCAGCCTGGAGAAAAGGAGGTTCAGGGGGGACCTTCCTGAAAGGAGGGTGTAGTCAGGAGTGGGTTGGTCTCTTCTCCAAGGTAAAGTGATACAAGTGGAAACCATCACAAATTGTACCAGGGGAAGTCTAGACTGAATAATAAGAAAAAAGTTCTTCACCCAGAGGGTTGTCAAGCACTGGAACAGGCTGCCCAGGGCCATCACTGGAAGTATTTAAAAGATGTGTAGATGTGGCATTTAGGGACGTGGTTTAGTGACGGATTTGTCAGTCTGGAGTTGGACTAAAGGAGATTAGAGGTCTGTTCCAACCTAAACAATTCTATGACTCTCTGATTGTACTATTCTATGACTAGTAATAGGGAGGTGTGGAGAAAGGGAAAAGAAAGACCCCAGCTGAATAGTTTCGGCTGCACAAAATGCATGTGGTCAGTAAATCAGTTAATAAACCTGTCTGCTGGAAATGCCCCGGCTTACACTGATCAAAACCTTGCAGCAGGCAGTGCCTCTGAGACCTTTCAGCTCAGCAGAGAACTGCAAACTGTTAATCTGAAAAATATGAAGAAGCAAAGCTTAGAACAAAACAGCCCTCTCCCCTCCACATCCCTGAAGACGCACGTCTGTGGTTCTAAATGCACTTTGTCTATGTCACCCCAGCTGCTAAATGCTTTCTATTGATTTCTCTCTTACAATATTTCCCCCTCATTTTTTATTTCTTTTTTCTTTCCCCACATCTCTCTTTACATTTAGTTCCCTTGTCCTATAGGCTCAATGCACAGCTCTAAACAAAGACCACAGAGTGACTATTTGGAAGATCACAGCCCTTTCTGTTGTCTCAGCCAGCAACAACTTGGGAACCAGGTGCATTTATTTTTTCTGTATATGCTTCCATTGTTTCCATCCATTCCCTTCCATATGGGAAGGGGCAAAGAGGGGGACATTTCCACTGCACAAGTCCCAGCATCACCTTGCACTTCCTAGAGACCCCCAAAAGCTCAACCAACCAGACATTTCATGCTACTTCATACCCCTTCTACTGGCTTCACTGAGACTGAAATTTAGTAGGTATCCCATAAAACTAGACTCAGTTGGGACCAGGATGAATGGTTAAATAACAGGGAGCTGCAGAATCTTTCACACAACAGCAATTTCGTTTGAGTGACTCTGTAGCATCACGTAACTGCTCCATCTTTTCCCTCACCTGCTTCCCCAGGGAAGGAGCCTGCAGAGATTTTCCAGCTGAATGGGAATGGCAGGGGAGTACTGGTCAAATGACATGTGAAGCAGCACTCTGCAGTATGGGTTGGACACTTCAGAGGGGACATCTCAAAGGAGGAATTCCATCTCCAGAGGCTTTAGTGTTTGTGTGGGTTTTTGTGGCTGCTGTTGTTTTCTCCTTTGTTTTCTGCAGCTCCGTGTATTGTCTTGATACAGCAGGGCAGCATGGGAGTTGTTAAAGAATAAGGTGCTTCTCCACTTCCCAGTCTTTAGGAGAAAAAGGGAATGTGATTCCTCTAAGGTGGATGTAAAATGTGGTGTGCAGAAGTCTGAGCCACCTCACTTGAGGTATATGGGCAAGCTGCTCTCTGCCCCCTCCCTGCTTTCTCACCATCCATCAGAGTTCATATCAATTCAAGTGTCTTGGCCACAAATTTCGTTAGTGAGTGGGGAAACTATGCCTTTGTTCTGATGCTGGCAAAGCTCAGCAAGCTTGATTACCTAAAATAAAACCATCTGCAACCACTCTAATCAATGGCACATGCACAGAGCAAAAGCTCTGAGCTCATGGCTCATGTAAAGTGTTCATTATATCAGACTTTGTGCCGCAAGAAAGAATTTATGGGTGAGAGCAAGTGGTTCAGTATTACCCAAAGTTGTTGGTGGGACACGTGTACCCATTGTCCCCTCCAGTGGCTGGTTCATTCCTGCAGTTTCCTGTCTGGAGGAAGGGCTGTGAGTGCCCCAGTCATTCCTATGGCACTGCAGATCCTGGATTCAGGACTATTTACATGTTGTTCTTTTCAGGCAGGCTTGGAAACCAGAAAGGACTCAAGAAGTTAGCTCATATGACTTGAGGGTTGAATGAGATTATGCTAAATATGTCACTGGATTTGTAGGAAATGGGTTAATCTAGTTCATTCACTGAACCCACCTGCAAACTGAGAGCTCATGTTTAGCTCCTTGTCTCAGGGGTGAGATGCACCCTGTTGATCCCACACACCATGTGGGTCTAATTGGTGAACATATTCTGGGCCACAGACTAACGTTTTAGCTGTGTTTTCACAAGTTGGAGCAGATATCCAAGGCAGTTTACCAACAGAGGAATCACCAATGCAGTACCTACAATTTCCTCATCTTTTACACTTATGTATGCTACCCTGGACCAGAGCACAGAGAACCTTATTTTGAGAAGCTCAGAACAGGTACTGTGTTTAACTCCAGGAGAGTTTTCTTAAAATCTGATGGCAGATCAAGGCCAGGAATAAGTTCCCATGCTACTCCTATAATTCCCTTTTCCTATAGCCTTGTGCAATGCAGCTAATCCACCTGTCAGGACCAAATATTTCCTCAGGCATCAAGAAAATACACCACTTCACCACTGGACCTCACTTGCCCTTGTTCATGGCCATCGTTTTCCATTTATACTTTTCACGTCAAACTATTGTGCCAAAATTGACAGCCATGGCAAAGCTGGGAAGCTGTACACATTGTCTTGGCTGATGACAATCACAGCATCTGCTCCTCTTAAAAGTATAAAATTCTGGTCCCCCATAGTCTCTTTGGAGCTGCATGTGGCCTGATACTCGTTAAAAATCTTTTTCGACTTATCTTTTTCCTCGTGTTTGAACAAATGTTGAGCCTGGGAGATCCTCTCAGAGTTTGTGATCTTCCTCCTGCAAAACTCATGTCTTTGTTCAGCAGTATGTGGAGTGGTGGTAGACATAGTTGCTTTGTATTCTGAGACAGTGCTTAAAATGAGACTTTTCCCTTCAAAATCTGATACATGAGTCAAAGGGGCGACTGATCACGTGGTTTCATCTGCACGCTCCTGACAGCTCCCATCCTCTTCTGCATATTCATTGCTGCCTCTTTCACTGCAAAATGATGTATTTGAAAGTCTAGTCCACATCTGACCACTTTGGGGACTGATTTACGATAGCAGAGAGGTTTTTTTTCAAATTGTATTAATTTTTACATATTGAACGAGGCCCTGGGCTACAGCACGTCAGTTTCGGGCTTGCATGCTTCTGGTTTTTGCAGAGATATTATGGTAGTTTTCAGTAAAGATTGATTTAATCAGACAAAATCTCCCAACCTAGAATCAAATCCTAATTTAGCAAACCAAATCCACTCTGCAAAGCATGTAAGCTTGTGTTTTATGGCAAAGCAGTGCTTAGATTGCCATAAGGTCAGGAAGGTTTGAAGGATTTTCTTGGGGAACTCTGCTGAACTGGGTAGGGAAAGTGGGAAAGGAAATCTCTGCTGCTTCTCACACCACAGTCAGATCACTTAGGTACAGTGAAAGCAATGGTGGGAACTATGGTGGTCCAAAGCAGGCTGGCTTTTTGTCTCTTGTTGTAGAGGCCAGTGCAGTATTGGTGGTGAAATCTTGACAAAACTGCCCCAGCAGCTTTACTGCACACAGTGGACCTGAGCTCTTCTCAAGTAATTTCATTACCCCTGCAGAAGACACTTTGCCAGGCCTGAGGTCTTCTCCAGAGCAGATAGGGTAGCTAGGTGGAAAAAACCCCTTCCAGCCTCAGCCACAGGAAGAACTCACCCTCTGATCAGTAATTTGCATCCACAGGAGAACTCAGCCCGCAGTGAGAGCAAAGTGATCTGGGAGTTTCACCTCCTTTGAGGAGAGGCTCAATTAATCCAGGTTTTCTCAGCCTGAGATCATTCACAGGGGCAGCTATCGTGGACTAGCTGTTAGGCTGAAACTTGTCACCCTCCAGGAACTTTGCCCGTGTTTCCAAGCCCTCAGATTTGCTCCAGGTGCATGGGCAGCTTTGATATTTACCTTTCTGTAGCAATGTTTGACCCTTCGCTGAGGGGGGATTCTGAATTTGACAACAACACTCAGCAAGGGTGTGAATTTCAGTGTTTTATGCTCATATGTGCTGTTTGAAATTAATCCTGCTGTTGGTTGGTTGCATAAGGCTCTCCAGGGAGGGAACAGGAGTGTTACCTTGACGTTCCTACGGTGAACCCACACAGCATGAGCTGCAAACTGTGAGTGCTCTCTGTGTACGGCTCACAAATGATCTGCAGACTGATTATGATTCACCAAAAAATCTGCAAATAATTTTAGATGAAAAGCCCAATCAAGAATCTATTTGCAGACAATTCACAAACACAAAAAGAAGTGAGATTCATTGGATAAAATATGCACTATGAATTATTCATCTGGCTCTAGTTAATGAGGTAAATGGTACTATCAGTGTTTAAAGTTAAGCTCATTTGTATATATTGGGCAGATCAAGGCTAAAGTAAGAGCTGAGGTTTTGGGGGAATAACCTAGCCTTCAGAGGGTTCAGCAGAAGAACTGCTAACTATGTGTGCAGCCAGGATTTAATTCCTTCAGTTTGAACACAATGGCTTGTCCCTGCTCTTGAATCAGGGGAGCAAGAGAAGGTATTCCTAATTCCAGGTTTGGATCTCTACATTAGATACCATTCTATGGGGCTTGCAATTAACACAGAATACATAAAGAAGGAAGGGAAGCTTGGGGTGGCTTCTTTAAAGGTTTTGTGATGTTTTTAGTATGGGGGTCGACATGAGCTGGAAGTCTTGGATCTTTATTGATTTTTTTTTTTTAATTTTTTCTTGCAAGAGTTAAGTGATATCCAGGCACCCATATGTGTTATAATACGGAAAAGTCTCATTAAAGGAGTAATCATGAAAATTTGATTCTCTTCTAAATAATTTGTTTAAATGATCCTACTTTGACCAACTTCTTAAGACTTTTATATGTAGATTTTAGACCACCAAAGCAACAGCAAAGCACATGCTTGACTTTATTCACATGAGTAACTCCACTGAAATAGCAGAGAATACTTCTATGACCAAATGTATATGAAAGCATAAATCCATTCAGAAAATCCAAGGTTTAGCTTCAGCCACTTAAAGATTTAATCAGAATTAAATGAGAGGTCGAGTGGATATTAACTTCTTCCAAAACATTTTTATTTAAGAGCATCAAGGTAGATTTAATTCTTTCATTTAATCACATAAGTTTGACAGTTTGCACTTATAATATTCTGGAACCTTGAGCAGAAGAATTTGGAGAATTCTTCATGGAAGTGATCATTACTTTACAGGAAAAGCCCTTAATTTCAAATCTAGATTTCCTCTTGTATTTTTAAATTTTGAAATTTTTAAAACTGATTCCTATTGGTTCCAGGACTTGACATTTTTTACATTAAATGACATTGTCAAGAAACATGTTTTTGACATTCCTACAATAAATCTTTAGCAGGTAATGCTTGAAATTACAGGCCACAAATCTCAGTAAGTGCTATTTACTAACATGATAATTGTGGAACATTCAATGATGTGTTAAGTACCATGGAGTGGCAGTATAATTACAGTACATGGCACGTTACAATATAAATATAAAGTAAATACATCATTATTTCTGGCTTAGGTCACATGGTAAATACTAAGTGCAATTACAGCACCAAGTAATCTGCAGGAACGTGTAATTACTCTTGGGCTCAATTCATTTACAAATCCTTGTCCAGCTTTTCACACCGTATGGGTTGTGGAAACTGTGGAAAACAGATTATTCATGGCTGCAGTGGCCTCCTTATTACCACAGCCAAAACTCATACATGGATGATGGCTGTTCTGCCCTCTCTGTGTCCCAGAGGATGGAGGTGAAGATTGGCATTATCAAGGCAGCACTATGTAGCCAGATGTCCCTGGCAAGCTGGGCCAAGAGCTCTCCAGTTCTTTGACAAACTCAGCTGATGTTATCTAATAGTTTCACCTTAACAGTTTTGCTTTGGTGAGATCATTTCACCCCATTTTTGAGTTATCCATCAGCAACGTGGACTCTGCTTTACTCTGCATCCTGGAAATCCAAGGCTATGGCTGAGTGCTGCTCCTCACCAAGGCTGCTCCAGGAACCTGACATTTTGTAATTTCTACTTGGATACCTCAGCTCTGTTAGCTGGGAGGTTTGATGGGTTGAGAGGGATGGTTTGGATAACACAGCCAACAACTCTGCAGGTTCAAGAAAAGAGATGGCAGTAGAAGCAACCAGGGCATATGGAAATCCTGTACACCTAACAGAGAGAAGACATTTGATTCAGATGGTGTGAAATAGTCAGTCTATGGACAGCCACAGTGTGTGATAATTGGAGAAAAGTCTATCAGAGATAAAAATAAAAAAAAAAAAAAAAGAGAAAAACAGTTTAAAGCTGCCACAGCATCTTTCTGTTTTTCTTCCCTATCCAGCCAAGAGGACAACATGGTGCTTTAGACATCACCTGCTGCCTCTTCTCCCAGACACCTGGGGCCTCAAGAAGGTGATCCCCACCATATTTTTCTAGGAGAGATTATCAGTATCAATCTTACTGTCTGTCAACAGGACCCCCAGAGATGGGACCTTCACTGCTATAGCCCAGATCCCCTGAGATAACATTAACAGCTGCAGCTGTCTGCCATTAGACAGCCTTGCTCTCCAGGGATTGCTCCTGGGGTAGCTGGGATTTTGGCTTGTTTCTTCTAGGGTCAGCTACAAAGCATTTGAAGCAGAGACAGGAGGTGGGGAACCAAGCTGGACACAGCAAGGAGCTGCTGTGGTCTGTGCCGCTTTGGAATGCACAGGAGGGGCTGGCTCCCAAGATGAGGCTTATGATACTTGATAGGGTCTGATAAAAAGAAAACTTCCTGAACTCAGGATGGGCACCTTCTGAAGATTTGAAACTTCTGTGATGCTTGGGAGATGGAATATCCCAGCTGAAGAAGTAGGCACACGTTGGCTAAAGGACTCTGGAGAGACTGGGTATAGTTCAGAGTAGACACCTCTGCATTTTGGCTCTCCTCAAGAGGTAAAATTATGTTCCTTGTCTGAAAACTGCTCTCCTGTCCTCAGGAGGCCAAACACAACTTCCAAGCCTGGGGAGGTGGATCACCCCAAGGCACAGCAAGAAGCCCATGCTGTGTTTCTCTGTCATAGTCTCCTCATGCTTCCCTCTCCCAGCAAAGGGAAAGGCTGCCCTGGTGAGCCAAAATGCTGGGGCAGAGATGAAAGGATGTGGTCTCTCAGCATTTTTGTTTTATCCCTCTCTACTCCCATCTGTTGAGCTTTCCTTTTGGCTTGTTCAGTCTCACTTGGTTCAGTTTTTCTCTCAGTCTCCCTTGGCCAGAAGAGAAGGAGAAATAACAAATAGCCTGAAGAAATATTTCCAGTTGTGTGGCACACACCATAGTGCACAGGGATAGTTAAACAGAGCCTTGGGGCTAAAACAGCGGAAAAATAAGAGAAACACCAAAGATTCTAATTTAGCATTAAAACGCATCTGTCTCTTCCCAATAAAACCATTGAAAACTCCTCTGAGGTTCCCAAAACTTTGCATAATGCCTACAAAGAGGTGTCAGTTTAAAATTCCTGCCTTGTAGTAGTCTGTAATATATAATTGTATATTAAATGATTATGGTGTCTAGAGAAACGCCAAAGCAAGAGCCTTCTTATTTGTTGCACACCATTTGCTTATCATGAAATATGAAACACACTTACTCTGCGCTGCAGCCTTGAGAAATCACTATAAAAATCTGTCACTGCAAGCAAAGGCTCTTGCTTACTCCAACCACGGCTAAAGCAGTAACAAAGACATGAATTACGTGTTACCTAACTCAAGAGAAAAGTTCCTTGCCCTAGTTCAGCAGACTGGTATAATTTTTAAGATGCTGTGTTTAATGCTGAGTGTCTGAATTCAGATTGTTTAGAGTCAATTGGCTTAAATCTTGTGTAATGAAAGTGTATTTGCCAAATAGGTTCAAGCTCCATTGCCATGCAAATTAACATTTGCAGGGACAAATTTCTAAGTCCTTCCTCTCTTTGTTACTTCCAAGATGTTATGGATACAATTTTGCACTAGCAGTTATGTGTGGGTGCAGTTCGTGTCATTTAAACTTCTAATTACAGCATCTGATTGCACCCACGTATCTTATCAGCTAGTTAGACACATCAGTGACAGGCACCAAAACTGCAAATAACTGGGGGTACAAAATTGCACCAGCAATTATTTGCACCCACTGGAGGCAAGAATGGGTATAAAGCAGGCCATTAAAGTGTTTAAAATACTTTTCTTACAGTAATATAAACCACTGCTATGGGGATACCTGTGGGAACGTAGAACAAACATTAGGCTGAATTTTGAGCAGCAGCTGGGTTGGCTTTGTAGCATCTAACCAAGGTTCCCTTTGTGGGTGCAAAGTGTGTCAGCCAGGTCTGAGTTTACTTACCTGGCTTCCTCCCTCAGCTCTGCTCAGGGTCCTGATAGTACCAGCACAAAACTCCTCCTTGAGTCCAGCTGAAACCAAATGTGATGCCTACACTGCACCCCTTAGAAAATGTGCTCTGGCAGTGTCTGAGTCAACACCACAGATTCTCTGTGAATACAGTCTGATTTTTTAAATAGCCTGGGGGCTTCTCTTAGCAGCCAGAGGAGATATGTTGATTGGGTTCATACTCATATTTAAATTTAAACTTGCAAGTGTTCTGCTGAAAAAGGGTGTAAATGGAGTGAGGACAGTTTAGGTAGAAAGAAAATATTTCTGTTACTCAAAATAGCAGAAAGCAACTTCATGACTTGCCTATTATTAATCCAAATAACAAATTGTAGTCATCTTTAGGACATGCCCTTTTGCCTGGTCCCTGAGGTCTTGCCATTATTTCCTGAAACTCTCAAGGGATGTCACCAGCACTGCGGTAAAACATAGAGATTTCTGTGTGATTGTCCTACAACTCTGTGTTAGCCCAGCCCTTTGGCACTTGGATTAGAGACTGATCCTCCTCTGGTGCAGTATGGAAGGATGGTCCCTGTCTCAGAAACCTTCTAGGTGGGTTCCATTCCCTGTATCAGGTATGGGACATGCAAACATCACTTGCTCTCATAGATTCATGAGTATCTGAAGGTAGTAGAGTTACTAACAGCAACTGAAACACTGGTGGTTACATTTCTTTTACAGCTTTGGGAAATTCTATCTGTTTTAATGTCTCTTTTTTTAAAAATAGTTGTCTTTTAAATTGTAGACATACTTACTCAGAAATTTTGTAAATTTTACCAAGGATGTTCTGCTGTCTGGAGTGCAGTCTCCCACAACAACCTAGGTGCACATGTCTTCAGATATTATTTTTTTTCCTATGACAAATACTTGCAATTATTCAGGATTAGATCTGAGCTTTCCCAAGCAGCTGGGAACATTACAGGAGCTGAGCTGGAGTGGGGTTGCTTTTACAAAGGAACCCTCTCAAAAGTGGAAGACAGTAGGGAGCACAAATATTTTGATCCACACAGATACCAGTGGTGATGAAGAGGTCCTACTTTGGAGCTGTATGGAAATTAGCTTCTTGGACTCTGGCCCTGATAGAAAACCTGGGAGGATTGTCTTCTGTTCTCATTTACCCTGGGGTAAATCCAGAGCAAATTCAATGATCCAAATGGAACTAGGCCAGATTTCTGCTGGCCTAAGTGAGAACATTGTTTTCATATACTAGTGGGAAAATCTGCCTTCTTTAATACCATACTTTTAAATTTTGCTGTCACCATGGGACACGGAAGCTTTATTTTTTGGCTTATATTCTACCCATGAAAGAATTAATTGTTTCAGCTTCCTAGAAATCATTGCATGATTCAAGTTACTCTTTCTTTGTGGCTTATTCAAAAGTTGGGCTTAGTTGCCACCACAACCGTTCCCTACTCTAAAACATTATTTATATCCATAAACCACTGCAGGTTGAGAACAGCCAATGAAGAAGTAAAATAAACACAGCATTGCCTTTTAGCTGGAGTTGTACTCTGCTCCCCAGAAGGGATAACATTTATAAATTAAACACGTTTAATTAACTTTCCATCTTTGCACAGGATTGTGAGGGTGGGCACAGTCACAGTGATTTGAAGATGCAAGGTGCTCATGTGACTCCTTCGAAAAAGATTCAAATCAGTAAAATAAATAATGGCTTAAAAAACTAAGAGCTGGGTTTGGGGCTCTGCTGCTGCTGGCCCAAAGCTATAAGAGCCACACTGAAGTAATTTCAAAGGAGTGAGATGAGAACATGGTAACCAAAGTGAGTATTTCTGGGTTTTACATGGGAAAAAAAAAATATTTTTTTCTTTCCTCAGGAGAAAACAGTAATATGCATTCTGGGATTTGGAAGGTGCCTTGCATATACTTTGCCATCTTGCAGTCTGCAGTCATACACAGTTATCCTAACCTGTCATCTCAATGAGTGACACTGCTGTAGTCAGAACCTTATTTCTCCCTGTTGTGAGAGAGGGAGAGGAAATTCTCCTTTGCTTTGATAACATGCTGTATCCCAGTTGAAAGGCATCCTTCCTGGGGAGCCCCTGTTTGTATGAGGAGGAAGTTCAGTAACCATTTTTAGCCTAAAATTAACAGTTAGCATAAGAGCAGCCAAAGAGGATAGCAGTCCCTTTTGAAATGAAGTTAATTAATGACATTAATGAAGGTTTGGGTGCCTTTTGAGAAAAAGAGCTCTGGCTCAATCACAAGGTGTAAGTATTTGATGCAAGAAGCCTGGGGCATGTTTCTGGGTCTGTCACAGTAAGGTTGTGTGAGATGTTCAGGTTGATTCCTGTGGCCTTTAAACTCCAAGTCTATCAGCTCTGCCTGTGCTGGGAACACTTTCCAGAACATTTGTGCTGTGGATAACATTGTTGGAATGACTGTATTTGTAGTGGCAAAAGAAAAGACCTGCTATCTACAGGTTTGTAGGTTTGCATTTTTGTTGCTGTGCCTGTTACAGCTGCTTGGAGCTCAGGCTGCACAAATCCTCCAACCTTTGCTAACCCAATGTGGGCAACTGGAGCTAGCAAGAGAGGAGACACAGAGCTTTGCCTGATGTGGATGAGGCATGAATATTTTCAGAATCTCACTGAAGAGGTCTGCAGATGAAGATTAATACTTAGAGAAGTGTCAGCCTCAGTTTTCTGTCTGATCCAGAGCTGATGTCCACCTGGCAAAACCCTGTTATGAAGGTGGGCTGACAGCACTGCCCAGAATCCCTGGTCCCTGAGATGGCTCCATTCCTCCATATCCATTTGTGACTGCACTGGTATCAGAAGGTATCAGCTTGGAAAAGTGTTTGGCAATGCCTGGGAGCTCTGGCTGTGCTATATGGATGGGTGTCTATACTTTTTATATAAAACCATAGTGATTCCAGGGAATCAGGCAAAACTTCAGGGTCCTGAAGTTTTGGGAGAGTCCCAGCACTGAAGGGAAGGAGAGGGGCTGGTGGTTGGTGATGGGGAGTTACTCTTTGGGAAGAGTTCAATCCTGCCCTGATATCCACTTGGAGGGAGTGAATTTTCTAGTTCTAGTCCCTCTTTGTTTGGATTTAAGAGAAAACTCAGATGTGCATTTCTCCTTGTTTTTTTTTGCAGTAACCTGGCAGGACACAAGCCCAGCATTGTTTGAATGACCTCTGCCACTGGGCAGAAAACTGGCTGCAGTTCCTGGCTTTGCTGGAGGATACTTAACAAAGATTTCCCCTTTTCAGTGTTTCAGTTTCCTTTCTCCTTCACATTACAATGCTGCTGTATTTCTAAGAGTTTGAGGAGCATCTAACTGCTCCCTCTGGGGGAACCCCACGGTCAGCTGAGTGTCCCAGCCCCCCTGAGAATTCCCTGGTGAATCAGACACATGGGATATAAAAGGCTGCACTGCAGGGCACTGGGATGGGACACTGGTAACCCAGCCACGAGGGCAGGTAGGGAAACCACCAAACAAATTGCTCTGCAATGCACAGTGTAAAGGATGTGTTAATTCTAACTCCATTTTGTGTTTCTTCTCCCCAGTGCGCATTGCTGACGTCCGATCCATGTTCCTCACTTGCTATTTCCAAGGAGTTATCAAGTTGAAGTGCTGTCTTTTTCTGTCTTACAAGAAGGGATGCTTGAGCCTGCTGATTAAACACATCCCTTGCTTTTCCCTGTTCAGGCACAAATTTCCAGACTCAGACTCTGAATGTAATTTCTATTCCTCCCACACCATGTGCATGTTGCAGAATTTTACTGTCACATTCCAAATCTTGCAGTAAAAACTTTTGAAAGTTGTTAACAGACAGGATGGGTACTTCAGCTTTGACTGCTCTAGACTTTTGGATCAGGATGGGCTGTTTATTTTGTTTGTTTTGATGATTGTTGGGTGGGGTTTTTTTGGGGTTTTTTTGTTGTTTTTTTTTTTTTTTAAATGAGAGATTTCAGCCCTTGGAGACCTGGAGAAAAATAGGTTGAGACACGATTGCATGGATCAGTCACAGTTCCTTGCACTGTGCTATCAATCAAGGTAAAACACAACATCCTACATGACCTTGTAGAAGTTTATATACCAAAATGGATAAGCATGTCGCTTGGGTGAAAAATGGTCCCCAAAAAGGTACTGAAACTATCTGATCTTATTACAGTGTGTTGAGCAAACTGTCTGTTATGGTGTCTGTATTGCTTTGTTATTGCACACGTGGACATGGACATGACACAGTGCATCACACACATTATTTTTAATTCAGAAAACATCAACAGGGAAGTCATTAGGTGCAGGGCAGAACTTGCAGTGGTGTGTACCTGTAAGCAGAGGAATGATTGAGGATGATTTGCAGAGGACCTTTTAAAGGCTTAAAATTATTCTTGGGGCCAGGCTGTGAACTTCATTCTCCAGGAGACCCAAGGCTGTGCACTGGTTACTCATGGGAATGCTCTCCAGTGGGAGGAGGTGGTGCTCACTCTCGCTGAAAATGCTTGTTTCCCTGGGTTTCTTGCCAAGCAACACTGATAATTATAGTCACCCACAGGTTGGAGACATGCAAAACGAGACACTTGGGAGCCCTCCCTGTACTCCAGGAGTTCCAAGTCCTCCTATTCTGAATTTGGGCTTCAGGATGCTTTCCTGCCTCCCACGTTCAGTCTGGACACTGGATTTTCTTTTTCAGGACTGTCTGATTTACAAGTGCTGGATAAGGGCAGGTGGAAAATGAAGGTTTAGCCCTCAGCAGCACACCCTGTTGTGTGTCCCAAAACATGGAGTATGCCACCATGGCACCAGCACCCTCCTTGCATCCTGTTTGTGTCCCACCACAGTGAAATAGCACTGAGTTTTCTTTAGGAAGAATGACAGGTGATTTCTATCTTCAGTGGGCTGAAGGTTCTCAGGGATTGCCTCTGCCTGGAGGGAACTCATGTGACTGTCTTCAGGCCACACTCAGATGCTTCATGGCTCTCATAGACCCTGGATGGGTCACCCTGATAGTCACAAGGACCCCTCTGCCAAAATCAGTGAAAAAGAAGAAAAGTGTGAGTTGCTCTTTATTCACGTGCATTTCGAATGTGTGCAAGATCTGGGCATTCTGGACCTGATAAAATGAACTTCTGCATTCAGAATGGTGGAAAACAGGATGTTGGGAAACCACTGTGTCCCTTAGGCAGTGGACAGAGAGCAGAACTGCACCAGCAGTGCCTGCATAGCCACATCTCAGAGGGACTGAGTTGGGAAAATTGAACACCATCAGGAGAAATTTCTGCCAAGTGCCTCGTTGATGGCAACCCCGATGATTCTTTGGGGCTCACCACAGTAGGAAGCACTTTCTAGACAGTGCTGGGGCACCTCTGAGGAAGGGGCAGAGCTGAAACAGCTCCAGACAAGGCCCCAGAGAGCAGCAACTCAAAAGCTGATCCCTGGGGAGGATTCTTTATTCAGTCCTTCCACTGGGGATGGATTTCCTGGGTCTACCGTGCCCTGTAGAGATGGGTTTGGATTTGGGGTCACCAGGTGGAAGTATCTGAGGGACCCCATTGCCCTGTTGGTTCTCAGCACTAGAAGAACACTAATGCAAAGAATGCTGCCAGGACATCCTGGAGTCAGGGTCTTCAGATGAGATCACGTTACTGATCTGTTGAATGCTGGGCTCCTAACTTGACTCTACTTTTCCAACTCCTACTACTGTTTTGAGCCAAAAAAGGTTCTATTTCTTTTAACTCCTTGCACATAGTACTTAGGCATAAGAAAATATTGCACATCAAAGAATTTCCTGAAATGAAATGTTTCTCTGGAATTGCCCTGAGGTTGCTGATGTTTCTCTATCCTTCTAGTGAATATATTCAGCCACTCTGAGTCTTTGGGCTGAAGTCACTGGCCACCCCAACCCTGTCCTTCCCAGAACAGCAGCCATTCAGCTGCATGAGTTATTGGAGAGGAGTAGTTGGGGAGCAGATGGAAACCATGTGTAAATCCCCAGCTATGCTCCTGCCTGAGCTTTGGGCCAGAATCAAATCCTGTGTTTGAGCAGCCTTCTGGCTGTGGAGGTGGCATAGACAAGAAGCCGTGTAACTCAGCTCACAAAGCCAGAAGGCAAAAGCGGGATGTATTTCCTCACTTCCCCTCAGAAACCTCCACGTTTCTCTTCTCGTTATTCCTCTTCTCCTTTGTGAATTCTCTGCTCTCATCTCCCTTCACAAGAGTCCTGTGTGACAAAGGGGTGAATATCTTTGATACCTTCCTTTCCATCGAGCTGCAGATATGATGAGAGGGAGATTCACCACAGTCTCGATTCACTCATCAAACTTCAGGCGCTTCACCAAGGTTCCAAAATTAGAAGCCTCATTGTACTGACTTACTGCTGTTTGTGCCAGCAGCATCTCGAGAAATGGAGAAATACTGGCATCTTGAGAGAATGATTCACCCTCCTCAGATGTGAATGCCTCTCCTGAGGTGTCTCTCTCTTCTCTGTGGCTGTAGCTGGTGCCCAGATAATGACAAACCTAACTTCAGTCTCTTTGACTGCTATCAGGTGGGATCCATCTGAGCTGAAATGCCAGATAAGCAAAACAGCCTGCCAGAAGTAAGGTGGGGAATATGAACAAAAAGACTGATTCAGCCTTTGCTGTGAGAGGAATAAAAGTTATGAGAAGTCTCTGTTTCTGAGATGATATTTTCTTTTTTCTTTGTCTTTTTTTTTTTTTTTTTTTTTTTTTTTTTTTTTTTTTTTTTGGGTCTATCTTCTTGCAGCAGCCTTCTGGTAATCCACTTTGAGCAAGAGCAATGGCAGTTTTTTAGTGGTCACCTTTCAGGACAGTCAAGGAAAAGCACTCCCACTCTTCCCCACTGCTGACAGATGATGTGTCCACTGAAGAAATCAAAACAAGTCTTACTCTTTCACCTCAAAAAAACCAACCAAACAGAAAATAACAACAACAACAACAAAAAAAAACCCCCACAAAACCCAAAATCCCAACCCCTGCCAGTAAGTAAAGTTTAAAATAAATGGTTGCTGCTTTTCAGGAAAGGGACCCAATAGGAAATATAAAACCTCTTGAATGACAAACCTATATCTAGCCTGCTAGCAGGTACTACTTTCCCAAAATATTGATGCTTTTAAGCCTTAATCCATCTGTCAGAGCTGATAGGATATTTTTAAAAGGAAAACACTGCTTTAGGCTATTGGGGGGAAAATGGAACAGAGTATGTTAGCAAGATGTGTTACCTGTCTTCTGACAGCTAATGGATCTTCCTTCACGTCACTGTGCCTTTGTCCTCCTCTGGTACAAGATAAAAACAGAATCATTACGGATGTCCCCAAAAGACAGCTTGGTAAACATGGAAGATAAATTAAGTTCTACATTCTCCCAGTGGGATCTCAGTGTAGAAAACTCAGCACAGAGTCTGAGTGGGGCCCAGGCACCTCTGCTCCATGGTTGTGTCGGAGCCAGTGGGAATGGCAGGGCCTTACACTGGGTAAAGGGTTTTTTTCCTTATTTGTCACAGTTCACTCTTGCCTTTTTGCTAAGGCTCTTCTGCTCATGTGCATGGTCAGATGATTTGACTTTCAAAAGCCACTTTGGCCATTTAAAGCAGAGCTGATGAGCCTCTCAGGTTAAGGCACCATCCACACAAACTGATGAAAAGCAAAAAATCAAATGGAAACGATAGGTTGGAAGAAGCAAAGGGGCAGAACATGGACCTTTGCAGCTGAAGGAGGGAAAAGAGAACATACTATCAAGGCAACTTAGAAACTGTCTTCTGATAACTAAAGAATAGGGAAGTAAATATTATTTTGAAAAACCCCAACATGTACTTGTCTGGTGGCAGTGCAGTGTGAAACCTTACAAATAAATAATTCAGAAGAGGACAGCATGAATTTAACCACCCAGATAATGGTTTTGCATTGTTTTCTTGCGTTGAGGAAGAAATGGGATATGCCATAAGAAGTGATGATTCTGCTTGCAGCAGAAGTCGCCCTCAGTATCTTCTTACAGAGAAGAGTTTTCGGCTGAGCTTTTCATTAGCCACCTGCACAAGTTTTTCAAGCTATTTGTGCTCTGTGATTTGTTCTGCTGCCTGCTTGAGGGCATGGTCCCAGGTCAGTCATGTGAGACACAGGAAATGCAAATGGTCCCTCAATGAGATATAAAGAAAATGCCTGACTTGCTTCTACCCAGGAGAATTGAACTGTGGCCTTGCAGGTCACCTGCTGCAGTAGGACTTGTGTGTTTGGGTTCACTTACCAGCTCCATTACAGATGTCTTTTGTAGTTCTAAGAGTCTTACTTTGGAACATTTCTAGAAAGATATGTTATTTAGTAGATAAACTGATTTTATCAGTCTCTTCTGGCCTTAAATTCTGTGCCTTGGCTCCACACACTTATATTCCTTTTTTTAAAACCTCCCTTGGGCTGCACTATAGGATAACACACAGCTATCCTCAAGCTGGATTGACTTTACCTTTATGGGTATGATCAAAATTTTTAGCAGGAGTAAGTCACTACTGCTCCTCTGTAGGGAATAATGTAAAAGGTCTTACCCATTTAAATATGTGCAAATCAAGGGTAGTTTAAGACAAGTTAAGTAAAGAATTATACTAGTAGAAGAGTAAACACAGAGAAAAAGGAAAGAAAAAATGGGTTTTACTGCCAATACACAACAGTATGATGATGCTTAAAGTGGACTTATTTCTAGCCATGTCCCCTTTATGATGTTATTTTCACCTCTGCAGAACACACATAGACCTGTAGCAGTTCAGGAAGGTCCCTTTCACATCCAATTGTCACTGCATTACAAAATGCTTTAGGATGTAAGAAGGCAGGAAATCCCTTCACTGGGAAGTCTTTCCCTGACATCCTGACTCTTGTCACATTTTGTTGGAGGCTGCTGGTCCTCCACCTCCTTCCCAGAGGCCTCCTACAAACACTCAGCAGCTGCTTTCACCACTCACTCCTTCTGCCTTCCTGCTCTCCGCTTCCAATGAAGCTTCTGTGTGGTTGATGTTTTCCCATCTAACAGACTCTCTCATATTCCAGAGCTGCTGTTGGAAAATAGCTGTGAGAAATTCTGCCACTAATATATTGCCACCTGGTCTCTGAAAACCTTCTCCGTATCTGGTTTTCTTTTAATGCATGTGACTTTTTTTTTTCTGATTCTTCTCTTTCTTCCAGCTTCTCATGGGCCCTTAGATACTTTCCTCACCCCTTTTATATTACTCTGTGACAAGTTTCCTAATTTCTGGGGCACTAAATTAACAATCGAAGGCCTCTCATAGTGGATGTCAAGTGGCTTTTTTTCCCCCCCCCTTACAGCCTCAATGACCTAAAAAGAAGCTCCTGTGAAGTTTATAATTCCTGCTAGAAATGCAGAATTATTTTAGGCAGCAGGACATATTGGTGGTCACTGATCGTGGTTTTGATGCTTATATACACACACACACACAATGCTGTCCTGGAGACTGTTCCCTGTGCCTATTCAAGTTAATCACAATCACATCACAAATGGCCCAATACTGCAGGAGAAGTTATTTTTAAAGACATTTTGAGGATGAAGTCTTAAGAAGATGCTTGGTAACTGTAGGAAGATCCTATCTGAAAAGGGTTGTGTTGTCATTGCTGTTTTGTGCTAACCAGAATGACCATACAGGACGCTATGCTGAGTTGTGGATTTGGGGAGCTTAAAATCCACAAAAGAAAATCTCTGGGAGTATTCACCTAGTTAGAGGGAGATAAAAAGAGTGGGTTAGAGCTCAGGAAGGACTGGAACCTTCTACACTTCAGTGCACTGTCTCCTTGGCACTGAAAAAAAAACAACATTGAATGATCTTTTAAAAAGAGGAAAGGTTTATGGGTAAGTGGTATTTTGTCCTCCAATTTTTTCTTAATGAGGTCAGAACATGTTTAAAAATATTTCCTGAGGTATCTCGCTTAATGTGTAGCGCGTGTGTTTGGATCAGAGAATGGTCAATGAAACCTACAGTTCTCCATCCCTCTGTGGTTTTTAGCTTGTTTAGAGACATGGACAGTTCCCATAAATACTGTGCTTTGGGGCTGACTCCATGCCAGGCATGCTTACGTATTTTGGTTTCCATGCTGGATCACCTTGAAAAGCCCAGCCTTGAGCGTTGTCCCCAGGTCACCTCAGCCCTGCTCTGGAGGAAGGCTGAGAGCAGCAGCACTGACCATTGGGAGACATCAGGTGTCCTGCTTGTTGCTGATTTTCTGTAGCAAACTGCTCACCATCATTCACTTTTTTTGTCTCACTTTTACTTTGGACAAATGCAGTCTTTAGGGAGTAGATTAATTCCTATGGACACCATAAGTTCATCAGGACAGGGCTGGGGTCTCCCTGTCCAAATATACTGAACTTAAAACAGCTGGTACCTGCCAAGAGCTGAGCTGCAGAACCAGGGATTTCCTTGAACCAACTTGTACTCTTTTTTCCTGGTGTCCCTGCCTGCCTTCCTACAGCCCCTTTGGGATTTGACCACACAGAGTGCATGCACTTAATTAAAATTAGTTTAAAAACAGAAGCAGTTGAAAAGATGCGGAAGTTGCTAGGGACACAGCTGGCAAGTGCAGAGCCTCAAGTTAAACTGAATTTAAAAAAATAGGTTTAAATCCACTGAGAGTAGCTACACAAGGGTTTCTACTGGTGTAAGTTAATTGGTTTAAAAGAATGCTTTTAATTAATCCTGTGTGTTCCTATAGGTGGCTGAGACCTTCCTTGGAGGCAGTAGAAAGTGGCCAGCGTTCTCAGACAGGGCTGATGGCAGGATGAAGAATTTTTAGTCACCTGTATTCTCCTCCCATGGGAGCCCAGCTGCTGTGCCAGGGATGCTGATTCAGACCCATGAAGTATCATAAAACTTTTTGTGTCACTTGGGGCAAGCTGCTTAACATTTTACCCATTTCTCTGCCCAAGAAGAAAAGGATAATTGCATCTAATTCCCTGGGGTGCCTAAGAATAAATATATAAAACATTAGGAGGGGAAAAGATGCTGCAGTAATGGGGGCCATGTTAAAAGTACCTCTTCCTTTCTATGAGCTGGTTCTAATGATGTATTTTGCTTTGCAGGGTAGCTGCTAGCCATACATTACTTTTCAGGCAATGAAGGTTTATATGTGTCACTAGAACAATTACTGCCAAACTTGTGATGTATATTTTTATGAAATTTAAACGTTTATAGTGCCTTGCAAAAATAAAGCCAAAAAAAAAGAGGAAAATTAAAAATCTGCAAACCTTTCACCCCTAACATCTTTCAACAGATCTTGTGGTGTTGGATGGAAAATGAATTTAACAGGATATTACAGTTCTGTTGCAATATTTCTGGTGTACAACAATATTATAGTTGGTATTAAACTTTATTACTAGGCCTGTGATAAAATTAGTTCAATATCGGCTGCTTTTATAATGTGGTTTTACAATTGCAAACATGGGATAATGTGATAGTACCAAAAAAAAAAAAAACCCAAACACAAACAAACCTAAACCCTCAAACCCAAAAACATGGAGTTGAGGGAAGGAGCAGAAAGTTACCTAGTGGGAAGGTGTAGGACAGGGGCTGCATTTTAATGTGGGGTGCTGTGAAAGTTTTTTCTGGAATGGCTTGAAGCCAGAATCAGCTTTTTGATTGTATTATACACATGCTGATGACTGTCACTGTGAAAAGTGTCAAACAGGGAACAGACAGGAAAGACAGGAAAGAAGGTAACAATTTCAGTGATTGGTTTGCCCAGAGGATAATTTAGAGCAATGTCATTGAACCGGTTCCCCGAGGAACAGAAGCTTCCCAAATGGGGCTTTTTGAGGTTATTTGTGTTCTTAAATTGGGTGAGCTTAACCACAGAAGGGTTCAGTACATTAGGGTGGAAATACAAGCCTAAGCAGTGCTGTAAAAGCAAAATCAGTGTGTGGTGTTCAGACACCCAACCTGCAACACTCTGCCATGTTCCGTCAGACATCTCGCTGTCACTGTAGTGTCATTCCCTGTTTCATTTAGAATCATGGAATCTTAGAATCTTTAAGGTTGGGAAAGGACTCCAAGATCATCAAGTCCAATTGTTGACTTAGTACCACCATATTCACCACTAAACAATGTCCCCAAGTGCCACATCTACATGTTTTTAAACTTTTAAATACCCCCAGGGATGGTGATTCCACCACTTCATTGGGTGACCTGTTCCAGTGCCTGACAACCCTTTCAGTGAAGAAATTTTTCCTGCTATCCAATCTTATATCTCACCTGGTACAACTCATGGACATTTCCTATTGTCCTATTGCTTCTTACTTGGGAGAAGAGAACAACCCAATCCTGGCTGCACCTTCCTGTCAAGGAATTGTAACAGAGTGAGAAGGTTCCCCCCTCAAACCTCCTTTTCTCCAGGATGAGCCCCCCCAGCTCCCTCAGATGCTCCTCATCAGACTTGTGCTCCAGACCCCTCCCCTGCTCCATTCCCTCCTCTGGACATGCTCCAGACCCTCAATGTATAGTGAGGGGCCTTTAAGTGGCTTCTTCAGATATTATCTCTTATTTCATGTTCATGTAGAACTTAGTGCAGCAGGAACTATTCCCTGGTGTTAGTTTTGGTTTCTAGACCAGCATAAATCCCGTAAGATCTAGGACTGGATAGCCTAGATCTGAACTGGTACAAACCTGGGCAGCTCTACTGGAGCCAGGACAAAGCAGACAGAAAAAGAAGGAGGAAAGCTCTGTTAAAAGTGACTAAAAATCTATGTCTGGAATCAGTGACTTCAGAGTTGTGTTTAGGATGGTGTTTCAAAGGTACGTTGTTGCTAATGTCTTGCTGTGTTTCCTTTGGTCTTAGGGATACCCTTCAGGGAACAGCTGGCCCTTGCTGCACCTTGTCATAGAGTGGAAGATGAAATCAGAATCATGTCTTCATTAGTATTATACTATTATATCATCTTTTTCTTTCCTTTTCTCTTTTTTTTTTTTTCCTCTTTGTGAAAGTAGGAATTTTACTTCTTGAGATTTATGGCATCCACTGGATGCTGCTGTTAGAAGCAAGGCTGGAGTTAAACAAACTGTTACACAAACAGGTACTGTTTGTGCAGAGCTCTGTGCTGATTTCCAAAGAAATTTCTGCTATAAAACTACTGGGTCAACATGGCTGCAACATTTCCTCTGCTTCAGCTTAGTCTGTTCTCATGTTGGAGCACATCTCTAGTAAAAAGGAGGAAGGTGGAAAGAATCTGGAAAATGTATTGCCTATATGAGCAGTAAATGCAGCCAGCAGAAGCAGCTTTTCCTAGTAAAGTGAGCTGGGAACTGTTAGGAACACTCACTGAAGAGTATAAAACCCTTTGGGCTTTGTTGTAAAGATCTAGTGCTACAGATATGTGGTAGTTTCCAGAAGGAAAACACAGCTAATGAAAAGGCATGGCAAAGTTTCAAAACTTGGAGGTGAAGTTGAGACATTCCCAAATTAACAGCTAAGCTGCAAACTGCCTGTGGAAGCCTGGGCTGTGCTAACACTTTTTTAACCCATCAGGTGCTGAAACCAGGGAATGCTTTGTGCTGGACATTTGGAATAGATTGCATCAGCACAGACCTGGTATGACAACCACTCCTCAGTCCAGAAAGAGAGCAGGGTAGTTGTGAGGACCTGCTCAGAAGGACATCACTTCCAGAATCTCTGTCTAGTGTCTGGTGGTTCTAATGTGCTTCAATCTCAGTATGATTGCCTTATTTTGCTGTTCCTATAACTCAGACTTTGGTTTTCTCAGACACTTCTCAGATGCTGAAAGCCTCCTCTCTCTGAGACTCCTTCTCTCCTCCAACCAATCCATGCAGAAGATTTGGGTTTGTGCAGGACTTTTTTTGAAGCAATTTGTTTGCCTCTGAATTGTCAGGTTCTTCACAACACTCAGTCCACTTTACATAGCTGAGTTGCACCTCATCAGATGCCTTTCAGCAAGCAAGGTGATGGGTTGGAGAGCAGCATCATTCATTGCTCCATGATCTTAAGGGTTCTTTTCCAGCTGAAATTGTTCCATATTTCTATGAGCAACACTTAAAGGAGAACATAACATTGTTGTGGGTGATTTGATTAAAAGTGGCTGAAGGGTATATGAACATGTAGGTGGGGAGAATTTAAAATGGTAAATAATTAAATCATGCAGATAAACTGTCTGCTTAACATGGCTCTGGTAGCTAATAGTATTGCCTCCACTCATGTCTGGAATCCGTGGGATGCTTAAGCTACACTGAAGAGGGGAAAAAACTTCTTGAAATCGATTGTCCTTTCCCACAGATGTGTATTTGACTCATCAGCAGCACTGTCCATTGCAGAAAGAACAACATAAGCTCAGCCAGAAGGACTGGCTTCACCCTTGGTGGCACAGATGGACCTGAGCTGGGTGGCACCACCCCTTCTCTGCTCCTGAACGTGCATCCAAGAGCCACCTGCCTCCGTGTCCCAGCTTTTGCCCTTGGGCAGGGTGTCTCCACCTCACTCCGGTCGCTAGGGGCCATCTCTGTCCCCTGCAGCATCCTCCCGGAGCAGCTGGCAGCCTGCAGCATGCCAGAGCAGGAGCAGGGCTGCCTTGTCCCGGCCCCACAGGCAGCCACCCCAGGGTGCCCACCGGATCACGGGAGCGAGGCCTTTTCAGGGGTGATTAGGAGTACAAAGGGCTGTGCCTGACAATTAGAGACAGGCTGTGGGAGTGTGACAAGCATGACTGGAATTTGGAGCAGATGAGCACTAAAATCATCCATGGCTGCGGCCTCAGCTTTATGTTCAGCAAGTTTTAAATCTGGGGGGACGTGTCTTGTTGTTTTGGGGTTTTATTAATGTAGATTTTTTTTTTTTACAGCTTTCTGAGAGAGTTGGAAGGAAACCGTGGTACCGAATCATCCCATGGTGGAGGTGGGAGGTTTTAGACCTGGAGTAAAGAACGGTACCCAGAAACAAACTGTAATGAGAGCGTGTCCTTTCAGAGCCAAGCATCAGGGAGAGCAAATCAATCACGCCCTGCCCTCCGCTGGGACCAGGGATGATTGATTCAGCTCCTGTCGCTGTCCGTGGGCCGGGATGTGCGCGGACATGAAAGGAGCAGAACAAAGACCCCATTACCGCAGTGGGCAGAGAGAAGGCTCCCCTGCTGCTTGATGCATCTCTCCCTCTCTGAGCCATTGCAGCCTCCCCCTCTTTGTCCTCCTTTCTTCTCTAGTGCTTTGATCCTTCCTGCCCCTGCTTTCCAGCCAGTCTGGCCCCAGTTCCCTTTTCCAGTTACTCCCAGTTGTGAGATTTCCTTGTCAGGGAAGTCCCAATACCCTCATGTTGCAACTGCTGTTCCTATCCTTGTGGTCAGTCCTTCTTTTCCATCTGTTTTTCTTTCCTCAGCCCTGTTCATCCACCCTTGCAGAAGTGATAATAAAACTCAGGCTCAGACAAGTGTCTGCATTTTGGGATCCATTACTGGTGATGCACTAGCCTCCCAGTTCTTGCCTGTGGTTCCTAACGTCTGTTTCTCTCCTTCTGGGATGCTCCCATTTTTCTTTATTTATTTTTCTCAGTCAGGACCATGGAGTTGAGTCACAGAAGTGGAATGGAGCATAGTTATTTTGGTTTGAAAAGAGTTTCTGTCCCTTCCCACTGCACAGGGGAGTGTGAAGGGATGAAAATTTTCCTGTGATTTTTCTTCCCTACACTTCTTGTTTTCACCCGCATTATTCATAGTCCCTGGCTCTTCCCCCTCAGGGCTTTTCTGGGCTCCTGTTGCTGAGGCCCCCCAGAAAATGGATGGCTGCAGCTGGCAGTGCCAAGGCATGAGCTAAATGGTGTGAGAGGTGTGGTGCTGCCTGGGGATGACTCGCTCCTCTGCTGAGTGGCTGACGAGTTTCTGGTACCCCAAAGATGGATGGTGTGAACCTTCAAACTGTAGCATCTCAGGTACCTTCTGAGACCAAGGGCCACTGGGGGCTTGTCCCAGCTCCAGATGTCCCCAGATGTGGCTCTTGATGAATATTGAGTCCATCTAGCTGGAGTTCACAGGCTGTGGCATCTTTGGTGCTGCTTTCTCTGGGACTCCCTGACTTCCTGAGGAAAATCATGAGTGCTCAGAGCTCCAGCAACCCAAATGCTGCTCTGGTTGGCCTTTGACTTGTGAAGACAGATCCTGTGGCTTGTTTTGCCAGGAACAAGCCCTAGAGCTACAAGCATATCTTCATACGGCCAGGGAAGGTTTGGTACTCCAGGGTACCTGGAGTTCAATAGCTCTTTACTGCTTCCAAAACATGTAGAGTGGATCAAAGCAAGGAAGACTGGCCCTTTTTCTGCTGACTCATGGGACAGTCCTCCCTTAAATATGTCCTTTCTTTCTTAGCTCTGTTTAATCACCCCTTCATTACTCATTCAGTTTAAAAGAAGCTCCTGGTTGTGCCGAGTGAAGAATTTTTATTTCTCCAATCCATATGCCCGTGCAAGCTCAGCAAAATCCACTGGCACAGAGCAGCTTGGTTAGAATTCTGCAGCTCCAGGGGTAGGCTTTGAGCATGTTTTTTTCTCCTTTGTCTTTGTGTGGACACATATACACACACAAGGAGAGGGCAAAGGCTAAAACCTCAGAGGGGCTGCTTACAGTTTCATCAATATTTCATGATTAAGAAGGTGACAGAATTCTGCTTTATTTAATAAGAATATTCCCTAGGTAGGTCCTGTTTTCCCAGCCTGCTCCTGTAATTACAAACTGTTTGTGCATTAGCTGAGCAGCTTCAACGGGTTATCCCCCCCTCAACTGTTTTAAATTAAGGAGTTGACTTTTGCCTTGGTGAGACCCATGCTTTTCCTGGAAACCAGTGACATTTTTCATAGATTATTTTAAAAGAATCAGGAAGGGAAGAAAAGAAAGTGTGAGAGAGAAACTGGGTGTGATTGGAGGAGCTGAATTTCACCCTCTCTGAGCACAGCTTGCGAGCATCAGGCCGTAGCAGTAAAAATGTCAGAAGAGACTCTCTAAACTAAGAATTGTAATCTGAGGGCAGCGTTGCCCACCAGCTGGATAAATGGTGCCCTGCAGAGAGGTGGGTTTGGAATCACGTTCACCACTGCCACAGCTCCCTGCAGCAGAAGTTGTCACTGGGGATTTCCACAACACAGAGTGCAATGAGCCAACATCTGGTTGGCTTCTATACCACAAAATACCTTTTTGTGAGTATGCTCAGTGCTCTGCAAGTCCCTGGTGCTTTACAGGCAAAGAAGTGTGAGGAGCCATATTTGCCATATTTTGAGCTCCCAGAATAGAGATTGGAAGGGGCTACAAAAAAGCACTGCAGATCTTTGGCTCCCCTGCATTCCTGCAGCTCAGTCTGGAGATGGACACAGCTCCAACATGAAATGGGAACTGGTCATGTCCATGGAACTGTTGCCTCACCATGGGTGTGTGCAGTGGTGCCAATAAGGAGGAAAAGAGGGCTTAAGGCTCCTTAGCACTCTCATCTAAGTAAATATGTGGCAAGTTTAGAAGTGTTTCATGGCTGGGGCCATGTTGGTTCATCTCCACCTCCTGAAGTTTTGGGCACAGGATGCACCAGGGGCAAGCACAGGGGTTCATGCTGGGGGCTTTGACCCTTGAGGAACTCCTCCTGGTTGGTGTAACATGCTCTTCTATGAGCTTCTAGGAGAAAAGCTGATTTTCCCCTTGGACAAAGCAATGGACATCAGGACCCTAGGAACTCTGCAGCCCTGGGGATTACCCCCTTAACAGGATATGTTTCATTAGCATCTCCAAGGGATGCTGTTAGATAGTCTGGAGGTGTCACTGTGGGAAAGCTCTGCCCTTTCAGGACTCCCCACCATGCTTTCTGTTTTAGTCCACAGTCACAGCTTAAAAGAAGCAGTGTTTGCAGTGAGAACATGGCAAGCAAATGACAAGATGAGCCACCGAGGGGTGCGGGAGGACATGGGCAGAATTTTGGGAGGTCGCTGCTGCTGTCCTGCCTCCCCACATTCATCTGACTTCTTTGTTCCAGCCTTAGGAGGGCAAATTCCACAGGCCATCAGCAATTGTGCCTGTGGCAGGATCAAAGCAGCCTCATTTCCAGGGTTTGTCTGGTGTTTGGATTCTCTGGCACAGGGACAAAGTCAGGATTATCCATCAGTGGGGCACTGAGAGCTGTATGTGTTCGTATGTGTATGTCTCTATTTGGCTCCTCTCACATCTGACACTCCTTGGAGTCTCCATTCTTCCTTCTGCTTGGAGCTCTCTCATCTACCTGGCTGCCTATTTTTATGAGACTTGAAGGAACCTCTAAGTTTTGGGAATATTTCATCTCTTTCTTATTGGTGTGAAGCGTCTATTTGGTTCAGAAGTTATTTGGGATGAAGATACATCAACAAGAGGTTAGGATTTCATAAATAAAGTAGAAGTAACCTTTCATTTTCAGTGTCACAACTCCCACTTTGCCCCTCAACAGGAATCAAGGGTGCATTTTACAAAAATGTGATCTTTTTCCCCCAATTTAAATGAATATCAAAATACATGTACTTGGGAGTGCTCAGTAAGTGCCATGAACATGTGCTCTGGGTAAAGATAATTAGTGTGATGTGAACATCACTGCTCACCTGTCTTTTCCCTCTGAACACATCCCAGCAATCCCTCCTTTTCCTGGAGTCTTCCCTCAGCCAACACCACATGGAGTCAGTGTGGTGCAGCAACAGGATCTAAACAAAGAGGGAAAAACCCTAATCTGTGCCTACATATCCCAAAGAACATTTAAGATCTCCTGAAAATGTCTTCTTGGGCATGGAGATATCTTCCAGTAACCTTGAACCTGTGGTCTCCTTGTGAGGCACCAGCATGGGAGGCTCAAACCAGCAAGGCAGAATTTATGTCCCACAGTTGCCTACATTTATTTGGGACTCTGATGGTGTGGTCTGGGGTTTCCACCTTCTCTGTGCTGCAATTTTTCTGTGGTGAAACGAGGTGCTGCTGCTGACCTTGTGTAAAGTGCTTTGGGGTCTTCAGTTGGGAAGCAGCCCATAAAAATTATATATTGTTGGGAAGAAGAATATAAAGCCCTAAGTTCAGAAGGTGACTGAAAGAGCTGTTGGCAGTTTAGCTATCATCTCTGAGGGATACTCTGAAAATCTAATGTCAATAAATGAGCCCTGTGCTGGCTCTGAAATCTCCTGCTGCATAAAGGCAAGATGGGAGTGACTCTGAGAGGCTGCAAGGGCTTCTCTTGTCTATGGGAAATCACCAGTTAAATCTGAGCTGGGATTAGGCAAATTTACTGTTCCAGGTTTAGAAAAGGACTACCAGGTTCTAGAGGGTGGACATGCCTGGTAGGGATATTGCTCAGTCCTTTTTTTTTTTTTCTGAGACCAAAATTTATAAATTATGTTATCCTCAGAAAACAAGTTGCCTTAATGAACTTTTTCACAGACCATGTTTGGCTCTTATCTTGCCCTAGGACATGGATTTGCTTTTAATGGAAGTCTTGAAACTAAACAAACAAACAAACAAACAAAAAGTAATAACTAGCTATTAACTGCTTATTCTCTAGCTGAGAGCTTATGGCTTGAGGTGTTTGCCCTTGTTTCATGGGTAATTTTCCTACATTCCTGCATGTGGATGAGTTTATACCATTCTGTTTGAGCTTTTCAGAGGTGGGGAGGCAGCTGGGGTCAATAGGAGGCACAGGCTGTGCTCTGTAAAGTGCTTTTACACAGCAGAGCTTTCTTGCAACAATTAGAAGTGGATGCAGCTCTGTGACAGCTGTAGAAGGGACCTCCAGTTTAATTAGGCTGAAGAGCCCCTTAGCAGATGCACAAGTGTCTCAAGAGTAGGAGAAGCAGCTGGACTTTATGCACCCATGTGAGATGCAGGACAGTGATCCAGAGGCATAGGGAAGTTAGGGGGTCTCTGAAGAAAATTTCCATTTGGCTGTAGTGGCTTTCCAAGCTCCCAGGCCTGTGGCTGATCTGCAAGGTCAGACTGCCCTGTGCTCCCAAGCAGCTCTGGAAGATGAATTGGCAGAATCAGCCTTGGATGTTAAGGGGAAGGAGGGAGTCTGTTTGCTCTGTGGGACTTTCATCCTTCAGACTCACCACTTGGTTTGGCCAAGTGAGATTCTGCTATGTGGTGAAGCATGGCACCAACTCCAAAGGCTGCCCCTAGAGCTGGGAGCAGAGCTGGGTGCCCCAGGTTGTGGTGCAGCCACCCTTGTGGTGCCCCTCTTGCACCACAAGGCACCACGATGAGGCCTGAAATCACCAGCTGGGTCCATGGACAGCAGGTCTCTGATCTCATGAGCTAGAACACCATCCACCCTTCAATCCTACAGGTGCTAAAGCATCTGTAGGACCTTAAAAAGTTGTCTAGCACTCCAGGGGAGTCCCCAGCTGCTGAGCCTCTCTGCCCCAGCTGACCCAGGGTGTCTCCAAAGAGGAGCCTTGGTGCTGGGCTATGAAGGCTGCTGGATGAGCAGCAACATGAGTGTGTGCCCATGGACACAGCCTGTCAGCACTGATTGCTTGTCTCACTCTTTTCAGAGGATATTTTTTCCTGCTTTGAATGTACTGGCAGGAATTTTTCTTTGGAAAACAAGCATTGACTGGACTAGAAGTGGAGCAACCTGGGTACGTGGGTCTGTAGAACTGGCTACAGACATGGCCAGCAGTGGTAGAGTGGAGGCAGGAAGGGCAACTCCTTCAAAAGATGGGTAAATAGTCCCAGTTCTTCATCAGTGAATGTCTCCCACCAGCCAGAATACAGCAGAATGATACACATGACTGTAGAAATACCGGGCATTATTCCTGGAGTTCCCTGCAGCCTTTCAGAAAGACAGCCTATCCAGGGAGGGAGAAGTCATGAGTTATTTTCCCTTATAAAGACAATACAGAACAAAGGGTCTCACACACACGTCTGAAGCTCTGTTTGTGCTGATGACTCCGTTTGCTGCAGTGATACTCCCTGAGACAATGAGAAAAACCTTTCTAGAATACCATTTCTCAGAAGAGGTGGGCTCACCTGAAAATCTGCTGTTGGTTAATAAACCTTGATCTGCTGAGTCTTTGTGCAGTCTGGGCTGGTCTGCTGTGACCCAGGGAGGTTTTGTGGATCTGAATGCAGAAGTCTTTGGCATCCCTGTGCAGCTACAGAATTCTTAAAAACAGTTTCATCAAGAGTAGTTTTCACTGTGAAAAAAACTCTGCCTCACTTGCAGTATGTTTCATGCAGTCAAGGTCTAGGAGAGAGTTATATAGCAGATAGTAAACCCCACCTACAACTTTTTTTTTTCTTTCTTTTTACAGACAGATGTCAGTGTCTTTGAGTGTATGCTACTTTTCAAAGAGGCTTTGTAAGCTGATGACACATTCTTCCGAGGCTACACAATACTTAGCACTGCTCTAACAATTTTTATCTTCAAAGTGTTCTCCCCTGTGTGAAAGGAAAGTCAGTCTCTTCCCTGAAGAATTTCAAATCTAAAAAGACAAAAAGGGGTTAGTGGAGAATGGAGCTACATGAAGCAAGTTCTCAGACAGTAGTTCACTCACTATAAACAAGTCATTTTTGGTTAAACTGAAACTTGGCAAAATCACACCACATTTTCAAGGTTTTTCACCCCCAAAAATGTAAGAAAAATATTTTTGAAAATATTGCAGTCTTGCACCTTGCTGATTGCTAAACCAAAACTTCACATATCAAATCAGTATTTTCACTGGAAATATAATTAACTTTTTTTTCTTCTAAAAATCATAAATATGAAAAAACTCATAGAATGAAACAAATAAATCATTTTATATTTCCTGGTTCAGCCACTGAATCACGGAAAATAAAATCAATGCAGGGAAGAGCCTTTAAAAAAAGAAAAACATTATAACCCCCTCTGTAAAATGGAGAAACTAAATGGTGGTGGATACCACTGCACTGATTTTTATGGTCGACCTTCTGGCTACCCTTGCCCTTCCCAGCCCCATGTCATGCATCAAAGCCAGCTTTGCTGTACTCACGATTACTTGAGCACGGTGCCGAGATGCAGCTGCATTCCTTCATCCTGTACAGACCAGGACCCTCGCAGGAATGGCTCTGCGCAGAACTTCTGCCTCTTAGCTCCTCTTTCTTCAAGATCAGCAGGCAGCAGAAGGAGTACAGGAGCTTCTGGAGGTAATAAAAAATACTGTGGGATGGCTGCTGCAGATCACTTCTGCTGTATGATCCTGTTTGGGGTATGGGTAATGCCAAACCCCACAGATACTGTGCTGGGCAGCAGTGAGATGTGAAATACCAGCCTTCACCACAGGATAGCTCTCAGGTTTGGGGTGAGCAGCCACTGGGTTGAGAGCTTTAGGTATCTGGTTGCCAGATAAGAGGAATTTTCCCTTGAAAATTCATCTTCAGTATCAGTGGAGACCCAATAAACATCTCTGTTGATTGGAGGGAGAGTCTGGACCATTGATAGGATCCTGGTCTTGAGTGGTGGTTGCCAACTGCACAACCTGTGTCCTATAAATGAGTATGGCAATGGCCAAGGGCATGCTGCCTTTGTGAAGGGATAAAGCATCTTCCTTGATGGAAGAGTGTGGAGAAGGTACCCTCAGCTGCACTAATTCAGGAACATTCAGTCTTCCTGCTTTGAGGCAGCACCAGGGTTCAGTCTGTGGATCTCAAACTCCTTTCTCTTCTCATTTGTGGTGAAACTGCTTGAAGGAATCTTTTCTCCTAAAGCAAAGGTCCGATCATGGTCCTATCCTTGAAGGACAGGAGTTTTTGAAAACCTCCCATCCTGCAAAGGACTGAAAGCATGAAATCCATCCCTCACTGGGGTTTGCACACCTTGCTGCACACAGAGATTGTACAAGGATGCTGGAGAGCATGCTGGAGAGACTAAACTGTGGGACTTTCTCTTTCCTCAGAGCACCCTTGCTCTGCACACCACGATAACAGCTCGCACCACAAATTTACAAAAGAAGCAATAAAAGATCCCCATGAACACTCTGAGAAGCCCCAGCATAAGGCCTCAGCCTTAAAATAATTAGTATTGATTTGCTCCAATAACTCGGGCTGCGTGTGATAGTTCCACAAGCTACATCTGCCTAGAGGCTTTGTGCCCAAAATAGCTTCCTTTTCCTCTCTCCTTCAGCTCCCGCTTCCTTCGCTCCTCCAAATCACTGCAGAGCAGTGTTCTGCAGGGAGCTATGAGGAAAATCCCATTATAGACTGTGTGGGAGCTCAAAAGATATTCACAAAATGTGAGCCAGGTTAAGTGAGGTTGGAGTATTAGAAGACAAATTGCTGGAAACCAGGCCACGCTTCTGTGGTGTTTCACAGCAAACAACCGAAATCAGCACTGACAAAATCAGTTCCTTCGAAATTTTGTTTGAGAAGAGCAAACGCCCTGTTGTCTGCAGGTGCTAAAAAGCTGCTGGAAGTGTTGGTGAATAACTTTTTTAAAGTCCTCATTTCTTACCACAGCTGTGCTAACAGCAACAATTCTCCCTGGTCTTTTTACTTTGGAGTATAATCCCTGCAGAGGGGGGATGTCTGTTTGCATTTTCCCATTAGTGACCAGCACAGTGGGTGAAACAGAAAGTTTAATTATGGTTGGGCTGAGGGAGATGACAGAGTTACAAAGGAAGAAAAGGTTCTCTAACTGACCACCATTTCTCCTCCTCCTCCTCCCCTGGTTTCTCAGAAAACCTCAGGGAAGTTTCTCATGCTTCTCCACAAACAGAATGGGAAGGATTTTAAAGAAAAATCTGGGGGAAGTTGGAAAAAAATTAGTTCAATGTGTTCTGCCAGTTGATCTCCTTATGCAGCCATTACCTTCTACATTGGTTACCTTAAAGCTTTTCTGACGTGTGCAATTACTGGTCCCCAGAGAGACTGAAAAAACACTTTTCACAATGTGATGCTGAGGCACTCCTTGACCCCCATGTACATTGATACATTCCAAAGTGTCCCATAGCAAAGATTTGGGTAATTTCCCCCCCCTATTTTTCTATTTGCAAAGCCAAAAGAAATAAAATAAACAAAGACTCAAAGCTTCTAATAGAATTATATAAATCATTGAGCTGTTATGCAGTAAAACAGTCATGCCCTGAAAAACACACTCATACCATGCTTATGCTCTTTTGGGAACAACCCTACTCTCCAAATAATAGGAAATCTCTTCCTGTAACTTTCCAGAGGTGCATGTCCCAAAAGGGGAGAGAAATATCCTTCCAGGCAGCTAAGAAGCAGCAAAATTTTGCAGTATGATTTAAAGGAATGAGTGTTATGATAGAGGTACTTACCATGCAAATGAAGCCTTAGGTGTGAGGTAATTTGAGATGAAGCTGGACCAGAATCAAGACCCAAAATGATGAAATAAAATGGAAGCCACGTATGAGAGGAACTACTTGGGGTGGACCAGTTTGCTCCCCGCTTTAAAAACACTTTATTTCTGAGGGAAATAGAGAAGGGATGCAATGACATGGGGAAAAGGAACAATTATTTCCATCAGTGCTGTTGGCTGGAGAGTGATCTGCTGGTTTCAGTGTCGTGTGGGACCACGTGTGGTTGTGTGTCCCATGCTGTGCACACGTAGATCCACTGCACGCACACTGTACTGCTGGGTCTGGGCTTTGCAGGTCTGCAGGCCTGTCCTCAGGCTAGATTTAACCTCTACTTTGAACTGAGTAGTTGGGGCATGAGTAGAGGGGGAGCAGATGGACTTCCCCTGCTCAGTCCCCGTCTCATTCAGAGGGACTCAGCCTTGCTTTGATCACACTTGCAAGTTTCACAGCTGAACAGGTGCCAAAATAGGAGCTGCTTTCTTGAAAATCTGGCCTCTAATAGCCTGCTCTGCTGAAAATGAGGAGACTTTGACATTTTTGGGTGGGATTCAGCCCACAGATTTAGATGTCCAGCTGTCCAAATTTCTATTATAGTCAATGAAGATCAGGGATGTCATGCATTTGTCTAAACATAGGCATCTAATGTCATTTTAAATGTCCTCTTTTATCGAAGATATCTCCCTGGGGCTAGCAAACATTACCCAAAATCTGTGGAAAACTGCACCATGTGGAGCAGTAGCTGGGAACTAGCCAGGACATCCCAGAACCTCTAATGGTACCAGATGCCTCTTTCAGGCAAAATATTTTGTCTCCTCAAGAACAATGGACTTGTACAGATGATGAGCATTGACTAGATCTCCATTGGCTACAAAAGACATTAAGCATCTAGCTTAAAATACACTTAGATTTAAGAGTCAATCTGACCTTTGATCCCATAATTAAGAGCTGATTCCTTCCTTTTGCTGCCTGCAATTCCTAACCCCAGAGGAACAGCCCTGAGCTCCGGACTGATGGCCCCTGTCCCAAGCCCCAGTGTATTACAGCAGAGTGGCCAGGACACCTGTTAGGTCTGGCTCCTTTGGGGGCTCTTGGCTGGTTCATGAAGAGACAGTGGCAAGGCTGTGGCCCAGGTGGCTCCAAAGAGACCAGTGGCACAGTGGATCAGCCTGATGGCTAAAACCCAGGATGGTTCCAGTGCACAAACTCTGGAGCAACTTCTGCCCAGCTCTCCATGTAAGCCTTGATGTGGCTTTTCTGCTGTGTTCTGTTTTCACTGTGTTCATATTATCCAGGTTTCAGGTAGTGGTCATGGTGCTTTCACTCCTTTGGAATTAAGGTGGTTTTTTGCTTAATTTTCAAGCTTATATAAATTAAAGAGCTAAGAAAGTGTATATGAATATGACCTCATTTTTCCCTCCTACCTCCCCCCACACACTTCCCCAGTTGACATGTTTGTGCAAATGTTGAAGATGAATAACGTAAATAGACTTCTTTAACAGTGATAGCTTATTAAAATAGCATGGGTGTGTGAATTTCTGTCGCTAACCGGGAACCCTGCTGCTTACCAGTGGCAATGCCATCCATGCATTATTCAACAGATGAAAAAGGCCATTGTTCCTGTGCTCTGGAATTAATCAGTTCAGTATGAAGATTACCTGTCACCAAAATATTGTGTTTACTGAGTCCATCAAAACAGCCCTCTGACAGCAGTTGGGTTTCCTCCATAGGGCCCTTGGTGCTAAAATACATGTTTGTAAATACAACCTGGTGCTGTTAAAGAGAATGCAAGAAACAACCTTTTTAATCTGTCTTGTGTGCTGCAGTTTAAAGCCTGTTGTGGGGGTAAGGAGTACCTGTGAATTATAATTCAATCAATCTGAAATCCATAGTGTTATTGTGACAGACCTAAATCCGACTTTCAGGCTTAAGTGCTTTCCAGCTGCAGCAGAGGCATGTGAGGTCTTTAACTTCATTATTTTGCTTCTATGCCCTTTCTGAGCTTGGGTACTTTTTTTTTACTGAAAGTTGTGGCCTTTCTCCCGTTTCTTTTCTCCTGACCCTTGACCTCTCACTCCGTTCACTTTTCTTGCTGCCAAAGTGAGGTATTTGAACATCTGGCCTTGCCTATTTTCACCACTCTGCTGTATCAGATTAAGGAGGTCCAAGGTTGAGCTGTGCTGTGGCACATATCAAAAGACTATTTTGGACAGACTGATGGAACCAAAATCTGAGTGGACAAAACCAAAAACCTCTGTAAAGCAGAAGTGTAGCCTGCTTGGCTTCTTTATTTTTGCTTCTGAGTGCCCAGGATATTTGAAACAGGTAGAAATGCTACTTACACGTAGTACCCTCCATTTTTTATTTTTGCACAGTTTTTCCCCAACAAATACATCATAAAATATCCATTAAATGGGATCCCATATATGGGATGCATGTGCAGTTGCACAGTCTCAGCTAAAAACAAGTGATTTCCTGAGTGGTGACAGAGGACATGGATGGAGCTGTCCCTGTCATGTCTCCAGCTCCTTGCAGAGCCCTGGCTGGGCAGAGGCAGATGTGCAGCAGCAAGGTGCTGCCTGCCTCTTTGTCTGCAGAGGCACTGGTTTCAGTCTCTCTCCCTTAATTTGCCCAGATGCTGCTTTTAATTAAGCTCCAAAAGTTTCATGGTCTTTGAGACCTCTTCCACTCTGTCAATTTTCGTAGGAGCTGGCAGGCAGTGTGATCACAGCCTTGCTTCTGCTTAAATTCAGGCTGAGGTTTGTGCACAGAGATGACTGTTTCCAAGCAGGGTTAATGCATTCACCTGGGGTGTGAAATATCAGCGATGCTGCATGTTTCCCAGATGACCTTGACTCTGAGAGTGACTGGCCATATGCTCACTTAAGCTGATGACAATTTTTTTCCCCTCTTGTTGACTTCAGGGGGTGCCTGATCAGGGCTCTAATCTCCATGTGTCTGTAATCCCCATCAGTAAATGAGCACGCACTTTGCTTTATTTAAAATGCGAGCTCCTCACGAACACCGTTTGTACAGATTCCAGGATGTGGGGGCTGGTATCTCCTTCTGGATCAACTACATCCAGTAATAAATACCAAGCCTTGCCATCCTCCCAGAGGGGTGCTGTCCCATGGCCAAGGACTTTCAGAGTGTGTCACTGCCTCTGACTCACAGCTGTAATTCAACTGTGACAATGGCAAGGAGTGTAATCCAGGGAATAGGTTGGCCTTTTTCCAGGAGGAATACGTCCCCTCACAGAAAGGCAACTGTCTCCATGTCTTCTTGCTCCTAACTAGATAAAATCTGATAGCTTTGAAAAGATCTTTTAAGGATGTTCTGCCATTTTTAGAATTTCCCAAGGAGAAAAATGGATGATTTTAATGGAGAGGGCCAAAGGAAATACAATCTCTTTAAAAAGTATTTGGGGGCAGAAGGTGGGGGAGAACCAGACAACGATATTGCTTTTGAATATTCCAATTAGTACTTTCAGAAGAAAACTATTTTCAGAAGTGTTTCTTTGTTCTTTCGACTGGCTGAGGCCCATTTTGTTGGTCTGAATGCTGGTGTCTCTGCTCTTGCTGTATAGATCATGTCCCTGGCCTGGCCACTTGAATTCCCTAAGCTAGAAACAGTTTCATTCATTGCAAGTATGTCAGCTCTGCTCCAGGCTCTGTAATAATAACTCTTTCACTTCAGCTGATGAGATCTAGATACCAATCTTAGTGAGGTCACCAAAGGAAAAAAAAAGAGTTTGGTCACTTCTCCATTGACGATTCAACACAAACCATATATCTCTGCCTAGGGCGCCTCACACTTCCTCCTTATTTTATCCAAATTGCATGAAAAGTACCACTGAGATTTAAGCCCTCCATCCCTCCATGACATCATTCATATTTGGTACCTCCAATGTCATAGGCACAAGTGGCAAAAGGGTTCTCATTTTATTAATGCCAATCCTCTCTAATGGAAAGAAGCTGTGAGGCTGACCTAAGCTCTCCTCAAATGCAAAGCACAAAAACCCTGTACCCAGAGACATTACATAAAGCTAGTAACAGCCTTTTCTCTGGTGCTACTGAGTAGAGAAAAAGGAGCAAATGAATTCAAGTCTGTTTATCCCCATCTGGTTAGATGATGTGTTATTGGCAGGCCTGGCTGAATTTGCTTTGTGTGGCACCTTATACAAGACACCTAAGGCATATGTCTTCCAGATAAAAGACAAGTCCCCTGATTAAAGGGTCAAAGCAGAGTGCTGACAGTAGGAAGACGAAGCAAGCTGTTACTGAGCTCTGTGGAGGGATGGGAGCGGAGATTTCAGAGCAAGACAGCGAAAAGCTGAGAAAAGACGCATTTCATCCAGGCGGAGATACCAGCATTGACTGCACAAGATGCAGAAAAAGTACCTGCTGTTAATGCAAACTGGAGAGAATTCCCCTCCAAGGACCCAGACAGAGGCAGTGGGGAGTGGTGTGTGAAGGAGACCTGGAAGGGACAGATGCTGCAGTGTGCTCCTGCAGCAGGTCCTGCACTGGTGGCCTTTGCCACACCCCTTTTCTCCCTGTCCCACCATCACCTCCTTCTTCCTCCTCACCCCCCACTCCAGGCTAGCTGTGGGGACCTTGACCTCACCAGAACACAGGATTGGGGCTGCCCCAAGAAGAGGCACTGACCTTTACTAAGTGGCTCCAGGTCCTCACGCAGGACCAGCACTGGGGTGTAAGAGCAGTTAGTCACCACCATTTGTCCCTCTCTTGTCTATATTGCCCATTCCTTCAGGTTTTTCCCATTTCACATCTCCTCTGGGGACAGCAAGGCAGCCCTCCTTGCCTCCCAGAAGTGGAGAGCTGAACCTTCCCTGCAGGAGAAATTTCCAGCCCCCAGCACCAGGCATGCTGTGGCAGCTATGGCTCCATTCCTGGGGACTGGCTCACGGTGCCCTGTGGAAAAGACTGCAGCACAGGATCCCTGAAGCAAAGATTAATTAATGAGTGTTTGCACAGCACTTTAAAGGTGTGAAGAGCCATATAGATGCTGCTAAGTATCATTGTTAATTATGATTAGGTGTAATATTGTAATATATAAATATTGCACAGTAAATAGCTTGAAGAGCATGGAGACAGGATTTTTCGGCAGTCATGGGCATTTTGTCTTTATAGCTGGAGACACATCCACCCATTGGATACAAACCTGGTCTGGGAATTTGAAGGGTGCAAGCAGTGGGAGGAGAATAGTCAAAAAGCTATTTTGGCTGTAGACTGACTGTGTGGATTTTTTGTAGGGAATGGGGAGAAAACAGAACAAGGTAGCATTTTGAAACAAAACATTGGAAAAAATTACTATTAAAATAGGCTTATTTCTTCAGTCCATTTGAAGGAAAATAAAACCTCACCAGCAGCAATATTTTTGCCAGGATGTGTTTTGTCCAAAGGCAGGTTTTGGTGCTGAGCACTGGGAGGGGTGACTGCAGCCCAGGGACTCTCCCCAGGGTGATCCAAACAGCCACTTAGAACTTTTGCTTCCCTGTTATAGGAGCTTTGGTGGTTGCTGGAGGAGTTTCATCTGCACCCCTTGCTGTCTGTGCCAAATGTTCAGGTCTCTTGTGTGGGTAGGCAGATTATGCCTGTCCTCAGCTTTGTGGACTTTCCTGTGAGCAGTGGCATCTGTGTGTCCACCCTCTGGCCACCCAGAAGGACCAAGATGGACAAAAACTGCTCTCCACATTGCCTGTGTGCTTGGACTGAGCAAATGGGCTGTAAATCTGAGGGTTAAGCCCCTGAGCCAACACACCTGACAGATTTGCAGTTTTAAGTGAAATTCTGTTAAAGTCAAACACCTGAGTATCCCTGAGCCTGGGGCCCTAATTTCTCAGATTCTCACTTTCCTCACCTGTAAGACTGAGGACAATAATTCCCTTTATGAAACAGGTGGAGATGTATGGCCAAAGGGCTTGAAGACAAGGAGAGTTAACTTTTATTAAGTGGATTCTGAGGGCCAGAAGGACTGCTGTGATCGATAGGTCTTGTCCACATACCCTTCCTCTGCACATCCTTTGTACCAATCCTTTAGCCTCTGTTTTAGTGCTGGTGTGTTGTTATTCTGTGCCTTAACCCACCCCTGAGACCTCCATCTGCCTCCCCCAGTGCCACCCCAGAGAACAGATCTGGTACCTGATGCCTTTGATGCAAGGTTTGCCGGGAGGATGAATTTGTTAATATTTGTTAAAGGCTATAATTTGATGGCTGAGGGGCAGGTATATTAATCAGGGGCATGTGAATGCTATTGAAACCTTAATTTGCCAGAAAGAAAGGAGAAGAAGTGAGTAGAGCAGGGAATTAGCACATGATAAATCTACTTAATATACAGAAAGAGAAACTTATAGGGAACGAGCTGCTCTGCTTCCTCTCCTTTCTGTCATTCATGCCTTATTAATAATGCTTGTGATGTTAATTTTCATCTCACATAAATGACAAATAAAAAGGCCTGATTTATATTGTTCTTGAAATACAAAGATTCATACACAGCCTTGGAGAGAAACTCTGATCGCTCATTCCCCCTGGTAAACATAAATATTCAATAACTAATATTGAATTTTGGGAAGGTTGATCTGTTCTCTTGATCTCTACAGCAGCCTGTTGACCCTGTCATGTGTTACAGGCAGCATGAGATTGAAAATTGAGTCTCATCTGTATCTGCATATACCAAGTGAATCCCAGCTAAAAGCTGCTGTATTAACTGTCTCTGATTTGCCACCACGGTGTTACTGCCTTGCTGAAGAAGTAGCACCCTGAGTACACACTTCATGCAAAACTTTGGAAATTGTTACCCTGTATTTGCTCAAGGAAGTCCTTGATATGCCTCATTCCAGCTTGCAGAGAGAGCTCTGCTGCACAACAGATGGCAGGAGAGCCTGGTTTTCCCAGGATGTGCTCACTCCTACCCCAAGAGTCCTTTGGTGCACTGCAACCCTCTATCATAAATTTTCTTCTATACCATATGATGACCTGTGCTTTCTCCAACCCTGTACGGAGCACTCAAGCACCCTCTGGAGGGAAGGAAATGCCCTGAAGGAGAAAGAGAGGAAGCAAACAGTTCAGTCCTGCAGGGAATTTGGACCTGGCTCCTTCCTTGGTGCTGGTGTATAGAGACCAGCAGGAAAGAGAGCAGGGAGCTGGAATTTTTGGCTGGTAACCACTGCTTCTTTCATCCCCGAGGACAGAGGTGAGGAAAAGCCTGCCCATAAATTCTCCCAGCTCAGGGCAGCTCATTGCTTCTGTAATTGCAATTTTTTGCAGCTTTTAGACAGCACAGACCACTCCTGACAGCAGGGTACCAGCTCTTCTTGAGGCTGAGTCCAGAGAGAACCATCTCTCAAGATGAGAACCAACTCAAGAGCCACCAACACAGAAACCTCTTGTGACCTGTTGTGTCATCTCTGAGAAGAGTCTTCAGCACTCACTCTTTTCTAGACCATCACTGCCAAAACAGCCACAGAGGAGGAACGTGGAAAAATCAAAAGAAGGAATAATCTCCAGTGCATGTTATTTTGTAAATGAACATTAAAATAAAAAGTAACCCAAAACCACAAAACCCAAATAACTACAAGAACACTCCTAGCACAACAAAATTCCTCTCTGGAGTCCCTAGTGGTTTAACCAGAATTTCTTCCTCCTTGCTTGACCTCTCACAACACCCCTGAACTATAAATAAACTTGTGATAGTTATGACACAAGCCAGGCTGCCAAAGCAGGCCTGGAAAGTGGATGGAGATGCTGTGAATGATCTCTACCATTTGAAGTGTTACCTTACCGTATTTCTTCCCAGAGACCAAGACAAGGGAAAGAAGAGAGAAAATCAGTTGAAAAATATCTTCTCATTTTGCATTTTCAAAATCATTCCCTTTCTAAAAAAGCACTTTTAAATGTATAGGTGGGTTTTTTTTGCCCGTACATAAATGGCTCTTTTGCACAATAAACACATAAATTGGGCTATCAAGCATTTCTAATACACTGTGTTCCCTTTTGGGTATCATAAATATCACAGTGTAACCCTTACCTCTGTTAGTTTCTGTTTGTAGTCAAGACATAGGAAGAATCATTCTCACAAAAATACCTTACTCCCTGGAAATGGCTTGTTGTAGGTTACCAATCAATCCCTTAGGAGTCTGTAGGCAGACCCTTTCTTGCTATAAATTTGTGGCACTCCACTGAAGTCAATGGAGATTATATAAATGGAGGCTCTGACTCTGTGTGTGTGTCTCTCACTCCCTCATGCATGGCATGCTTTAATCAGCTGAAGTAGAGATCTTGCTGTATAACCTATTTGAGAAAGGAGAAAAAAAAAAACATCAGAGAAGTGATCTTCTTTACCTAGGACATGGATTTTCTGTTTGAAGCTTGGGCTTCTGGTGATGGCTGGGAAAAACCTTGTTGGTGAGCGTTTGCAGGTCTGGGGTGACTGAGAAGAGCACTATTCTTTTAAGTATTTTAAACAATTTTTTAGGGGGTTCTTGTTTATGAAGTGCACTTCTGCCAGTGGCACCTCTGACCACAGCAGCATTACTTGTCTGAGGCTGCACTCTTGAGTTCTGTTTGCTGACCCATTACTGCATCAAAAAAGGAGAGATTGAATTTAGCTCCAATACAATTGCATTAAGTTTCCAATAGACATCTTTTATTTCCAATTGGATATGGCATCTCCCTTTGAAAAAGAACCAAGAGCAGTGTTTCCAACAAAAACCTCTGGAGGTCTTATCTGTGACCTTCTCTCCAGAACTTTTAGCAAAATCCTGTTGGATTAGGTACTTACTTTGTTAGAAAACATACCTTTGAGCTAATATTGATAAATATTTCTGGCTTGACAATACTTGAAAACTTATATTTGCAATGGAGCTAGACTCATAGGACTGTCCAGAACACTCCATGATCTTTTTTTATAGAGTAAGGAGATGATGTACTGTAGTGTGGGGCACGTTTCTCTATTTCCATAAATATGTATGACAAAGAGGCAAATTTTGAACACCATCTTGCTTTTGTCTAGACATGAACCACATGTCTCCATGAGCATTTGCTACTCAGCACTCAATAATTTTTTCAGACAGCAATGATCAGGTTTTTGGTTTTTAAACTGTTTGTTCTGCACATCCACTACTTCCACTGGGTGAATGGCTCATATCTGATTAAAAGAATACTCCAAACAGGAAAATAATAGGATGCTGCATTGTGCTTTATCGAATGATGAATATTATTAGTTCAGCCTGGCACAAATTTGGAAACATTCTGGGCATTGTGTTTGTCTTTTTTTTTGAATGCCCAAAGTCCTAGCTCTGCTTGTTTACAAAGAACAAGCAAAGCAATTCCACAAAATACCAGGAATCAAATTCAAGCTGTTTTGTTTACACTCATTTACCAAATCTGTTTCCATTCTCTGACTAGCTCTCATTGTAACTAGAGTTTATCAACATTTTTCAAACGCCAACATTTCAGTGAAACAGATTTGTTTGGGGGGAGGAAGAGGAAATGTTCACTTCATTCCAAAGAAAGAAGACTACTCATGAGTCAATTTGTTCAATTTGATTTAAAAAAAGCCCTATTTTCAATTATCATTCCACATATCTTGCAAGTTTCTCATCTGAATTAGACAGTTTTCAAGATATTTCAAAAAAATCCTGAAAAAAGCTGCTGAATGACAATTGCAGATTTACCTTGCTTCTGTCCAGTGAGACTGATGTTTCTGAGTACCCCTATGTAGGACAAGTACTTCATTTCTCTTCACATCTCTGGCACTTCAAGGTTTAATAATTATAAATTATGAAATTATCTAGAACTGCAAGTGTACATAGACACCCTGAGGACTTTAGAGAAACAATACATGAGGAACTAGAGCTAAGGGGGACTAAATCAATATGTTCTTGTCATTGCTTAGAAGGTGATACATGTCCCATTATTGGCTTCACCTCTTCTCCTGACCTGTTTCCCTGCCTGATTGCAATCCCTGATATACATACTGAGAGTAATCTGTGGCATAGACTTGTCTGTAATTTCTCATTCTTACTCAGAACAGAAAACCCAAAAGATTGTGCATGGGCTTCAGTGAAGAGGGGCCTGAGTTTGGGCTGCTCTTACAGCAGAACCGAGCCCTGAGCAGAACTGAGAATTTATGGCTGGGATTGCTGATCTCTAACATTACTGATTACTTAATATCAAATGTTTTGTGTCTGAAATAAGTTTCCTGCTAGTTTGACTTAACAAGTACGGTTTGTACAGCCCACATACTTTTAAAATAATTATTTTCCTCCCACAGCTATTAGTGAAAGCTGTGACATCTTCCCCTTCTTCGCAGTGATATGTCATCTCTGCTTCAGCACCAGATGGTCCAGGAAAATGAGCAGGAGAAATAAGCATGTCTATTTTCCCCTTCCTTAACATGGCAAGAAAATAAATGTGAAATAAAGTGTTACCTGTGCTAGGATAAAGGCTCTGGATGTGATGGCTCTCTCTGCCAATTTCCTCCTTGGCTCTTTCCTCCTTGCCCCCTCCACCAGTGCAGTCACAGCTGGTAACGGGACATTATGGATGGACTGTCCTTCCCTCTGACCATCCTCCTGGAGCTTCAGGTGCAGGAAACACCTCAGCCATCTTTTTTTATCAAAACCTGTTGCACATCATGTATCATACCTGACCCATCTCATGATTAAGTCTCTCTGTTTGGATTAGGAGAGCTAACATTGGTTTCTGACTCTGCTCTGGGGACCTCCAATGACCTTAAATGCTGTTCATGCTTCATGGTCCCTCAGCTGTCAAGAGGAGAGAGTAACTATTGCTTTTTCTCCTGCATATTTAGGAACAGGTCTTGTCTGTGGTTCCTGAGTCAGGCAATCAGAGTAGAGATTCACTCCCAAGTCTAGAAAGGTGATTCTTACACTCACACCTGTGAAGTAAAACTCAGAAACCTGAACTGAGTATAACGGAGAAAAATAATATCTATACAGGTGTAGAGGCAACTGACACAATAGTTAGGAAGAGCATGACAAGGGAATCATTGTCCCACCACCAGACTCCCAGGCCACAGTGCCAGGCCATCCATGCCTTAGCTTTGACTGGAAACTGAAGATGGCAGTAGGTGCCAGCAAATATACTCTGGTTACTGGATTAATAAGAGAGGACCTTTTACTGACCCTCAGGGTGTCTCCCTGAGGGTCAATAAAAGGTCCTCTCTTACTAATCTCCAGGCTGGTGCCCCAGCTGTCTGGAAGGGTTCAAAGCTGTGGTGTCCCATCTTGTGATGTTCCCAAGCCAGTATTTACCTTTATTCAGTCTCAGTGTTCAGAGACAAGGGAGAGAGAAAGAGGAGTCAAGGACGGCCTTTCCAGTTCTCCTGCAGCCAGAATTCCTCACACATTAAGGCTGTTTCACACACATCTGCCCTACAAGTCCTTCACAGAACCACAAAAGGGGTCAGGTTGGAAGGGACCACAGTGGGTCATCTAGTCCAACATCCCTGCTCAGTCAGGCTCTTCCCAGAGCACATTGCACAGGATTGCATCCAGACAGTTCTAGAATGCCTCCAGGGAGAGAGATTCCACAACCACTCTGGGCAATCTGCTCCAGTGCACAGTCACCAGCACAGTGAAGAAGTTCTTCCTCTTCACTCAGGCTGGAGCAAGAACAAAGGGAAGGTAATTTGGACATTAGCTCTAGTTAGCATGTAGAGCTTCATCCTCCCTTTTATTTTGAGCTAGAGCTGCTGAACCAGCTTGAAATTCAAACTGTCCTACCACTTCTGCCTTAAACTGCAATGTCAGGTCAGCAACCCATGCAAGGGACAGACCTTTTACACTGCAGGCACGTCCTCCCTGCCCTAGTGGAGGATCCTGTCTCGCAGTCCAATCTGCTTGCATGGGAGGAAACAGAATTCATGAGGGTGTGAGCATGAAATTCAGCTGTGAAATGTCTGTCCCCTTGTTTTATTCTGCTCTCTGCTCACCAGAGTGTTTGTTAATCTTCAAATTCCCTTCGACTTCTGCTCCAGTGAATACATGTTTCAGACTTTCCTAGTACATGTTTCTTGTCTTTTTTCTTGAAAGCCCTGTCATTTATCAGATAATAGAAACAGTATGACTGAGATCTAGGACAACCCAATAAGGATATAAAATATTCTGGGTGAGCATCTTATGAAGAAAAAGGTCTTGAACTTCCTTCAGCAATAGCTTGACAAAAGCAGAAATAAAGAGTACCTTTACAAAAGCATAGATTGGGTCATAAGTATTTTCTGGCCCAAACTACAGCTGTTTATCTCTTCTGATAGGCATCCATCAGAAATGGTTTGAGCAGTGACCTATAGTTTTTATTCTTGGCAAAATGCTATGCTTCCATTTTCTTTTCATTACTGGCTTACAATAAATTGCACTCATGTCCCAAAAGCAAAAGTCTCTCCAGTCCATTATCATTCCCTAGGGTCATTCTTTCAAATGTAGTTAAACTTGGATCTTTCTTGCCTCTGAGGCATCTCTCTTTTTTAGACCCTTTTCCATTTGGACTGACTAAAGTTCTAAAAGGTTAAATAACTTGGCCAGGGTCATGTAGTGAGTCTGTGGCTGGGCAAGAGAGAGAGACCCTGCACATGACAATAACCAGCCAAGCCCCCAGGCCCCAAGCCCTCAAGCAGTATGAAAGGATTTTATAGGCAAACCAGCTCAGAAAATTGCAGACTCTTAAATACTTGAGTTTATAATGGAAATACTAAGAGAAACCTGACTGTAGCAGTGGAATAGTAGTAATGCATTACTTATTCCATTAATGGCTGTGTTCTTAATAGAAACAGGTTCATTACATGGTAAGAAGCAAAGTTTGCATTAAATAGAAACATCATTTGGTGTTTTATTGATTAAAAGGAGATTAGATTTCCATGATGTTCTTTAGCAAATAGGATGCCTCGGAGGAAATGTATATATTTATATTATAAGCAGGAGGGTTTTATTACAGCATAATGGAAAGAAAATGTATCTCATAATGATAGTTTATATCACACAAGGGATCTGATAACTAAAAGTTTAACTCCTAACCTAGCAGTGAAGTCCAGAAATCTATATTCATATATTAGTGCAAAGCTAACTTTTTCCATTTGGAAAGTCTATTGTTCCATGCTGCAGGTGACATCGAGGTTAGACCCTCGCTTCTCAACCAGAAGACCAAATCAAACCTGTCCCTGTGGACTACATGGTGAGGGTAAATTATTACACTGAAATATTAGCATCAGCAGAAACCTAATCAGTGAATACATGGCACACCCTTGTTTCACTTCTCTCTGGATCCTTAATGGTATAAATATAAGCAATGCTAATTACCCACCAATGATTTCATTGCTCTCTTTCAGACACACGTGGCTGTGAAGGCATGCTTGTTCTCAGCTTTAGGATTGTGGGTGATGGGCTGAAATTCAGCTGTGTGAGAGCCACCTTTCCATCTGCCTCACTGCTGCAGCAGAGTCGATCCTGGCATCCCGAAATCACCACAGAAACTTTTGTTAGCAGACCAGAATATTTTGTTAGACCAGAATCACATCAGCTCAAATTGGAGAACATCCTGATGAAGGGCAGGGTGGGCTAAGGCACCTTGCAGACTGCTCTGACTTACACCTTGAACCATCCTCCAAATGCTCTGATACATATTCCCCAAGCCTGCCCTGGATTCAGGCTGATGGATTTAAAATCTAAATCTTTAAAACACTGAGTGGATCCCTGTGCTGATATGAATGTGGGGGACGTGACTGACTTAGAAACAAGCACCTCCATGCCCCAATGTGTATTTCCTGTTCAAGCAGAGAAGAAATACGACAGGTGAGTACTTTTTCAGGGGTGGATGAGATTTTACTGAGTAATCCAAAGTGGATGGGTTGTTTCAAACACTCCCTCAGTACCCAGCCTCTCTGAGACAATGTCCCTGTAGCAGATGTTGCCATTCATGGATCTATGGCTTGAGAAGAAACCCATCACTTTTCTATCTGCCATCCATCAAGTCAGTCAAGAGTTAATTGAAAGGCTCCCATTAACTTCAGTGGGGCCAGACTTTGCTCCTAAATAATTCTGAGGATTTCAATTAATGTTAATGGACACCTAATGCCAGTAACTAACAATCTCTCCCTTTAACAACCTAATTATTTCTTGACAGATGTTGGACTAGTAAATAATCTAGTGGTCTTTGGTGGTAGCTGTAAGACATCTTTGGAAAAATGCCTCTCATGGCAAAGTAAAAATGGTTTTCCACCAACCACCCTGCAGATGGTCAGGTTTTACAACTTGGCTGTGTTCTGATGACCTTTTTTTCTTTTTTTTTTTTTTTTTTAACTACGGCTGAAATATGTATGATAGGAAGGAAATACTGTAAATGTAGCTTGGTTGGCTTTAGTTCTGCCAGAGCACGAGATTATAGTTCCTAAGTGCTTGCTGGCAAGTATGACCTGATCATTTGTAGTCTAAATTTCTGTAAAATAAAATACCTGTTTCTAAATATCTGCAAAATGGGGTTGAGGACTCCTGTGCCTGACTATGAGCTTTACCCAGGGAGCATCAACAGCTCTAACCACCCTTTACTTAAGTGTTGCATGTAATTATGCAGTTATTCAGAGATACAACAGGTCAGGGTTTCCAGATGGGTGCAAGGGATGAGGTGGGAAGAAAGAACATTTTAGAGATCTCCCGAAAATTTTAGTACTTAATGTGACAAATGTCTCTTGCTTTCAAATAGCCAAACAGAAAAAAGACAATGTCAGAAGAGTAAAAAACAGAGAGACCTGTGGAAATTACAGTCTACTTTATCCACTGGCCCCTAAAGCCCAAGTCCCTGCTGTGCTGTCCTTTTTTGCTGCTAACAAGGGCTCCCAAAAGATAGCTCACATTTGTCACACAGAATGTAATCCAGCTAGTCTGTAGGTGATGATGATAGCAATAGAAGCATGGAATAAATCAACAACAGCTTCAGGAAACACTGCAGCAGTTCTAGATGAAAAATGACAAATTTCTGAAGAATTTGTGGAATATCTAAATTGCTGTTGAAAAATCAAAACTCTTCCATAAGTGAGGATAGGGAGGCATAATTAGAGTTGAAAATTAAGGCGATTCTCCTTATTTTAACCAAAGAGTCATTGAGTTTGCCCCTGTAGCTCACCCAAGCTACAGGGGCAAACAGTGAGATCAGTGAGATCAGTGCAACATTCAGCCTTCCTTTGCATCTGCCTGCCTTTCATGTGCAACCTGTGTGAAAACCTCCTTCCCTCACAGAAGTCTTTTTCACCATTTTCAGAGGCCAGACCTAGAAAAGACTGTTTCTGTAGCCATGTCCACCTCCTGCCTGGCAGCCTGCCTGGTGCTGCCTGGCACCAGCTTTGCCTCCTAGGCAGACAACAAAGCTCTCAATACTTATTGTTTTTATAGGAATGAGGCATAACGATGATATTTATACAATCCAGCATGTGTCTGATTCAGATTAAAATGTGTGAGGACCATTTTTAAGGATATGGTTTCCTTTTGGATGGTACTGAAAGTCTTCTCAGTGTGTTTAATGGTGCTAGACCTGGACAGGAAAAAGGTAAATTCGATACATCTGTGAATTCTGTGTGTCCAAGAGCCTGCTGGGGAAATGCCAAATAATTTCCCAACACAGTCCTACCTGAAGATAAATACTAGGGTATTTGTTACAGAGCATGCTTGAAGGCACCAATCCCATATTTCAGGGAATTTGCCTGGCCTGAGTGTTGGCATGATGGTCAGAGCAGAGGCAGAGGTGGGCACTGAAGGTGCCAAAAATGACTTCTTTTATAGCCAATGTGGAGAGAATGGGTGTGATTATCTGACCCTAAAGCTTAGGATGAGCTGAACTGCACAACACAACACAAGTGTCTGTTCTCTGCACAGAGTCAGGCTGTTCAGTGCAAGCACTGGGTCAGGTGAATCTCTCCCACCAGGCTTGGACATGGATCTCTCAGATGGCTGTTAAGTGGTCACCGGAGCAAAATGTGTTAGCCCAGGCCAAAGATGATGATTTACAGTTTGTTGTTCACTTCCTTGAGAACTGTGATCACGTACTGATCTGAGATGATGCCTGTGAGTTGATTTTTTCATTTGTTGACACCTAATAATAGTAATTGGGACATCTAATCTAGTAATTTGGTAATAATGCACTACTTTTGCTTCCTGAATTTTGAGGCAACATCAAGTGTGACATCTCAGTGTAAGGCATTGATGAGAGCTGGGACACTGTGTAGATGAGGAATTTTGGGTGGGATTGGTTGAGATGCAGAGAAGCAAAAACCATGATGACTAGAGACATAGTGGCTATATCTTTGCTTATAAATAAAATAGGCCAAGTCCTGTGCTCTGGTGCTAGAGCCACTGGCATGTCACAGCTCATGTCCATGCATCTGAACTCTCTTACATCATAATTAGAGTAAAACATGCCCCAGACTAGATTAAATCAACTAAAGGTGTTGTTTTTTTTTTTTTTTTTTTGGTAGATCAGATGTGGATGCTGACCATAGCATTCATTTTGGGGATGAAGAAAACACGGAGATGTGATCTGTGAAAGTCAGGAGGAGGTAATGGAAGGCAGGAAGGCTGTACCTGTCTTGTCAACAGCAGAGGCATCATTGCATCACTGGTGGCAGAGGAGGGATAGAAGGCCTTATGAGGTTTTAGGCATGACGTTTTCTGCTTGTGCAGGCTTATGACCCTGGGTGAACCTGCCTGCTTTATCCAGGCTTTTCTCAAGAGTCACGAGCACTGGAGACTCCTCCAGGTGACAATTTTGTGGTTCTGCAAGAGTGCAGGACTTCATGGAGCTGAAATAATGTGCTAATCTACATCTGTGAAGCTTCACATCTGGCCACTGGCTGATAGTTTGAAAAACATAATTTTATGGTCATGTTTATTGCTCTGTGTGGCTGTAAATGTGGATTAGTCCATTTCCAAAGTAAAAGATGATAAGCAGACATTGGAGAAGAGTATGGGGGCACCTGGAACTTGTCAGTGCTGAAAAAAGTAAGGATTGTTTGAAGAAGTGAGATTTTAAAGACAGATTTGGATGTGAGAAGATAGAGACCCAGATTTTCAACTGTTCCCAGCTGCTCTCGAAATACAACACAGCAATAAAATTAGGATTTGAAGATCTGGGTGGCACAGAACTGGCAGATCCCTGGGGGTTTTTATACCATTCACTTCAGGAATTAAAATTAGGAAACTCTGCTTGTTGGAACTGTTTCTTAGGATCACATTTATAAGTCAGAGAAACTCTACTTCTGATGGATTTGAGTTGTAGATGGAGTGACTCAAAGTAATTTATAACCCACTTTGGTCATCCACTAGAAGTATTTCAATGAATACCAGAAGAATGTGGCCCAGGAAAGATCCTCTCAAAGAAGGTTGGATTCTGGAGCAAAACAAAAACAAGAATGGGAAAATGTAGTGATAGAACCAAGAAGACAAAAATACTTATGGAATAGTGTGGACAAGGGAAAGATGAGGTCAGAGACACCACAGAAAGAACAAACTGTATACTCCCTGTCCCCTTGCAGCATCTGCTATCTAACACAATCTCTCTCTCCTTTTCTCACTTTCATTTTCTGCACAACTCAAAGATGGAACTGCTCGTGGCTTTATTTTTGGCTTTTCAATATCTGTGTCCGTATGAATTTTGCTCATCTGTATATCTCAAATAAATGAGATATGAAATGTAATTAAGCAAGTAAATTAAATTAGTGTGATTTGTCCTGTCCTTGTTCCTTGCCTCAAGTCCATCTCTTACATGTTTCCACGACTTATCATTTCTGTGGGGAAGTAGATTGAAGGCCTAAAAAGAATAATGTGTTGAAATTAGCGTGGTGCTGATGGGGTCCTTGATTTAGTCTCGTTGTACTTTAACAACATTAAAAGGTCAAGATCTATCCCCTCATACCCCTTGAGCAGTGACAATTTCCTGGGCTATGTTTACTTATGAAGGGAAGCAAATGAGGAAAGATGAAGGTACATGGTGTATCTACTCATACTGCTGCAACAGAAGCTCTCACAGTTCATCCCGGTGCTGTAATCACCAGGTGAATGATGAGGTTGAGTGTGTAAAGCGGAGGAATGCTGACCTGGGTCAAGAGACCCTGTGGGTTTTGAAGTGAGGAAAAAGAGCCTTGTGTGAATTTTGCATTTTTATCACACTCTAAGTAGCTTGGGTGGAAATTTTCCCTTTCATTTTCCCCCAGTACTTGGAGCTGGTGAGATGATTGCTTTGTATTTCGTATTCTCTTTTCTTTTTGTGTTTGTTTTCTTTGTGGAAATGCCTATTGAAAATGTCAAGAGCCTCCTGTTCCCGTATCTATTTCATCTCAACATCATGCACTTCTTTGGGCTGACAGATGATTTGTCTCAGTGCTGTAACACTACAGTGTTATGAAAACATGAACCCATAGACCAGATCTGCTTTCCAGGCTTCTTCTTAAAAGTGACACTTGGCCTCTGGTTCATGGCCCCTTGTGCCCACCCCCCCATGCCACTGTCTTCTGTCTTGTCATTGGGGTTTACCATGCACTGACCCCCATGGGGAAATGATGGTGAAAAGAGGCTCTACCAGCCTAGGACAGCAGCCAGTGGCCACCACAAGGTGTTGGAGGGGACAGTTGAAGACCCCTCTGGCAGCCAGAAGATGACTTTTCCCCTACCATGTTCACAACTCAATTTCCTTGTTTAGACATTGCTAAGTGCCCTGACAGGTTTGTCCTCCCTTTCTGCTACACTCAATTCCAAATTCTGTGCCTTAGGTCTGTGACACATCTGGATGGTCTGGATAGCTTTTCCCTTTTCCACACCATTACGAGCTCTCAGCCTTGGTCAAGATGCCATTGTTTCCTTGGTGCAGCACACCACTACTGAGTTACACATGGTGCCAAGTACCATTCTCCTGCAGAATTCTGAATTTATCCTGTGAGCTATGTGATATCTGTTAAAAGTTGTACAGTCCTCGACGACCTGCTACTATTAAGGGAATAGAGTTACCTTAACCTAGACTGCCCAAAAGAGGAATGGAGGAGCTATTCCTGGTTCTCCACCTCCTCCTACTCCAAAAGCTGATTTTTATCATTTACAGCCCCATTTTCCTGTTCTTTGGGGCTTGTTTTCTTCATTCCAGCTTCTTTGGAAGAGCACCAAGGTGAATGGCTTGACCTTGCAGAGGGAGTTGTAACATGTCCTGGGGTTTTTCTCCTACTTCTGCCCCTGAGCATTAGGGACACTTATTTCAGTGACCTAGCTTGCCTCTGGCTTATGAGATGTGATTTTCCCTTTGGTCCTACCTGCTCTCAGTGGTCCTGGCCCTGGGGCAGAGAGAGGTTTGAAGGTGCTGGAGAAGAGGATGGTTTGCTTGGCTCTAGCCACTTCTGGTAGTGGTAACCCAATGCACTGCTGCCTGTGAAAAGCTCATTAACCACTCTGCTTATTGGCTCTTACTCCTCTTGAAGAACTTCCCTCTAGGGGTGGCTGTGCATTAGCTGGAGTGCAGCTTTTGTGATGGAAATAAAGTGGTTCAGACAGAAACACGAAGTGTCCTCTTGGGGAGTGCCTAAAACAAGACACAAACCCCAGTGGTGGTGGAGATGTGGTTTCCCTTTTGTCTTGACCCTTGAGGGGGACAGGAGCAACTGGATAATGGCCACCATGAACACAGCCCAGGCAGTGGAGAGGGACTAGGATGCATGATTAGAGAAAGATGCACTTGGTCAAGTTGTTTGCAAGACATGAGCAATGTCAGAACAGAGAGAAGACTCTTCCCAGGAGTATGAGCACAGTGTTCTGGGGAAAACGTGAGCAGAACCATTCAAAACCCTGTGCAGGCAGCCCCATCCTCTCCTTCACCATCCTGCCAACAGCAATGAAACCCAAAGAACTTACCCTGGGGTCTCTTGGTTAGTGCTCATGGTCTTTGCCTGTGTGGTACATGTATAACTGTGGTTTAATGATGAAAAAGAATGCAGAGCTCTTCTCTTCTTGGAAACACAGCCAGCAAAACTCTTTCTCAGAGGAAAATAGGACCAAGTATTGGCTCCCTCAAAACTCTGGGAGGCACTGGTGCAAGTCACCCCCTCTGCTGCCTTTTCAGTGGACACAACAGCAGCAAGAGGAACCAGGCAAATCCCCTGACACTGAGGTTTTCCCATCTTGCCAAAGACACAGGAGCTCATTCTCTTCTCATCCCAGCTGCCTGTCACAAGGACTGCTCACTGGGGTGGGTCTGTTGTGTTACCCCACACCAGAGGGATCTGCAGGTTGGCTTTCCACCCAAAGGAGCACTTTTGGGCCGTGCTGCCACCTCCATAGCAGTTTCCCTCCTTCAAGTAAATACAACAGGACTGCCTGGCTTTTTGCACATGAAGCAATGAGCAGAGTAGAACTTTATGATCACAGAGTCAAAATCTTGTCTAGGTCCTCGGATGCTTCCCTGTGAGCAATATCTGGAGGATGTTCATTTACACTGCTACCAGGCAAGCCCCTACAATCCCTTGTTCAAGGACTGTGCCTTGCACCAGTCGCTGCTAATGGATGGGTGGGTTCTGCTCTCTGGGTCAATCCCAGTAAAGACCTGAACACAGCCTCAGTTCTGCACCATTGCCAAACTGGAACCACTGGACTGAAAATTTATAATACTGGAAATAGGCTGAATGCAGGACAGACAGGACTCACCAAAGAGATGTTTTAAGAGAGAACACAATGTGCACAAACCTGGCCCAGGACACTTTGACTCCCACTGGTCTGAGCAGGTTTGATAGTACACGTAATCTGGCCCAGATATTTTACTGGAAAAAGTTGTGTCAGAGCAGCAAACTCCAGCTCGGCTTGCTTTGTGAGGATGTGGATGCCTTTAAACCATGTGTTTTACAGGTCTCTCATCTCTGCATAACTCTGCTCGTGGTATATGGGAGGACTGGGTTCATTTGTGAGCCTTCATTAATTGCAGATGGCAGCACTGTTAAGGGAGTGGTAGAGCTTGGTTTCTGGGGAGAAGCTTTGCCTTGCTTTCACCTTCACACCGCATCAATTTATCCCAGTGTTCTCCTGGTATCCCCCCCTCCACTCCGCCTCGTTAAAATTGTTGCACAATAATTGTAAATTTTACAGTGCTCAAATTAGATTATTTCCCTTGACACAGAAACAAGCAGACTGCTAGGAAATGACCATTTCAGATTACTGGAAGAGTCACACAACGCTGCCGAGCCCAGGCCAATTGCTGCTCTCGGCTGCACACGTGCAATCCCAGGGATATCATTTAGGGCTGTGCACACGGAAAGAGAGCGTGCATCGCGCCCCAACACGCATAAATAGCCACGGACCCCATCCTGTGTACTGCTGTCATCAAGTCCAGACCGCTGTGCTCATAAACCAAACACAGTAAATTTAATTAAAGGATGATCCCACAATGCTAATCAGATACATGTGCAGATTCCAGCCGCGGGATCAGGCCCAGAGCTCTTGAGGGCTGAGACACATCCACTGCTGTGGACTTGTTTAATAATTTGGGGACTGATAAACCACAGGATTGGGCTTTGGGTTGTTTTGCTGGTGAACTAAAGCACATGCCAAGAAATGCACCCAGAGGTTTTTCTTCTTTCTCCATGATGTTCCTGTGGCTGGCAGCAGCAACAAGCAGAGCTCCCTCCACCATGCAGGCAGGCAGGTTGCCCAGAGCAGTGCCAAGAACAGGCTGCTTTGATCCAGCACCAGGCTATGCCCGCTGTGAATTTAGCTCAGACCAGCTCTGGATTCACCAGGCCACACAGCAGCGAGGCTCTGTTCAGCTTCCAGCAGCTGCCAGCACTTCAAAGGGAATATCAACCTGGCATTAAACCTGATAGATGCTGTACAGGGACATCACTGTCATGGCCATGCTGTACCCTGAAGTCTGTAGGCACTTGGGTCTTGGCTCAGAAATTCTGAAAATAAGAGCAAGCAAAAAAAAAAAATTTACCATTATTGGTTGTTGATCGTCATCCTCACAGGAACTGTGGCAATAGGAAGGCATAATTTGCTTGTGTGTGGAGACCACGGGATAATTTGCATGGGTTAGAAGGTGTAGGAGAGGCTTGCATGGCTTTTATCTGTGCTGGGTTCGGGCTAAAACCTCTGCGCTGAGAGCCTCAGCTGAAGCCCACACTCTGTCTCCTCTTATCCCTGTGATCTGCTCTTTGGTGGAGGAGGAAAGGAGTTCAGCCTGCTTTATTCAGCACCTTTCCTCCTTTGACAGGAGAATGAAAGGCCCTGCCCTGTGTCTCTGTTGTGCAAACAGGAGTGGGAAACCCCATTTCCCATGAGCTGTTCACCGCAATGTTGCCGTCAGCTGCTGCGAGGAGGAATCCAAGCTAATGATAGCAGTTATTCCAACAATGTTAATGATTTGTAGAAAGATGAATTAAGCAAAGATAGAGAGCTGCACAAGTCTATTATTACCCTGTGCCTAACTCTATTAAAAAGAGCTGAGCTGTTCATCCATTTATGAGCCATTGACAGGGAGGCATATATCTCCATGAAAAAGGTCAGATTGCTCCAAAATGGTCATGGGCACATTTCTTTCCAAGGAGGAGCTCTCTGTGACAGAAAGTCTGTGTTTGGCAGAGGGTTTCCGGATGCAAGGCTGTCTGAAAGACTTCTTTCCTGCCTGATGCATGCACAAGGACTTACCTTCAGCTTTTGAGGTGCTGATTAAGGTGACAAGAAACCAAAATCTGCCTTGACTGCTTGCTTGCACCTTGCACATGGCAAAGGCTGCAAACCTCTGGCAGAGGAAAACTCTTCATTTCTGGGACTGGGGCAGGGGCATGTCAGCCATGAGGAAAGTTTAGTGTTTTGGATGAGTGTCATTTCTCTGCCCCACTCCAGTCTAACCCATGGGGCTTTCCCTGACTATCTGTCTTGGAGTATTTTAGGAAGCTGTCATTGTGGTATTGAAGTGCCACTTGTTTAGTGCAGTTGGTATGAGACAGAGCTGAAGTTCTCTATTGATCTGCAGAAGAAAAATAGCCTCAGCAGCAGGGGGGATAGCATTGCTGGCAGCAGCACAGTCTGCCTGGGAGGAGGTGGGGATGCTGAGAAGCTGGCTCCTCACCCCTGTGCATGCACACACACCAGAGAGGACCTGGGCAAAGGGCAAGACAGATTTGAAAGAGGAATTACTGAGCTCTGAGTCTGTTTTTGTGTAGCTCTTGGTAGCACTGAGAGCAGATTAGCTGTCACCACCTTAGTATGGATGCACCAAGGTCTGTAAGCCCTGCCCTGCCGTTCCCCCTCAGACATCAAGCCTCTCTGGTAGGTGGCAAAGTCTACTGTTGATCAAGTCACAATGGAAGTCAAGTGACAATGGCTCTTACCTACCTAGTGAGCTACACAAGACTCAGCTGGAAATGATGACTTAGAAATAAAGCTTCATATCTCCTTCTGTCTAACAACCTGATGTCTAGTACTGTTCTCTTCCTCAGAGCAGTTTAACGATGAAGGCAAAACCCGGCCAAGCTGCAGGTTTGGCTAGTTCATCTGTTGGAAGGTGTGAAACTCCTGCAAAGTGTGCTTTGCAGGATCTACTCCTGTGTCTCCCTGCCAGCTGCAAAGAGGTTCAGGAGTGGATATGTGCATGCCTGAAATTTTTTATCCTGTCTTGGTTTCAGCATGTTGTGTCACTTCTGTTATGTCGGGGTGTGGTGTATCCTCCCTGATGCCATGACATTATTTGCTGACATCTTAGGAAATAAGATGGAAGCAGGGTTTCGGTTGTCAGTGCTGCTTAATATTTTCACTATGGTCATGTCTAGACAGCTGAAGTGAGACACAGCTCTGCAATGATGGCAGCACAGCAAAGGCAAAGTAAGAAGTAGACCACTGCCTGATGTGCTTTAAGCTGAATATTAAAGGAAGGCATCAGAGGAGGGAAATATCATGTCTGTGTTTTCCATGGCAGCCTGGGCCACAGAGAAAAGAGGTCACTGATCAAGAGCGCAAAAACCATCAGCAGGGGAGTGGGATGGACCCTGCTCTGCCTGATCCCACTTCTATACTTCATTAGATCTGTCCATCCTTTCCTGCCATTAAAAACAGAGGCTGTACCAATAAGGAACTCCAACACCACACTCTACGCTCCAAACCTTTAAGAGCAGTCTGTGCTGTGTGCTGTCTAAAGAAGACACACAGTTCTGACTGTTTCCTGATATTTCCTCTTATTGGTAATGACGTGCAGCACAAGATAAGCCCCCGCTGAAAATCAAGTGGTTTTTGTGACATGCAATCTAATTTGCCTACCCCCTGCTCCCAGCTGGAGCCACACCATTGCAGCTACTTCATGCAAGACAGGAAAGATGCTTGTGAAGCTGCTTTCAAGGGACATTGCTTCCAAACCAAACCCAGCATGTAGGTTATGGAAGGTCGTTCCCTGAGACCAGTGATGGGTGAACAGGTTTGTGTAAAATAAAAGATAGCCCCAAATGTCTGGGGATGTTCTGACCTTTTTCTCCAGGCTTGGAAAAACTCTATTCAAAAGTTTGCATGCCAATTCTGTTAGCCAATTTTTGGTAGGATTTTTCTGGATGGGTGGGAAGGACATATCTCTTCATTGTATTGGCTCCATTGTGTTCACTTAACAGGCTTGAAAAAGTCCTGTTAAAACCCAGCACAGCTGTGGGGAAGAGCCTAGGTTATATCCTTTAAGTCCAGATCTTAACATGGCTTTTCAGCCCTCATCAATTACCGCAATTCAGACGAATGTCTTTTTTGCTAATTCAAACCAAATGACCCTAGAAAACATTCAATTGGCATCCTAAATAACACATGTCATCTGTCTATTACTCAGGCAGATGGCTGTAGTTCCCCAAAATCGATGTCCCTCTGCCCCAGTGCTGCTAAAGGACTCAATTCTACCACCACACATTTAGAGTCTCCTTACTAAAATCACTATGATAGATCTCTGGAGACAACAGTGAAGGTTATGTTGATGAAGATAAAAAGGGTTTAAGCAGAGCTGCTTAGTGCTTTTGGTATCCAGCCCTATTTCCCCCAGTTCTGTGAGCAGAAGTTCATAAAGCACTTAAACAAAACAAAGCAACAGGTTCTCAGTTTGAGTGAAGAGTTTGCTGTGGCCTGAGAAGACCTTTGTAAAAAAAACCCAAAAACTGGAACTGAAAACTTCTTGGAAAAGTAGAAGTCCTTAAGGAAGAAAACGAGGGCTGCAAGCAATATAGTGGATAGTAGGGCCGCTATTTTCTTTCAGAACAGATTATAGATAAGAACCAACAGGCACCAGGCAAAATTGATTTCTGTAGCAATTAAACCTCCTCACCTTTGAGGAGTTTGTTACAACCTCAGAAAAGAGGAGATAAATGCTTGGGAAAGCTGCAGAAGATGTAACAGAGCATTGTGCGCCACAGCCAAGCAATTTGGTTGTCTCCTTTGAGTTCCATAGGATGAGGAGATGATGTAGCTGAATATGTGGCAGAGCTGGAGGGGCTAATTGAATGTTGTTTGATTAGCAACCTCCTGAGGGATCTGCTGTGAGACAGATGGAATTTCATCATTACGAGTGCCATAAACCATTGCTGATTGCTGGTGGAGAAGAGCTTCACCTGGCCCAGAACAGCGCAGTCGGCAGCAGCAGTGGAGGAAACTGAAAGGCTGAAAAGATGGGTATTTATAAATACCCAAATCAACTGAGCTGACCAACCATAAAATGGAAAAACTCAATGAAAGAGCTGCTTGTTTTGTAGCAAAATTTGCATGTGAGCTAGCCCAGAGTCATTTATGCCTCATGATGGGATGTGCAGACAAAAAAGGCAATGGCAGCTTTCAAAAACAGCCTCCGAAAATCACTTTTTTGTCCAGAGGTAAAGGAAGGGAGAAGGGGGAGGGTTTTGTTTTGAGGAGGAGGAAGATGCAAGAAATATCTGATTTCTAAAAGGCAGTGATGAACTCTATGACTTAAATGTAGAGTTGAACTGCCTGTCAGTTTCTACAGAAGCACATCCAACACCCATCAGTGAATTTATATTCCAAAGGACAAAAGAGGTGAACCCACTGCTGAGTGCCACACTGATATGTGGGCTTGCTTTGGAGGACTCCTTCTGGTGACAGACTCATGGTTTGTTTCTCTAAAACACAAATGCAGAGATAAAATATGGATTAGTCCAAAATACCTAGGCCAAATCCCAAACCTGTCAAATAGATATTGTTTGAAAGAATTAAAAGGGAAATGTCAAATAGACCCTTTAGATATGCTATTTCTCTGTGAAAACACATGCAGGTGCATATGAAGGGTTAGGACATCTAGAAAGGAGAACAACAGGGATTTATGGAGAGGATGGGCTCATGCTGAAATAGCTGCTGGTAGGGTTAGCTCCCCATGCCCTTGGAGGGAGGATGGAGGAGGGATAGTGGAGGAGGGCATCATTCATAGCTGTTCTTATCTGCCTGGATTGCACTCTGAGTTCCTGCATTTGAATCAGGAAAAAGAAATTTCTTCTGCATCAACTGAGCACAAAGCCACACGGAATCAAGTCTCTGGAGGAAAAGACCATCCTGTCCCTCGGACACGGGCTGTCAGGGCAGGACAAGGGGCTGGAAAGCTTAATGGAGTGGGTGCACAGCAGCAGTCCCTGCAGACAGGGGTGAATGAGCAGTGAGTATCTGATTACTGGGAGAACAAAATAGGCAATGAGAAGCCTCAGAGAGCACCAAAGAGCAAAAGAAACCTCACTGAAAGGGAGCCTGTGTTCTACAGCAAGAGTAGTGGTAGCCTCAAGTGCAAGAGAAGTTATTTCAGCAACTGAAATAACTGAAATTTGGCTTCATAACCAAATATCTGTTCTCTTGTAAAACTAGAAGTGTTGTAAGATCCAAAGTGCAGTACCTGAAGTACCTGGTGGGCAGGGAGAGGATTTACCTTATGGCTGTTCACTTGTGACCTTTAAATAGGCCAGCCACCTCAGAAGCAACTAACTCATGAAACATAGCTAAAAAAAACCTATGTGATAGTTGCTCTCAAATACTTAAATTCCTTTAGAGTCATCACATGAAAACCTGAGGTGACTTGGTACCAGGGGAAAAAGCCAGAGAGGATCATGAGAATTCTAAAAAGCCATGAGGTCATGGCAAGTGCTTTCCATTTGGAACATCTTGAAGATCATCAGTGCCACATCCTGTGACATTTTGGTACATAACGTGAAGGCTACTGGAGGGTGGACAGATGGCTTCATCTTCAGGTCAGTGACTAGGGCAGAAAAGACTAAATTAGCTGATAAAAGAAAGCTAAGTTGTTGTGCTGTGAATAAAACATCTTCATCACTGTCTAGATGGGAAGTATTTTATTTTCCTGGCAGATCATAGCCTACTGAAAGGATTTTTCAGTGGAAAAAAAGCAGGCTAGCCAGGCACCCAAAAAAAGAAATAATCTGTAAGGTGAAGGATAATGCAGACATCCTCTCTCCTCCAACCACTGGTATTGCAGAGATGGAATCACTCAAAAAATAGAGGGAATCTCCTTCCCCAGTACAGGAATGGGTAGCTTGGACACAACACATGTTCTGTGCACACTGCACACTGTTTTACACTCAGAGACCAAGAATTATGTCAAATGCATTGAGTATTTTTTGTCTCAAATATTTTCAAAGGTTATGAGGACCTGAAAAGTCCATCAGGGTGGTTTCTTGCAAGGAAGCCTCTCCTTCTGCCCCTTCCCAGCATCACTGGTATGCTCAAGAGATGTAGGATTGATCTCTTGTGATTTAAAAATTTGTATTGTGGGACATATTCACCCACAGGACAAGGATGTTCATGGTGACCTCAGTGGCCTCCACTGCCATGTCTCTGCCATGTGAAGGAGAGGACAAAGGTGCCATGGGGAACAGGAATGAAATAAGTGACATGAAAGAGCCTCTGATTTTTAATGCAGTGCATATGAACTCTAGTTAATCATCTCGGTTGTTAATGCAATAGGGGTATGGATGTCACAGAAGTGTTAATATCTTAACCAGGGCACTATGGAATGCAACACCCTCACTGTCTCTTTTCTGCAGCTCTGTGATGAATAAGGAAGCAGGTTCCCACCTGCAGTGCTGTGAGCAGTGTTTGGTTTTCTTCAACCAAACAGTCTCTTTGCTCAAGGAATCATTTTTTTTCCCCCCACCTTGGTTGAAGCCCTGAGGAGCTTGATCCTTTTTTGGGTAAATGTGTTCCTCATCTATATGAAGTTATTTCCTTTTACTCCCTTTTCTTTGTTTCAAGGAGAGCACATAAGAAAAGATGGGTAGTCTGGAAGACTTTTATCTGCTCCCTGGAGGCACATCAGTCGGTGCAGCAGCCTTGGGGAAGTGTTTGCAATTGCGTGGGTGCCAGGTACGTGCCTTAACCCGATCAGCCCAGATCTGGAGCCTACAAGTGCTCTTAAAGAATGATACAAGGACCCGTGAAGGGAAAAGCTGAGCTGATCTGCTGCTGGAGATGGGGAGTGAAGTGTAGCCTCGTCTTCCTTCCATCCCCATGTCCACACCAGCTCCTACCACAGAGCAGAGAGGTCAGGAAGGCCCAAAAGTGGAAGAACCCAAAGCAAACCCACACTGAACTAGTTTGTGTCTGCAGTAAAGAAACAAATGAGCCCCCATCGCAGTCGGCTGCTCAGCCGTGAGCGTGGAGCGAGGTGTGTGCTGTGCGTGGGACCGCAGCCTCCTTGCCAGCACCTCTCAAAACTGAGCACAAAAGAGCACGCTTTGGCTTAGCAGCTGCTTTTTGGAGTTGTCTCTGGCTGTCATTTTTGGGAAGGGATGGGGGCAGGGAAATTGGGTTGGGTGGCAGATGGTGTTAAACAGGAAAGGAGGCTGTGTTTGTTTGCAAACATGGAGAGGTGTCGTTCCATTATTGCCCGGCGCTCTTGACAAAATCAGTGTGGGAGCTTCCTGCCAGCTACCGCAGCCCCGCAACGCTGTGCGGCAGATGAATCAACGCCAACCCGGGAGCAGCTCCCTGCCCCTAAAGTCCCCCGTGCGACAGCGACGAGCAGGGGCAAAAACGCGGCAGAGATTCGCTGCCAGGCACGAACGAGGACGGCGGTGCCCCGCATTTCAAGGCTAGCACGGGGCACTGACAGCCTACCTTCAGCCAGCCTGCATCTCTAGCTGTTTTTTTTCTCCCCCTCACCGTCCTCGGAGATGGAGCGATGTCTGCAGGGAGAGGGAAGCGCTGCCCGCCGACGTTCTCGGCGGCGGCGAGCTCGTCTCGCCGTGCCCACGCGGCGGGATGCAGGAGCTCGGGGCCAGCGCTCAGCCGCGGTGCTGCTTTCCCTTCGCTCCTGTGGCAGGGAACGGGGCTGTGGGAGGATGTCACAGCCCTTCAGTGGTGGCACCAAAAGGGGCAGGTTTATGCCTGCAGCCACGGCAGGTCCCTTCCAGGAGGGAGCCCAGCTGTGGGTGCTGATGGAGACCTCCCCTGCATGGGGAGCATCCTGCATCCTCAGGACCTCTCTGGGCGTGCAGCTGTGAAGCCTCTGCGCCTTTTGCACATCGGGTATAGCTACTGACAGCTCCTACAGAGCAAGGTGGGAGTCGCAGGACTTTGGCATGTTCAGGAGAGCCAGCTTTGCTACAGTCACAAGTTTACGGATGGTGGGGTTGGGAGGGGAGTCAGGGATTTCAGCCGTCCCTATAAGGCCCCGGATCTCACTCAGCCTGGCAGGGTTTGGAGTGGCCGTCCCTGGTGCCAGACGTGGGCAGCACGAGGGAGTCAGCAGTGCCCTGCTGAGCCTGCTGTAGTGGACATCTCCGTTCCTGCAGGCCGAGTCAGTACCCTGCTAATCCTGGGGCTGCAGCCAAGGCTGCCTCCGTAGGCATTGAGGGGGTTAAGTACTGAGGAAGAGATGCCTGCTTTAATGACCGTCCCCCTAAGCCACCACAAACCATCTTTTTTCTTTCATTTTTCTAAAAACACGGTGTTTTAGGACACTGCTGCTTGTGCATCTCCTTTCCTCTCCTGCTGAGAGAACCAGGATTGATGACTCAGAAATTGCTAAAAACATCACGCCCAGCACTGCCACAATCAGGAGTCTGGCTTAAAAATCATAAGATTTCTACCAAACAGAAATCAATTCTTCTCCCTTGTCCTCTAGTGTTTTTGATGTGGAGGACATGCTTTAGTCCTCAGCTCTGAGGAATGCATGATTTTATTTGGTTTGGTTTTTAATGGAAAATAGGAGTTCCTCCCATCTTGTCTCTGGGAGGGCTTGAGCACAGTACCAAGTTATGTGCCTGTCCCATGAAAAATGGGAGTGCTGCTCACATTCAAGTGTATGAAACACCAGGAAGGACAAATGCAAACACCCAATTCTGCACCATTAGCCTCTATATGAATATTAATGGCCAACACACCACTGCAGTGAGTCAAGATCCAGGGAGGCAGGTCGCCTCCAGATCCTGTGACCACTTGCCAACAGGAAAAATGAGTGAACTATCACTGGCTGTTTTTCAGGGCTGGATATTGTACTTTAACGAACAATCAGAAGGCAACTGGCTGGAAAATAAGTGGACCTTTAACAGCCTCGGTGCTTAATTTACCATGTACTTTTTCTTACATTCTCCCTCTCATTGCTGATATTATATCAGCATGACCGCCTCCCTGACATGGGTTTTATTCAGATACTGCTGTTTCATCTCTCCTCTGCTCCTCACTCTGCTTCCCTGGGCCGTTTCACCAGATCTGCCTCACCTGTCAGAACAACCCATCACTGTCTCCTCAACCACAGCCCATTAGGAAAGGCTACACTCTGGAAAGCTCCATCTCCATGGTCCAAACACCATCTTCTCCACCAGATTCGAGGCTGATTTCAGGGGTGCTGAACCCACCCTGTTGGTGGAGGGGGCCGTGTGTGGCAATTCTTTGGAGACAGTCATTTAAATCTGGAATTTATGTGTTCTCCATGCTTTAATTGCATCAAGGAATCTCTCACTCTGGCAGTGTGTAATCTCCCGACGTTTCACATGCTCTGCCCGCGTGGTGTCAGAAGATGAATGGCCCATTCAGATGGGGAGTGCTTCACATCCAGATACTCTGACTTACAATGCTGATAGACTGAGCAAGAGATGAAAGATAGGAGCAGGGATGGGGAACTTGTTGTGCTTACCAAACCTCATGGATTCAAAAATGAAATGTGCTCTGTGTTTATCTGTAAATGATGGCATTTTCACCCTCCTGGCTTTCTCCTTGAATCTTCCAGCAGATCTCCTCCCTATTTGCTAGCCTCTAAGCAGTCTGCAAAGCATGTCTTTGCCCTCAGGGTTTGCAGGGTGGTGCTCCAGAACCAGCCTTGGTAGAACAGGCTATTGAGGAAACCTGAAAGCTCTCTTTAGAATATGTATGTAAGTATTGTTACTGTTTGGCACTGAATCTGTCACCTGAAATGACTGAAATTTCCTTAATGGTGCATGCACATTTGGTTGGACCCTTTTCTCTGCTCTCCTTAAAATATTTTTGTTATTAAATACTGTGGAGCTGAAGTCCTAAATTTATTTTTTTGGCGTCATAGCAAATAGGAAGAGACCACACATCAGACAGAGTGGGAGGAAGGAGGTGACTTTATCTTCATCAGAGGAACTAACATTAAACAATTGGCCCAAGGTCATACAGAAAATCTGTATCATCAGATCAGGGAACTAAGACCGGGTCTTTTTTCAGAGTTTTGATTATAGGACAAGTTTTATCATCCCAATCTGCTATATTTTGACACTGAAATATATTACTTACCTCTAGAATGGGCAAAACTTGCTTACAAAGGATATTTGCAATGTGTTCGCATCCAGTCAAAAGATCCACTGTGGATAAGTTCAAATGCTCTTCTGTAATTTGTGTATTTGCACTGAAGTGTTTGGAATAGATGAAGGAGTTAATCTGTATTGAGATGTGGTACAGCACATGCAAGAACAGTCATATCAGACAAGTTTATGTAAATAAATAGATAAATAGAAACACGAGTCAGAAGTTGGCTGATCTAAAATCTCGATGCTTATAAATCAGTAAATGTGAAGGTTCATCCAAGGAAGGAGTAGAAGTAATGTGTCTCACTGAAACTGAAATGTTCTGTTTATTACAACCACCCAGATGATAGCCAGTAAATCTTATTTGCTTGCCTAATAAACATTAAGTTACTTGTGCAGAAGAGGAGCAGCTCTAGCAGAATTTGAGGCTTAGCTCAGAGCAATCCTCACTCTGGCTGGAACTGGTTAAAGAATTCTCCTGCACAGCTATTCCTTGGTGATTGAATTTCTCCATAATTTTCAGTCTGGAGGCCTTCTGTCAGGCTCATATGAAAATTCTTGGAATTTTGGAAACATTTTTGAGAGAGGATAAGCAGTTTTGGCCCATATCTATTCTTGAAGTGCAAGGTCAGGGAAGAGCTCAGGGATGGGATGGAAAGGGAGTGGTGGTCTTTGTGTTTCAGCTGCAGTCTTATGGAGCACTTACAGCATGAAAAAGTGATGTAATTACACATGTTTGAGCAGTCCTATACTTGAAAGCCAGGAAGAGAGAGGCCTGTCTGCCATAATCCAGGTGTGGTCCAGGGGAGGATGTGTGCATTCAGCTTTGGAAGATGCAAAGGACTCTGCCCTCAAACCCACCAGCTGAAGTTATGTCCCCAATATTCATTTTCTGGGTTGAAGTTTCCTGGCCATATCCCTCTGTATGTAATGAACTGCCCCAGAAATGTTGATCAAATATAACTTAAATTATATCTTTCTCTTCTTCTGAGAACATATGAAGAGTGATATGAAAATCTGGACTTTTTTTTAACACAGAAATCATAGTTGTAAATGTTGTCCTGCATTTCAGTAAGACCAGCAAATAACTGCCTTTAAAAGGGGGGATGGGGCTTTGAAATGGATACAACAGTAAATTTGCATGTTTATCATTGCACAGAGTAACATGATGAGACGCTGTCTACTTTAATTTCCACTAATTTGGCAAGTTACTGGAGTAAGTCTAGGTCCAGATTTTTGGAAGATCTTGGAGGTTTTTGAGCGTATCCGAAAATCTGGCTCTTATTTTAGGTGTCTAAATGGGAATCAAACACTTGTAAAACAATCTAGCCCAGTTGTGGGTGCTGAGCACTTAGAAATATGGCTTTCAGTTGTTGACAAAATCTGGCTGCTGACATATTTTAAGACTGAGAAAAACATGGCTGGAACATCAGGCCAAAGGAAACAATTTGTCTTGTAATGACAGGGTTGAGGGGTAGATTATATTCTTTTAAATATGTACGGTACCTAGGTCTGGATGATCTCTGCTTCCAACTAGATGAGGATATAAAGACACTGGTAATGAGATTCATTACAGCAGCTTTCTAATCTCTTTTGCTACGAAATACATTACATTTGGAATTTAACTGTGTGTGCAGCACGCCAGGTGGCCAAGCTGCTTTTACTGGGAGAAAATAAAGAAGCTGAAATGCACTGCCATGTAGTGCTCTTAATGCCTAATAATGTCATAGAGGAAGAAGTATGCTCCTGCTCTCTGTTGCTGATGACTGCCGAGCGAAGCACATGTTATACAAAGTCACATATGCTGGAGAATAACGCTGCTGTGGGAGCCCTTAGCTCACTGGTATGTGACACTGCAATGTGATTAGGAAAGAAATTACATACTGGCAAAGAGCTTTCCCCCATTTTGAGAGTGAGAGAGAAGAATCACCCCCTTGGAAATGTTATATCTGAGTGAATTTACTTTTCCATGGGCTGATATTCTTCTAAGGAAGAAGGATGTTCCAGCCACTGCTCAGCAGAAAGGACATTTTTTTTACTTTATTGGCCCAAGGTGGTCATGCGGCTGTGGAACAAATTTCACCTTGGGTGAAGCAGACAGCATTTCTCCAGTTACAGGGGAAATTTAGTCTGAGGTTTGTGTTGTGCTGAATCTGAATATGGAGACTTAAAAATAGGGCTTCTAGTTCACATCCCAGTCTCTGAGGTGTTCTTGCTAACGGTGGAGGTGTGTTGACATGGCAACTCCCTAAATCCATCCCTGAATGCTATAAGCTTAGCTCCTGGCCTACCAGGACTCAGAACTCTTCTGACTGAAAGACTAAGTCAAGGCTTTCTGTCTGCTGAGGATGATGCTTTATCATGTAGGCGAAGTTGACCCACAGGTTTTTACTCCTAATTGCAATAAAACCCCTCAGAAATTTTACATTTTCATTTAATAAGAGCAGAGCTGGGCTACTCACCTGTAGCATGTGGTCATGATAAAACTGTGGCAAACTCTATTTTCCCCTTTTACTTCCTGAGCCTCTCATGATGCAGAGTTCCTTTACTTTTCTTTTTCCCCCTGTCTTTTTTGATTTTGATAGGAAGCTGTGTACAGGCTGCGAGGCACAGCACAAGAATGAAATGCTATTCCCAGCTGTTTGCCATGGCTCAGATTCACTCTTTGCCATGGGCTGGGATCCAGTTGCAGGACAGATGCTTTACAGTTTTGTTTATTGGATTTTCTACACAAAGGGTTGTGCTCCACATTGACTGGAAGCAGGTGGCTCGTAGAAAGGAAAAAAAAACCCGGCACCATGTTTTTGTAATTTTTTCAACAGTCTACGGATTCTTGTGACATACTGATTGCAGCTGGATGTGCAAGAAGGCAGAGCTGGAAGTATCCATGAGACTGCCATCCCATCACTCACACAAAAACACTGATGCTCTAGGACTTGTGTTTTTTCCAGAGCTCATTGTTGCTCATGCCGTGGCCCATGGGCGAGCTTGGCCAGCTCATTTCCCTTCTCCCACATCCTTATACCTTGGGAAAGCTGTGGACTGTGTGGATGAATCTAGAGGTCTACCACGTGAGATCCCAAAAATGCTGGAGAACCACCTAGAGGTGACCAAAATGCACCCAACCCTCACCATGTCCCTGTGTACACGCCTGTGTCCAGCTGTGCAGCAGGTCTGCTTCTGCCTCTTGTCACATACAGGATGCCTGCCTGTCACTGTGTGGAGGAAGCTGTCACTTTGGTGACAGTTGTGTTGGATATTTCCTCAGCCTGTCTTCACTGCTGTCACGGACGTTGCTTAGAATGGATTGAGAAGTTAGGCTATAGAAATATGTTGGAAAATTGGTTCACTTGAAAAAATAGAAGGAAACTGAACAGACTACTGAAGTCCAGCTTTTGAGGTTGGCCCCAAAAGGACCCGAGCACTTCCTGTGCTCCCTTCCTGATCTTCTTTTTCCTTCATCATGTGACCAGACATGAACCCTTGTGTGGGCACAATTTAGGTGTCTCCCCATCCTAGCTGGATCATAGGAGTCATATAAAGGTATGGGAAAGAAATTCCCTCTGTGGGACTGAGGGATCCCACGTCCCTGGGGACTCCACAGGAAAAGGAACAGCAGCAAAATAAGACTAGTTTGGGTGGCAATCCATGGAATGCCTTCACCATATAATTTTAAGATGAAATTCAGGGGGGACATGCAGAGGGAGCTCTCAAAAAATAACCATATAGAAGGCTTGGGAGCCATTGCTGTCAGCACATGACAGCAGTGGGTTTGGATTTGGATTGCTCTGAGAAAATTGTTCTACTGGGAGGTGTCCCTGACCATGGCAGGAAGGTTGAAACTGAGTGATCTTTCAGGTCTCTTCCAACCCAAACCATTCTACAGTTCTGTGGGTCTCAGTTTATGCAGTTAAAGGATGGGATGGGGTGCATGGTCCCGGCAGCATGAAGAGCAGATGAGGAGCCAGGATCCTCTTATTCATAGCTGTGATGATCAGTGTGTGAGCAATCCTGATGGCAGCATTGGTTTGTATAAACCAGCTGAGCTAATTAAGTGTGAGTAGGTGCAGATTTGGGAAAGATCAGCATCTATTAGTGGCAAAGTCACAAAAAGGAAAAGAAGCTGACTTTCTGAGACTGCTCACAGCCAGCAGGTTGCCTGGCTCTGGGCATGACTGAAGAACTTCCGTGGAAATTTAGGAACTAAGGATAAAAATTACTTCACTTTAATATACAGGGAGGTTAACAGGAGCCCCCTGGAACCCTTTAAACTGGCAAATAGCCCCATGGAGCCTGGGACATGTTAAATGATTGTCCTGGTAACTCAAAGCACAGCTAGGCTGGAAGTATTCACCTCTGTCTTGTGGATTCCTTAAATAACAAACACTGTACAAAGCTCGATAAACAACCAGATCAAATCTCGATGGAGAGGCACTGGGAAAGCAGCTCCACAGAAGCATCTCTGGAGCAGTATTGTGTAGAGAGGAGAAAATCACACAGAGAAGGAGGCTGGAGCTGATGTCTGCTCTGGAAGGATTTACTGGCAACACGGGGTGAAGTGTTTTGGGCAGGGCAGGTACTTTTTATTCAGAGTTTTGAAGCAGGAATTAGAAATTTTTTCCAAGGGCTGAATCAGTCTTTCAGACTCATTTGATGGACCAAAAATGAACGTCAGTCCCTATTAATGCCAAGAAACATTGTGTTCATGAGCTGTATGAAATGGAATTGTGGCTTATGGAGAGGCCACAAGTACTCCATTCCCATGCCTGAAGTACATGGGATTCAGTGCAACAAATCTCTTTCCTAAGCCTTCCTCACTATCTGTTACTTCTCTCTGTTGGGGAAATTTCAGTGTCTCTAGATCCTCATAAACTCAAAGTATGTCCTCCCTGAGGCACCATTATATCTCCCTGCTGATGGAAGTAGGTTCCTAAACTCATGGCATAAATCTACAATATGATGCCTTCAAGAAACCCCATAGGTGGGATGACTGGGCCAGTCTGCCTGGTCCCAGCTGCATGGCAGGGATTAGAAGCTGTGGTAGGATGAGACCAAGCAGAGGCAGCTTGGGGGTACCCATGGGAAGCAGCTGAGCATCCCTCTCTCCTGGTGAATCCCAGTCCAGGCCTGGTGGATGAGCTTTGTGGAGCAGTATGTGGCTCAGGGAGGAGGAGGGCTGTGATGTTACACTGTTGGGTGTATGGGTGGGTGGGCTTTTGGGGAGATGTGAGGGATGCAGACCATGGTGGGATCTGTGGGATCACACAGAGGAGGGCACCGTGCCATGGACGGGGCTGAGGGAGGTGGGGAGCAAATAGGGGAGGGCTGAGGGATTGTGTGAGTGGGTCAGAGTTCACTCACAGACATTGCACTGAGGGTGCTGATGTATCCTGGATAAATATTGCTGTGATATTACTGTCCTTGAAATGCAAAAAAAAAAAAAAAAAAGGCATCTCTTATTTGGCCAAAATGGAGATCTCTGAGCCTTGTGGACATAACACCCTTGTCATGTTTACATGTGAACTGCTGGCTTTCCTCCAGCCTACCTGCACTTTTGCCTAAGCCCTTATGCCAGGCCCCTTATCATGCCACACTTGCTGTTTGCAGCTTGCTGATGGGTTGTCAAGACAGTGCACAGGAATGTCACCGCGCAGTTTGTCACCGTGTCATCCGAGGGGAAGAAGGCGGTGGTGACATGCAGATCTTCTTCCCTGCTCTGCTGCTCAGGCAGCACCAGCACAACTCCTTCCAGCTCTTCATCACCCCTTGCAGAAGGTGGATGTGACTGGGACCATCTCCCAGGGGCTCCAGGTCTCTCTCTCCTGGGCTGGAGGATGGAGGGAGTTCAGCTTTTTCCTGCATGGAACTGTGATTCCCAATGGCAGTGGGAATCCCAGGGCAGTGGCACTGGAGGGTGTCTGGTCCCTGCTGTGGGTGCTAGAGGGCAGGCAGCCCACCCAAACCCACTGTGGATATGGGAGCTGATTTCTTCAGTGAAAAAAGAGGAGAAAAAAAATCTTCATACACAGTCTCCTTCTCTGCCATCATGTCCAAGTGCAAAAACCAGCTAAAAGAAGGAAATACAACTGCTGCCCTCATGGCAGGTCAGTATTTGGGCTTTATAAGATTGTTTTTTTCAGGATGAGGAAGCAGTGAGGTGGGCCAGGTACCAAATTGATATGATTTCATCTATTCACCAAAGAATGTCAACAAAATCCTGCTCCTCTAAATGCAGTGGAGGCAATAAACAGGCATCCCCATCTACTTAAAAAGCTCTAAAGTACAAGCAGATTGTCTTTTTGTCTCTTCTTAAGACCCTGTTTTTGCAAGACTTCATTTCACCAGCATAAATCCTTGGTTCTGCATGGCCAAATCCAGGGAATTCCTCCTTTAAGAGTCTTCAGACACAGCTTGAGGTGGGATGATCCCATGGGCAGCTCTACACAATGTTTGTAGATCAACATGACTTGACCAAAGCCTGGCAGACTTCTTGGCTATGATGGGGTCAAACCTGATGTTACATCCAAGCCCTGTGAGCAAGGAGGACATTGATGATGAGCTCTGGAAGGTGGAGCAGCAGTGAGCTGCAGGTATTTATATGAGGAGGAGCAGCACTCATCAAATCAGTCAGATTGCTGGTGGGTCTGGTTGTAAACAAGTTATTGCTGAATTGCCATCAAGTCTCAAAGGACAATAGCATGAGTGAAACACCAGTTTATGGCTGTGGGGGCTTTGAATGGAGAGATCTTTACCCCAGACTCCAGGAAATGAAGCAGAGGAAGCTGGATGGGGGCTGGATCACCCAGGTTTCAGTTATCCTCCTTGAACATAGAGCACATACCAAAATATTACACTTAAAAGGTGAAAGAGAATACTTACCACGATTTAAACCACTCTCTTGCCTGCCTCATAAGTATTTTAAAAACTGAAGGATAATGTCAGACCTTTGTTTTGCATGAAGAATGAGTTCATTTCCTATTGAAGTGTGACTAGCAGGGCCAGCCTAGGAAGCACTGTGCTATTGGTACAGCAGTGGGTGATTTGTACACCCTGCTGCACTCAGTTTGTCCTCCAAAAACATTGGCTGAGTCTTTAGCTGCTTCCCAAATCTTGGTCCTAGGAAAATCACTGGGAACTCTCCTGCATTCAGCTGGGTGAAGAGTCAGGCTGAGGAGCTCTTCTGCCTAGGTCTAGCTCTGCAGAGGGTTTTTGATTGTCCCATGGAAGTGAAAGAAGCATGGTCACTTGTAGGGAAGCCTGCTGGTCCTGCACCTTTCTTTGGAGCTGATGTTCCTACAGAAGGGAGCAAATTCCTATGAGAAACAGGGTGGAGGATTTACACCCCTATTGCTTGAGATGTGATTTAGCTGGCTTAGTTTATGCACCTAAAAGACAGTTTTGGTTGCAAGCTCAGAGAGAGTTTGAGTTTGAAGCAGTTCAGGGCATCCTTTCTAGCCAAGTGAAGAGGGAAAGAGAATACAGCTCCTCCAAGTAGTGCCCACAGAGTCCTTGCATTGTTTGAACTTGTTTCACTATCAAAAAGAGAAAACTCTGTCCCAAATGCTTAATTTACAGAAACCTAAGGAATTTGTGGTCAGACCAAATCATCTCAATCAGCTCTTCTCTCCTTCTGTCCTAATGGTACATATGTGAGGACAAAGCAGTGTGCTGCTGCAAAAATAATGTCAGCAGGATTTCCTAATCTCCTTGTTTCCTAGCTCCAGGGGGAGACAATGATCTGCATGGATGATGAGTCAAGGTTTCTGATACCACCTCCTGTGTTGGCATGGATTCTGTCAAGTGCAGGTTTAGATCAGCTTGACAGAAGGGTGAGAGGGACCTGTTGGACATTGCTTAAACAGAATTGAATGACTCTGGCATAAATCAGCACCCAGAATATTCTTCAATTTTTTTTAACCTAATTCTGACCATTTGGAAACATTGACTCATTGCATTACTGCAGGTAGAGCCTGTCTCTTTACACAGAGCAGCTCAGCTGGTCCTTCTCAGAGCTCTCAGCATCTCTTGCGGGCACTGGTTGCTGGACCAATGCATTGATGTGAAATTTTGGTCTCTGTAGGATTGTGTAAATGTGTCTTTCCTAAGTTCTCCCTGAAAATTGGACAGATCCCTGGATTCAATTTGCCTGGACCTAAGAAGACAATGGGATGACAGCAGGAAGGATTTGTGGGATGTGTGTTGCATGTCCCTGGGGTCAGCATCCTCACGACAGAGGGACAAGATTTGGTCTTGGCTGCAGGAACCTCGAGCTTGACACTGTGTCTCATGGCACCCGAGAGCCACACAATGTAAATATTTATTGCCTTCTTCCCGTGTGTTTTGAGTGCCATGCGATGCAGCAGGGAGGCCCCTCCGGAGAGCGGGGTTATAAAGGAACCAGGGGCCAGATGTGTCCGACACTCCAGCCCAGAGAAAAGTCCCCGCGGTTTGACTCCGTCAGGGCTGCAGGGCACGGAGAACAAGGGAAAATTGAGCCAGCCCCAGGATGCCATCCGGTCTTTGGGGCAGACAAATGCATATAATCTCTGCCGGGGCTGTAAAGCAGCATTGCTGGGCTGGAGGGGAGGAATGCGCGGCCGGGAGCTGCGATAATGGAAGGAGGAGCTCGGGAGGGAAGGGAGAGGAGCGGCATTCGCTCTCCCTATCTGTGAACCCGATGCGGAGAGACGCTCGTAGCTCCCAATAAGCAGTTCATTTATCTTAACTTAATGCCTTTTTACTCCATCGCTAGCAGAGTGATCCCAATTAAGGCAGCACAGCAGGGCTTCCTGTATAAACCTCCTAACACCGCCGGTTGCGTTATTTGCTACAACCAGCCAGAGTTATGATCACCAGTGAAAAATAAGCTTCCTATCTGGCAGCTGGCCAGATTCATCCCAGCAAAGCAGCGGACTAGCAGGGCTGGGAGAGGGAAAGCATTGAAATGTAAAACAGTTAACATTTCTACAATACATGTCAGCATCCACCAAGCAGTGTGGGCAATTAAGTAATGTTACATTGTACACTTCACCTTGGAAGAAAAGCTCATTTCGGTAGAAGAGAATACCCAAATGCCACAGTCTCTACTGCTGAATTCAAACCTAAAGCAGTGTTTTCCCTTCTATGCACAACGCCTAGCACAGAAATAAGAAGGGAGAATAAAGCAGCATGATTTTAGACTTAGAAGATAAGTAAAAGTGTGGGCCCTCTGCCAAGTTTCTCACCATTTAGCAGTGCTGAGATGGGATAAAGAGCAGATTTCTGACTGCTTCCCACAGCCACTTTTCTGGTTTTGCAGAGCTGTTTTATATTAGAAATTTGTTGAAAATCTTTCATTGTGTCTTCCCCCCCCCCACCCCCTCCCACTCTGATTTAAGGGATCTTCATGTCTCCACCTCCCCCCACGTTCCTGTGGAAGCAGCTGCTTTAGGGGTCCTGACATCACTCTGCATGGGAGCAGTTTACTTGTAGGAAGGATAAAGCCCTTCAGTGGAGTGACCCAGGAAATTGGTTGTGGCTGCACATGTCAGTCCTGCTGCACTGCTGGTTTTCAAGGTAGGATGTCCCAAAATTTAGCGTGGTAGCACTGCTGGAACCCTATGGACAGCCTTGAAACTGGGCAGTGACTTCACTGAAAAATCAAACAATGTATGTGCATACGGGCCACTAGTCTGAACGGCTGAACCCAAGAGATGAATGGAAATTGCCTGTTGCTTGAGTTCACCAAAAGGGAAAACCTGTCTGTCTTTACACACATCCAAAAAAAAAAAAAAAAAGAAAAGAAAAAAGAGAAGCAAAAAAGGATATAAGCAAAAAAATGTAGTCTCTAAATTCCTGTGGGTTCTATTAAAATTCTTCCTCTGTTGCTATGTTATTGGAGAGCCTTTAGCTTTGGGAACTGATTGTCCAGTACTGCTGGCTTGTCTTTTAAAAAACTTGGATGCTGACTGGAACCAGATGAAAAATTTTAGCTCAAACATCTATTAGGAAACTACTTCTGGGAGATATTCAACAGACTTTCAGGCTCATTTCTGATACCCCCAGATGCCAAAATAGTAAAGAGATACTGCACATGCTGCAGAGAAATAGAAGGAGAGGAATGGGGAAGGAGGGAGCCAAAATAAAGTGGCAAAAGTATTAGCAACACTGGGAGGTGGAACATTTTAACCAGGTCTTCTTTTCTCTTTGGTCCAGGAGTCTCATGAATGCTATTGTTAGTTTAGTCACTAAACATAATATAATCATGATAGTCAATGAATAAAGGTCCTAACTGCAGCTATGTGAAGTTTCTGAGAGGTGTTTTGAACACAAAACCTGTTGCTATTGAAATGTAAAATGGATTTTACTGTTTTTCTTTTTTTTTTTTTTT